>JAFIDM010014012.1:37945303-38031892 GCA_023159025.1 Thereuonema tuberculata | reverse complement strand
AATAAATAAATAAATAAATAAATAAATAAATAAATAAATAAATAAATTAAAGCAGCCAGGATGTATTATATCAGATGGAACATCGGAATAAAATATATAACAATATAGAAAAATCTATAAGAAAACAACAGGGCAAGAACATGTATATCCTTATTACATTTACTTATTTATTCATTACGACACCCCGACTGATTTATTTATTTATTTATTTATTTATTTATTTATTTATTTATTGATGCTCTAATCGTTTTTAACCGACGTTCTATTTTCAACAATTATCATTATTTTTTTTTTTTTTACTTTTTATTAATTATTTGTTTTACCTTTCCCTCATTGTATTGTACTGAACCCATTGCTTTCAGAATAATAATATGACCGGTAATGGTCATATAATTATTATTTTTCTTTTTTTCGTTATTTTTTTTATTCGTTATTTTTTTAAAGCCGTGAAAACGGGAAACGAAAGCTTCGAACATTTAAATTCAAATTATAATTTCTACAAAATAGAACACTGACAATTTTTTTTTTTTTTTTTTTCCTGAAAAAAAATATAATTAAATCCGTATTTTTTACTTAAATTGTTCTAAATCGTACCAAATTAAATACAATACAGCGAACAATTCTTGTAAATTTTATCTTGATAATGAGCCTAGGATGTTGATGAAATGAGGTGAATCTACTGTTTTCGGGTGCGAGAAAGAGATTTAGCTTGGTCTCGACTTCGGGAAAATTCATTTAGGGGGTAAAAGATTGATCTGGACCCTGGGTACCAGGTTATTGTCTACAGTATTCTTACTTTATTTTCGTTTTATTTTAGTTTTAGTTTCATTTTATTTTAGCATTGCCAGTTCTTCCAGATACTTGAGAATTAAATGTGATACATTCCATTTAGGAGACCAGTGCCAAATATATCAGAAAACATAACATTTTACACATTAGAAATATTACACATAAATATTTTAAATCTTTTCAGTTTATTACATACTTTTATCATATTACATGAAAAAAATAATTAAATAAAAAGATATTTTTAAAGGCAATATAATAAAACCTTTTTTGAGGGATTCCATTATTGATATGATTATAGTTTTAGAGGTTTAAAAGTTAAAGTTTCAGGAGAGAAAAAAAAAAAAAAGAAGAAATATTTGACCTACGAGATTATACGAAAGGGGGTTAAAAAACCAGGTGACTGTCTACAGTGTTCTTACCTTCTTTTCGTTTTATTTTATCGACAAAAGCATGGTCTTCCAGGTACTTAATTTTAATCGCATTAAACTAAGCAGAATAACTAAATCCATGGCGCTACAAGGGTTAACTAACTCCATGTAGGGCCTTGACCTCTTTACCAATATGAGCCAGCACCCCCTACAAAGGAGGGGGTGCTGGTTCATATTGGCAAAGATATGTAGGGGGTGCTGTATGAGCCCAGTCTTTTCTACCTAGAGCCTTTCTCCTCCATCTTTGTATCTGGAGCTTTTTCAAATTGCGTTCCACATCAAACTAAGCAGATTGGATTAGTGAATTTAAGATTCCTTGTCTAAGATTTTAATAGAATTTCCATTGTTTAGATTCCGATTCTGTTCTTTTTGTCGCCTTCTCGCAGTAATTTATAGACACGGACCCATTTGGAAGAGATTTTATATATAATATTAATTCATCCCTTGACCTCGAATATTCAAATACAGTAAAACCCCATTATTACGCTCGTCAAGGGATCAAGACCTACAAGCGTAATAAGCGGGGTAGCGCTATAGACGAGAAATGATTTATGAGATGGGGAAAAATTTGGACACCATTTTACAGGAAACATACAAGATTCTGCAATAGATATAGTGCAAATACGAGCTTATTTCCTATTAAAAAGATCTTTGATTGTGGTTTGCCGGGTGTGTGTGTTACTGTTATGAATTATGACATTTTCAATGCGGTTCATGTAACTATTAACGTCAATTGATACACCACTAGGAGCAATACTAATATATTTTCGGAGCAGATTTAGTGCACACTTTACTTTTTTACGTTTGCAACAACCCTTCGCTGCATCGGTAATTGCATCCCTGTTTTTCATTAATGATCGCAGACTGGATGAGGGAATTCCTAGAGATTCTGTGAAATCCTTCTGACTTCTGTAGAATTCTCGTCGTACTTACGGAGAATTTGCAATTTTTCACTTATAGAAAGGGATTTCCGCTTCGACATTTTGCACAACTGTATCACAGACCTGCATTTCACAGAATTCAAAGATTCCCTCCTACCAGGGAAAAAATCTTTACAGTGTTACATTTCTTTTCGATACAAAATTTCCGATATAAAAAAGCGCTACAAGCGGGATTTGAAGCGTTATAAGAGGGTAAAAGTATACAGAGATATATAGAAAATTCCAGGGACCGTATAAAAGGAGCGTAAAGAACGGGATAGTGCTATAAGCGGGAGCATTATATCGAGGTTTTACTGTATTCATTTTTTAAGAGGATCCAACTGGCGGTTCAAAAGTTATTAAAGTGAGACACAATATCAACATAGATTGATTTCATTAGCCTCACTTACAGAAAGCAGACTAAACATTGTTTACATTATATAGTATCAGTTTATAAGAGAATACGATATTCCTTTTATTTGCTTTGAGCAACAGTGCTAATAAATTTGAAGTATAATATTTACTAATAAATTTCATTTAATTTTTAGGTTGTAACTTAGAAACAGGTTGACAAATGAAACTTAGACAAAGATTCCTTCAGATTAGGTTTGCATCCGGAAACAGAGCTGAAGTTCGTTGCTATGTACTTTTCGTAAATTTCCAACGTATTCCCAAGTTTGCTAATATGTAATTTAAAAAACAATTCTTTAAATTAGTTGATGAATGTAAAAAACAAACCAAGAAAAAGATCAAAATTCAAAATAATATACATTAAGAATATTGAAGAAATTTAAAAATATTATGTAAAAATTTTCAATATTTACTTATGCTGAAACATTAATTATTATCTAATTCCAGATGATTTTCAAGGATTTTAGATAAACAGAACAATTTAATTACTTCATTACTTAACTCTTATCATCCAACACAAAATACATGAAATAATTTTGCTTTTTAAGAAATGGGGATAATTTGAGCTGTAGAATCAACATCAAAGTAATTTCCAAATCATCTGTCCAAACCTAGATAATCGCGGAGAACTTATCCATATTTTTATTTTAATTAGGTTGATAATTTCCACATTGGTTAGCTTATTTTTTTTCTATTACTTTTTTAATATAATGAACTCCAGAATTTTGAAAGTAATGGTTAAATATTTAATACATCAAAAAAATACTTAGAAGCAAAGTTCTTTACAGTGATCAATAAAATTATCTAATTATTTGGTCAGTAAAAGTATAATTAGAGAATTGATTGGTATATTTCATTTATTTTTTATTTATTAAATTTTTAAAATTTTTAAATTTTTTGTTTTGGTTTTGGATAGTAATTTCTAGGAATTTTAGCTAAAATCTTCTTTCAACTTAAAGTTGTTTTTTTATTTTATTTTTTTTTTTAATTTTGGTGACTCGTTTCAGGAAAAGTTAAAGAAATGAATGTCAGATATATGCAAAATTTAGAAACGTAAAACTTTGTGTTTCCCAAAATCTCAGAATCTTAAATTAAAACGCTGTGTTTCACAAGGCAATAAAAAAAGACACACGCACACACACAGTTTTTATTAAACCATTTTATTATGATATCATTTCATGCTAGTGCAATTCTGCTTTCGTAACAACATTTACTTACATAAATGTGAACGTAATTAAAGCTTTTGAGCCATTTAAAGCCCTCATAGAGCAATCACAACAGTTTTGTAAAAACTACGTTTCTTTACAACAGGAGATTTGTCAGCATGATATTACGTGGAATGAACTGTAATAAAAACGTTCCTCTTGAGTCTGTAAATTAAATGGTCTAAAACGTTTGGGTAGAAACGAGTTTTTAAAACTTTGAGAACGTCTGACGATTGTCTCTCACAAAATTATCACTCTAAATTCTAAGAAAACAAGCGAGGTACAACTTTCTACAAATGTGGTCACTTTTGTTTAGCTTGTACAGTCTATTTGGAGTTAAGAGGAAACTACATTCAAGATTGTAGAAAATATTACAATTATCTATGGTATAACCAGAGTTTGCACCAGTTACGGACGCAGCAAACTTGAGACTGCTGCTAACACAATGCAGGGAGCTTAGATTTAAAGTTTTGATGTTCGTTGTTTATTGATAGTTGGTTACTGTGGAGAGAAACAGTTCTAGAAAAATTTGGTGGCTGATTTGAATACTGTATCACGATGCAGTCGCTGAATTCTTTACATCTTTTTATCCTAAACATAAGTTCTCTGAAGATCCAAATAGAAGCACAAACTCCTACCCGTGCTGCACTGGCATAAATACAAGATGAGGTTGCATCCTCCTTTACAGTTAAATTTATTACATCTTTTTATTTATTTTTTACATATCTGTACAATTCTGAATGAAAAATTTATGCTTCTGTTCTGTTTTCGTCCTAGTGGGTAAGGCATTTTTTATCGATGAAATGAATATTGAAAAAAGGACAAATTTACTTTTAAGATGGAATTTAAAGATATGAAGAAACATGATTTTTCATATAAATTTGACACTTTGCTGGCAAATTCATAATGCTGCCTTTCTATTGCAGATACTTACAAATGATTGTAGGGTGGTTTAGATTTTTATTTACGTTATAATAATGTAAATAATCATAAATCTATGGAAATAATAACCTATCCAACGTTATGCATTCTGCTTGCGTCTTATACAAAATATATGCAATCAGTACAATCAACACAATAGAAGATCATTCATACTTGATCCTGAATATCTTATAGTGTGTTCCTGTATTGCCATCTATATATATATATAGCTTTATCTAACATTAACAATATTACATTTACAGTATTTGGCAGCAACCATGATGTTTATTTATTAAATCGCTCAATTTATATAATTCTTGAATGGAATGTAGTTTCTTCATATAATATTATGAGATACCCTAAAACCGAGCAAAAATATGAAAGTGAGCAATATAGTGTACTGTTATTACAGGTGTAAACATGCCTCTGTTAGTACACTATTTGGAATATTTATGGATGTCTGTAATATACAATAATTGATCTGGAATCAACGTAGATACACACTCAGTCTGCTGGGATTGGCATTGTTTATTCGTGGACTTGTCCACAAATGTTAGCCTTCTGGCATCATGCTAAAGTTTAGCAAGTGTCCAAAAGGATGCTATGCAAGATGATAGCAAAATCACTTATACCCATTTTGGGCTCTTCTTGAAGAAATTGAAGTGTAGGGTTTTGGCAGAAGGAGAGCACCTGTAGAAAAAAAGATAAATAATATCAAAAAAATATCAATCAAATTATATAAAGTTACTTTTGGAATTGACAATGTTTCTTTTAGATTACTTTATTAAGTAAGATCAAAGTGACTTAAGTTTTGTTTTTAATGAAGTGTAACCCGAAAAAATAACTTGTTTACAAGTTTCATTCAAAACTCCATTCTTTTCCATCAAAAAATTGTAAATTTAACAGCAAGTACTTGCCTTTCTGGTTTTCAATTTAAAATATAAAATAAAATAGATAATAATAGATTGTTCTTGTAAAAACAGTACATTGTTTGCGATAAAAAAAAAGAATCAAGCTTTGAGCTTATTACTAACAAGTAAATGTCAACCATTCTGGAATTCTAATTTTTCAGCATGAACTAAATTTCAACTGATGTGATCTACAACTGTATAGTTTGTATTCTTCATAAATACGGTACCCAGGAAACATACCATGTCATTTGGCCAAGAGTCTTGTAGACTCTCCAGCATTCTCACACTTGCTTTCCATTTTCATTACGTCTGAAACTATGAAAGAATATATATACTTAAGGCAAGAGAGAGACATTTCGAAAGTGCCCTAATCAGAATGTCAGATCAAGCCTACATGTAAGTCTACCATACTGAATATAAACATAACAATAGGATTTAAATAGAACTTCAAAGTAAAGAAATGAAACTTCTAATAAAGAGGAAGGATCATTAAATAATGAATTATTACATTCAGGTATAAAGGTAAATTGTATATTATTAAATACATTCAAATTATAAACTAAAATAGCTAATAAAAACTCCTTAAATCTTCAATACATACATATTAATAAATTCATAATGTAACAAAAAATAACTTGTGTATAAATAATAAAATATGAGGTTGGCAAACCATGCTGAGAACAGGTAAAATGAAATCTGAATTAACTAAAACAAATGAATCTCTTTCAATGGAGGGAGTATTATTTATATGAATTTAATTGCATGCTTTGTCCAAAATGATAATTTCCCATGCAGAAATTGGTAAACAAATGTATGTGCTTCAGAGACATTCTGATCGCCAGTGCTTGCCAGACCTAATTAGTGCTGCTAATTAATTGCTGATTGGAATTTGAGCTCCATAAAGAGCATTTGAATAGTCTGTCTATCCAATTAAGGATAAAAATAAGTGTTGAAACTTGAGGATATATAGATGACATTTGACAACTACTTCCAACTATCTTTGACACTGTGCAAGTAACAATACCATACCTGATGGTTTTCTATCTCTTCCAGCTACTAAGATGCCGTGAACCGCAGAATTGATATCCGTTTCATCTAATGGATTTTCAAAAATGAATGTTGTCTCTGCTGTGTCATCTTGAGACGGATCGTCAAAGCTGCAAAGTTAAATAAAATAGCCAATGTATCACAACATAATGAGCAGGAAAATAAAAATTCCCTTTTTCCTATTAAATTTTTAATGACCATAATTCCCGATTTAGATGCAAAATTTTTACTTATAATATGAATTTCTTCAAAATAAACATATTTTTCTAAAAAGTGTTTTTAATAATGTTATCTTGAAAATTATTTAGCAGCACTCGTATTTAACTTTATTTTAGTTTCATTTTAATAAATGGTATTAGTTTTAACGTGTGTGTATTCCAAATTAATCGAATGAAATCGAGGCCACCACACTTTCAATGTAGAACAAAATTTATAAACTTAACAAAATAAACTACATTACACTAGTACTTTCACAGTGTTGACACTGCATTGTCAAGTGGACTCAAGTTGACTCAAGTCCACTTGACAATGTAGTGTCAACACTGTGAAAGTACTAGTGTAATGTAGTTTATTTTGTTAAGTTTATAAATTTTGTTCTACATTGAAAGTGTGGTGGCCTCGATTTCATTCGATTAATTTTAATAAATGCTTTTATACTACAGAAGAGTTTCTATATTCTGAGAATACATGTATGGAACGCCTTTAAATAATATTTATTTAATATATAACTGAGAATTTTTTAACTTTCCGAAAAGTATATAACAACAATCAATCAACTTTATTTTTCAGTTTGACTTAAGCATTTAATGTAAACGGTCTATTACATTTTCCAAGCCATCATCCATCCTGACAGGGATTTTTATTGAAATTTGCTTATTTTGTCTTAATGCTAGTAAAAATGTCGTATAATACTTTCATAAATTCTTAATTCAAGTAGAAATGTTATATATTGATAGTACAGATGAATTTAAAAAGCTAACACACATACTTTAAACATTTTTTTTTAAAAACCTTTTTAAAAAAATCTTTAAAATAAACTTTAACAAAACAATATAATAGAGTAAACCAGACCTAGGTTTCAATCTGTTTACTGGCTTTCATCTATATTTTTATAAAAGTACTATACTTTAATTTTTGTTTAATTTAAAATTTATTTTTAAACGTTTACAAAAATATTTTACTTCCCAAACGATATTTAACTGCATTTAACTTTTAAAAATACTGTGGTTTTCGAAAATAAAAAGCTGAAAGCGTTGATAACGCAAAAATAAATATAGATTAAAAACTTATTATAAAAAAGTTAAAAATCCCCCAAAATTCGGGACAGATTAGCAGAGGTAAAAGATACATCTATACGCTCCCCTGATGATAGCAAGTATATTTTAGTCTGTCGAATATATTCCGTTTTTAGTGAATATTTTAATTTTTTTATAGTAAAAACTAAGCTTTATTTATTATGTTTACTGTCAATACCGTTTATTTGTATTCACGAATCACTTAATTTAAATTCTTTGTTATTTATCTCTTTTCTTTCTGTTTCAAAGTTTCCAAATAATCGAATCCTTTTACTAGTAATTTATCGTGAAAAAATGATCTAATAAAATAATATTAACAAATAAGCGAGTAAATGATTTTGATTATCTCACCTTGGACCAGAAAACCTTGTGATTCCTTCATCTGCAAAAACTGACCTCTGAATTTTTTCCTTTATCAAAGGAACCATCATCGGAGCTCCATCACGTGGTAATGATCCGTTTTCACGGATAATGTGTTCCGATTCTGAAAAGAAAAAGAGAATTCATTAGAAATTCGACTGAAAATAAGAAAATATTTCGGATTTGAAAGCCAGATTAAGAAATCTTTCAAGCAAAAAAAAGTAATCAGTCATAATATGAGGGATTGTTTAAATAAAGAATAACAATGTACTGAAAGAAATGCAGAAAATGAATAATTATAGAGATGCTATTTTCTCAAATATCGAAGTAGAATATTACTTGAAACAAAAGATTTGTTTCCTTTTTTTTATTTAAAAGATTTCATATTGTATGGCAAATGTTCCATGATATCAAATCATCAATATCATATTATAGAATTATGCTTATTTCACTGACTTCTTTCAAAAATGAAATTCTTGTAGATTTGCGATTTACTTTCATGCCCTGTAAAAAAAATTCTATTTATGCTTGGTATTTAATAATTTTTCTAGTAAATTATAATATTTGTGTGTTTTGTAAATTTGTTTCACATATTGTATTTAAACAGATTTCTGTAGAATGCCTTTAACAGAAATATACTTTGTGAAAAATTCACATATTTATTGCACAAAATTTAATATGGTTTTCTCTAAAAAAAAAGCTAAATTTATATGAAAGTTTACTATTCAATAACTGTTAGTTTCATTCTCATGTAACTATTCAAAATAAAACTCCACTAAAAAAAAAAAAAAAAAAAAAATCTTATTCTGTTATTCGTGAAGTATTTATGTATTTACTGGAAAGGTATATGTTTTTTGGATGGATTAGTTAAAATAACAGATAGATTAATTTAAAGACCCTAGTAGCTATTTTCAATTTGGCTTGGAATTATAGTATAAAATCCTGTTATATTTACCCTTAACAATGGGTGGCGTCCCACAGGGAATGATCCCTGGACCATTCGGTGTGGGCGTTGGCACATCGATCATATGTATCCTTCGGGGACTTGAGGGAGTAGAGTTCGCTACAGGACTCCTGTAACCTGTAAGAAAATGATTAATCCATAAATTTCCTTTCATATACTTGACATCTGAAGAAGAGTTCTTATTTCAAACTTTCAATTTCAAAACAATATCACAATAATTAACATTTTATTTCGAAGTTATTCGATATACTCAAATTCATGAAGTAAGCTATGCTTGTCTAATTACACCATTAAACTACAATAAGCAACCACAGAACACAAAATTGTTTGTCATAAATTCTAATTTCTAATGCTTTTGCTAAGTATGGCTATATGCTTCGTACGTGAAATATACATACAGATATATCAAAAGTTTTGATAAGTCTGTTATATACATGTATTATATTCAACACACGAAATAAATTAGGCAAAATCAGTAAAGATATTAAAAACAACAATTTATAGCAAGCGGGTTTCGCCTTTAAATTTTGATTTTGAATGTTTAATAATGAATGAAGTTAAAAAAATATTTAGATTGTACTTAATAATAGAAAGGGTAAAAATGATGTGTTAATTTTTAAATTAAATGCTTTCGAGTTATATATAAAAACGGAATAAATTATGAAAAGAGGAATCTTTATATTAAAGATAAATGGTTTATGCTATTGTTTTCATATTAGAATTTTAGCGTACGAACCTGATATGTCAGAAACTGGCCTCGACGGTGGCACAAATGTTTGTAGGTTGACTGTAGTATTGGCAGTGTTAGATGCAGGCTGGAGAAAAAAAACCAAAAAGAGGTCTTTTGTACATAGTCTTTTGAAAAACGACCAACTTTCCAAATATAACACCTTACATTGCAAAGTTTAGCGTGCAACTTATTAAAACAAGTGTTTTTACCGATCATTCGAGAAATTTATAAATCACAGTTATTACTTACACCTCTAGGGAGCCCTACTGGTACAGAAGATCTATGCCCGAATGTTTTCATTTGTCGATAGTGCTGCGTTGGTAACTCGAACGTCGCACAGGGGGCCAACTCATCCGGAGACTCAGCTGCAATAATAATCAGTCATAGACGTCAGGCATGTTTACCTCGCTCTCAGTTTTTTACTGACTGACTGAATGATATAACTAGCGCAAAAGCATCGCTTTAATATATAAAGTAAATATGACACAAAAATTATAGGGTTGTCAACAGAGAAAGAAATTTCATCTATATATAATTTTTTTATGAAAAACAACTCTAAGTCGATGATAAATTACGTCTAAGAAAATGTTAACAGACAGAAAAAAGAACTTTCCGACTAGGAGCATAATCATAACTCAAACTCTTTGTCGGATTTCTGATATAAACTAGCAAGAATTTTATAGGACCAATACCCGAAGATTTAATTACAAATTTGAGATCCTTAATGGACAAAGAATTTACAACTGAAAATAATTCTTCCGTTAAATGTTCGAATATAAACGTGATAAGCAAATGCATCCAAAAGAAAGTTGACACTTCGAAATTTATTCCAGAACTCCTAGAACTTCTAGTACATTCTTATGAATGGAATTTATGAAACTGCTAATAAAAATATGACAAAATGTATAGTCCTATAAAATGACTTCAGTATTTTCTTTTGGTCACTATTTTATCATTTGTTTATGCGTTCATTTATTGATGTTAAACAATTAAGTTGGGAAGTGGCAGATAAAGAGATAAATCATTAAAAGAGAGAATGAAAAGGTGAAAAAGGAAAAGTAACAAATTTATAACAGATATCCAGAGTAATTCTAGAAAACAATTAAATATGAAAACGATACAAACTGAAGAAATAGTATAAAATCAAAGAAATAAAAAGATATAAAAACGCACTATAAATAAAATTACTGAGCTATTTTTGAATATTTGACAACGGGAATCCAGGACAGTCTGTTTCAAGGTTGCAGCTGGATTCACCCAATGTCTGCAGCTCAGTGATATCAAACAAAATATAAACAAAAGACTTTATGTATTTCTTATAGTTTAATCCTTCATCAGATAGTAGTTGACTGGCGGGGATTGACTAATTGCCCTTTTTATTTTGAATTTATTTTTGATGTTTTTTTATATGAAGGTCCATTCCTATGTTTAATTTTGAGAAAAATAACAATAAGAAGTTCAAAGTAAACATAATTTATTATGCAGAGTAGAACATATACTTATAATTCTGGTTAAAGGTGAACGAGTATAAACATAGATAATAGTTCATTCTAAAATTTCATCTTATTACAGTAAGTTCTGGTCAATCTAATTTAAAGTTCACTTAGTAATTAATTAAGCAATCACATATATTATCTGTGGCTTCGAAAATGGTTTTCCCCGTATGCATAGTAATCAATTGAGATACATTTAAAACCCTCACGTATCGGATACTATATCGTTACTGAATTGTATCAGTTAATCAAAGTTCACAACAGGAAATGTATTAGTTCAATAAAGTCAATAACTGCATTGTCATCCTGGGATTCTAAACTTTCGTAGACTCACAAAGGAAAAAACATTCTTTTAGTATAAGACACTTAAGATAATTATTCATAGTTATCTGTAATCATATTAAATATATTAAACTTTGATTGAATAGAATGTTTACAGTTATAAAGGCTAACTTGCCAATTAACACTTGCGGAATTATTCCTTAGAAACAAAGTCATTTAATTCGATGTAATCTTTCTTTCATTAATTAGTCTTTATTTAGAAATATTTAGTTCTTCCTTTATTCACTATTTCTTGATCCATCTACACTGAATAAATTCCATGTTAAAGTTCTATTATAATTTTCAAACTTGTTCCATTTTCTGACTTCGTATTATCTTAAGCCTTCTTCCGTTATTTGTCAAGACCCGTTCCAAAATTAAATAATGGAAACGATTTAACTTACAGTTCTTGAGGTTAGCACTTCAGGAGTCTTCCTTGGGTCCATCGTAATCGGACTATACTTACTAATAACCATTACGATCCTCGGAACCATTTTAATTTTCCCTCCGCTTCACAATTGAGCTACCTGCGTCAATCGCTGTTCATGTGTCTTCTTTTATTTCTCACTCGTTATTCCACCGTGACGTCATACCCCATCGTACTCTGACGTCACGATGTTATTCTCCAATGATAAACGATGCAATTATTAACTGCCCGTTCTTTCACTTTAACTTGATTTCTTCCTTAATTTTCTTAATAACATTTTTCTTATTCAAAAAATAATTGATTCACATTATAAGCACAAAAAAAAATAAAATTTCCTTTTATATTTAATTATTTTCACTTCAACTTATCTCTTGTTTATATTTTCTTGATATCACTGAGCTGCAGACACTGGGTGAATGCAGCTGAGGAAAGGTAATAACCTTGATTGTCCTGGATTCCCGGTATCAAATATTCTAAAAGTAGCTTAGTGATTTTATTTGTTGTGCGTTTTTATCCCTAATTATTTCTTTGTAAAATGTTTCTACGCAAGTTAAATTTAACATTAAGTATAAAATAACTTTTTTGCTGCATCAAACCACAAACAAAAGTATCGATTTTAAAATAAGAAAAAGATAAAGAATTAAATCTCGAACAAAAAGTCATTGCGAATATTTCTTTTTTTAGATAGATAAAATCTTGAATTATAAAACTAAATTTGAGATTAAAAATAGTTTGCTGAGCCAACAGTATTGAAAATTTCCGCTCAATACGGGCTGTGGGAGAAAGCGATAATTTCTTTCTAAAATTGAAAAGTAACATGTCAAACGTAATATCATCCACAAAGAACGACTTTTAGTTTCCAAACTAATAAATTATCTAATAGTCTCACGTTCACTTTTCAATCGGTGATTTACAAACTTGTGTGTTTATTCGACATATAAATTGACAGTGCACTTTGTGTGCACACACTTCTGAAAGAAGTTTTTCCTTTCTCGGTAAATTGGTGGCTAGTTGAAAATAAAATTCAATTTTTACGGGTCTGAAATTGATTAAGTACACTGTCTCTCTGAAAGGTATATCGATGAAATAGATGTAAGTCATACAGATATTGACAAAGTGCACTGTCAATTTATATGTCGAATAAACACACAAGTTTGTAAATCACTGATTGAAAAGTGAACGTGAGACTATTAGATAATTTATTAGTTTGGAAACTAAAAGTCGTTCTTTGTGGATGATATTACGTTTGACATGTTACTTTTACATGTCACGTTCACGTTTTTATACCAAATTCGCAAGTTAATGTAGATAAGTTTATGCTCATTTTATAAGTCTGATACATCATATTATTTCGAGTAGTTTTGTATATTGTCAAAAAAAAAGTGGGATAGACGATGGATAGTAGCCTATTAGAAATTCGAATCTTTTGTAGATTTTTCCATATTACTGCATTCAGAAACGTCTCCTTGTGTAATAGTTTCCACAACCAGATGGAATATAACAACGGGATTCGATAACTGACAAAAATACATGAAAAACGTAATAGAAAGTATGATGTAAATAAAATATAAAATAAGATAGGGGTTCAAAAAAGCTGCAATTCTGATGAAGAATAGTTCTAAAGTATAATTTGCTCATACTTTCACATTAAAATATTCTACGTTATTAGAAAAAAACAACAACAATATATATCGAGAGATCATGAAGCGAATTGATAGGAGTTGATAATTTATAAGTTAAAAAAGGAAAAACCAGTATTTTTTTTAAACTTTTTTTCTATACAGTGTACGAATGATCTAAATAAGATTACATAATAAGGCATTTTTAAACAAGAAAACGAGTTTTTGCTCAGTTAAAGACCTACTGATTTTAAGCAAAGATCTCAAAAAAGTGGATCGCCCTGGAGTTCATGGAACTATGTGGAGATCAAGGAACCAGTCCGACCATTTTGACTCGTAGGAAATAAATTAATATCTGTTGGACTTCAGGGTTTTTGAATAGTCGTAATTCTAGGTCATTAATTCTGAAATTCAAAAGTTGATTAAAGTATACAGATGTATTAGAAATCAAATAGTCTTACCAACATATCTCCCAATTTGTTGGCTCCCAGTCCGTAACCGGGTAAAACTATCCACTGTTCCTTCAGGTCGTGGCTTTCCCCATGAACTGGGTCTGCTCTGAATGCTGTCTTCCTTTCTGATTTGTTTCTCTAAATTAGAAATTGTTTTTTAAAAAATAAGTAATACTTAATCTATCTGTACTTCAATCAATCAAACTTTAGTTTAATAACATTGCTGTAATTTTCGGATAAATACAGTCGAACCTATTTATCTCGAAATTTTTGAAATTCCCCACATTTACAATCTAAATTCAATGTATTTTCCATGTTTATCTGGAAAAAATTCCCTTCAAAACCTCTGTATCTCAAATTTCTGATAGTGTAAATTACAAAAATCGATGCCACAAGATCACCGAAGGCTAATAGAAACAAAGAAAGTTAGACGTCAAAAGCCATTGAAAGACTTTTTTTATTGTTAAAGGTACGTATATATGTTAAAAAATGTTATGGATGTATGTATAATTAATGTGATCATATGACTGTATTTTTCTACAACAAAAGCAATTAAAACGTTTTTTAATTGATCGCATTTAAAACCTCCATAACTCGAAACCTCTTTATCTCGAATTTTTTTTTCCGTTCCCGTGAGATTCGAGATAGACAGGTTCGACTGTAGTAAAGTATATGTTAACAAACTTGAAAAGATTTTTCTTAGCATTTCAATTAAGGCTATATGTGATCTGGAAACATTCAACAAAATTAACATTTAACAAATGAATAGAAAGACAATCGAAACAAAGTATCTTACCTTTTCCTCTCTTACCAGAGGATTTTCCTTTTCGAATACAAAAACACATGATGATGAGGGCCACGAGAATGACAAGCAGTGAAGCAGCAATTGCGAAAATGAATCTTAGATCTAAATAAAACAGTATTCCCTTGATATCCTCTTCTGAACCCATTTCGGGAGGAACAGTGCCTGCAAAAATAACAAACGAAGATTAAGATTTTGTTGATTCAAATTCTGAAGAGAAATACGAGAATTTCATTGTTCTCATTAATGTGAATAATTTGAAACCTGAATTTTTTTTGTAATATGATCAGTCAGTTGATATTCTGCGTCCAAAGGCAAAAGAAGGAAAAAGGTTTCAAATTCATCATTGTTAATCTTACTGATTTTAGTCCTTAAGCTTAAAAGGCTATTAAGCAATTAAGGCGATTTTTCTTTGATTTAAGAAAACCCCACGCAGACTACTTAAAGTATAATTTAAATAGATATTGATAACAGCTTTAAAATAATGTTTCTTAAGCCTTAAATTCTGAATCCTATGCAACAAGAATTTACCTACACAAAAATCAGATAGGATTAAGAACTTAAGCAATTTCCGGTTTTTCAGTTATCAGTTCTTGCTATTATTTCTGCGAAATTGAATTGCGATACAGAATGAAGTAAACGCATATAGTATTTATAGAACTCATATATACAGAAGTTAATAAATAAGTTAAAACTATTATACCAATATTTTTAGCATGCTTGTGTTATTGAAAACCTTTTAAACTTTATAGTTTACTTTTTAGCTATTTCTCTGATAGCAAAAATATTCTAAATTTGCAAGTTTCATAAAGATTTAATTTAATGAAAACATTATGAACAGTTTTTTTTTTTTGACTGTTTTTTTCGGGAAATGTGAATAAAAATATTTACATTTATTTCTATTTAAGTTTGATAATCATTCCTCTGAAAAAATATAAATTCTATAGGACTGAAACAGAATGTTCCTCTTAAGTTAAGAAAATGGTAAGAAAGATATGTTACATTTAGTATTTTTTCATAAATATTCAATTGTCATTGTAATTCTCAGCGCAGGTTGAATTGTACCAAACATTACCCCCTCTTTTTCTTTTGATGGGCAGTTTCATTTCCCCTTCCTCATCTATTTCCCCTCTTTCTACCTCCCTTCGTACATTATAGGTGGATCAATACAGTTGCTTGCTTCGCCGATTACCCGTCCCACATATTCAATGGAGGCTTTTTAGGTTCCCTTTTCTGGGAATCCGAATCGATCGTTGCCATTGCTTTCCCCTGCCATTAAACGGCTCTACTTTGTTACCCGGGAACCTCAACACACGAGCTTTCCTCACCTCCACTCTGCGTTAGTGTTGCAAAATCGTAATTCGCCGTTGTAGATCCAGCACTGTTGTATGCGGTGATACGCAATTTGTACCAGGTGGCCGGCAAGAGTCCCGAGATGACCAACTTCTTCTGCTCGGGACCAACGTTGTCCGCCACGACGGTCCACCGATGATGGGTCCTTACGCGATATTCCACGGATAAGTAGAGAATTGGACAATCCTGCCCCAACCACGAATCCAGTCGCAGTGTCACGAAAACTGAGCTTTCTTCAATCAGTTTGACTATTGGTGGCTCTACCGGGGCTAAAAATTAAAGGGAACATGATTTTAATAGGTCATAGATTGCAAATCTTTAAAAAGTTGTAAATATTTTTTTGAATTCAATTCAATTGTTTTTTTTTTTTTTGCTGCTTTTTATATTAAAAAGAAATTTCAAATTTTTCAAGTTTCAATGTTTCGACTCTATCTTGAAGCATCTTTAATCGTAACAATGTAATTTATTTTAGAATGACAAAAACAACATTTATCAACAACAACATACAATAAACTCTCGAATAACATATAGTAAAGATAAAATGTTACTATGTCTGTTTAAAGAAAATTTTTTTTATTTATAAATGCTTTTACGAAACATTTTTTTGATTAAAAATATAGCATTTGTCAATTTTTTAGGAATTTTATCTACCATCCCGATTACCAAATCTCTACTGCGTTTCTGTTTATACATCAAATAATAAATTTTTATGGATGTGAAAATTTATAACACCTATAAAAATATTGTATTAATAGATTAATAACTTATTTGGCAAAATATTGTATTAAATAAGAGATTTTTGGTTGTTGTTATAATTGTGAAAATGTAGCATTTGAATGGAAATTAAGGTCATAATAATAAAATAAATGGATACAGTTTAAAAAATATGTTCATAATGATAAGAGTATAAATATAGAAGAATTATGATAAAAGTATTAATGACACAATAAAATTACTATTAAATCTTGCATAAACAAAAATAATAACTTGTAAAAAAAAATAAGTTGATTCCTCATCAATTATTCTTACTATTTTTTGTTTGCAAAAAAGTATAAAAATCTAAAAAAAAAAAAATTCTAATAAAAAATCAGGAATTTTCGTTTTTTTCATTCGAACGGAAAATAAAAAAATGTAGGCTAAAAATACATAATAATTCTCAGAAGAATGATTTTCTGTTACTCGTCAAAAAATATAGTTTAAGATAAAATAATCGAATAAAAAAAAGGAATCCAAAGGATGGATAGACTGTTTGTCAAATAAGTATTCATAGACTTCCCTATATTAACAGATAGATTTCGGATATTTATTGCTCGGTACTATATAATACGCGGAGCTTTAACTTTATTGGTTAACTTTATAAGTTAATTTAAATTTAACTTACTAGTGCCATCCGTGTTCACTGTGAGAGTTTCCGTTGGGTTGCCAATGCCAATTTTACTAAAAGCAGTCAGGTAAAGTTCGTATTTTGTACCACAAGATAATCCTTCTAACGTATGTGTGTTATGCGAAGGACTAATTTCTGTTTTGTCCCATGAATCTTGCTCCCTTCTGTGATGAAGTATGAAACCTATAAAAATTATTTACAATATAATTTAATATTATTGTATTTTGTAGATCCATAAAAGATAAAAATTAATATTTTGATTTTTATATATTTATTTATGATTTATTTTTATATATAATTAAATAATTGTTAACGAATAACTTAATTCCAAGTTAAATAAAGAATAATAATGCAAGTGTTAGGAATGCATCGTAGAAGTATATCTGATTGCACAATGCCAGATTACGAAAACATCTTTCTGATATTTTCGCCAAAAGAGAAATTATTGTTTTTTAATTAATAAACGCCTAAAATTTCTTTCTTCTTTTTTTAATGCTTCAACTTAATTCATTTAGACCTAGCGCAAATTTTTCGCGTTAATTATTTATAAATTTCACATTGAATATGTCGTCCTATGTTTCTGGAAATTGCAGACCCATAAGAATTTATTGTCTCCATGTTTACTTGTTCTATTGATGTCTGCGCATGTCCTAAAAGTTCTTATTTAGTTTAATAAATAATGTAAACGAAAACACATTTCGTAGCATTAAAGATACACTTGCTAAAGAAATCTATGCTGAAAACATGCGATAACTATTAATCGTAAAATTCGCGGATATTATAATACAATCTTCTTTCTTTCTTCGAGTTTGGCCATCTGAGGACCACGTAAAATAGCTCATGAAGCTCAACGTTTCTTATTTCTCTCGCTCCAGTATCTTTTCATTCTTTCACTGTGTTCTTTCCTTCTCTCATCAGACCATGAAGCTCCCGTTTTTCTCCTTTCTCTTTCCCGGAACCCCTTAAAGTCTTTGATCTTATTATAATACAATATTTATAAGGAACTATTTTTTCATGTGATATCGTACTCTTCACGTTAAGATATGATGTATTGTCATTTTCATTGCTTTTTTCTTTTTTAAACCTGGTGAAGTATAGATTTCATTATTAATTAGGAAATTGATCCAACTTAAGGCTCAATCTATAATCTTCCCCCTTTGAAATTATAAGGCAAGTTAGGTAAAGTAAGGAAAAAACTACACTGATGCTCATTAGTATTGTAGCTACGTTAAAATCCGCTACGGGTTGAAGATTAAACCTAACTTAAAGAACATAAATTATCCAACTTTCTAAGAAATACATTTTTTTCTTATTAATGTAAAACGAGTTTCTGAAGCTTAATTAAAAATTTCAATGAATTTCATAAATCAAAAACTTAATTTAAAACGAAATCTGAGCGAAAATGCATTAAAGGGAGAAAAATTTTAATTATCATTTAATCTTCATTAATTTTCAAGGAATTTAATTGAAGAAATAATTTTTTTAGGTTTCCTGAAAATATAATTAATGATATTTTTAAAGTTTTCAGAAAGTAAGCACGCAAATAATTTCTAATTTTTTTTTATTAATTCAACTAGAATTTCGAGAATTTCTTTAGCCTAAGAATTAGACAGGATTTGAATATTTGTTCAGGGAAAAAGGCAGTTAAAAGGAAGAAAAAGAAATAAAGAAGGCAGGGGAAAGATTTAAACTATCTAGCAAATTTTAATTATAATTTTTGTTATCTAGACAAAGGCCGGCATCACTCGACCACGCCAGGCGTCGTAAATACTTTTAGAAATGCTGTAAGTGTATTTTTAATTTTCTTATTACCTAATATTGGATTGCCACCAGTTGATTTTATCCTCCAATGAACTGAGATTGATGTGGGTGTGACTGTGACTGCTTCGAATGATGCAATGGAGGGTGGTGCTGAAAGAACACAAAGCAAACAGACAAAGGTTTAAATTGGTATTATCTAACTAAAGCTTATTATTCTTATCTACATAAATCTTACTAATTGTCGTTTAACATGGTCTAGTGATAGGAGGATCAGTCGTTAACGAAGTTTAAGCACATCTAAATTTGTGGTCATTATTTTATGGAATTCCTAGACAACTGTTTCGAGGTTATCTGTCAACTGATCAGATTGGATTTTTACCAAATCTGGTTACCAACAGTTACTTTCCAAATAGTCAACTTGAAAGTAAATGTAATAGTAGGAACATTGATCGACTGTTCTGTGACTTGCAAAGAAATATTGAACTATTTTACTAAAATTGAACAAATAATAA
Organism: Thereuonema tuberculata; assembly: GCA_023159025.1. NCBI lineage: Eukaryota > Metazoa > Arthropoda > Chilopoda > Scutigeromorpha > Scutigeridae > Thereuonema > Thereuonema tuberculata. The sequence continues at coordinate 38,011,787 of JAFIDM010014012.1, read as the reverse complement.
TAAAGATTATCCAACTTTTTAATTAATTATCCTATGCTCCTCCAAACAAAATGTAAATTTCAAAATCTGAAACTATGAGATTTTACGAGATCTGAAACCCGAGTTTTTTTAATTTTTTTTCCAAAACTTCAGTAAATTAATCCACCTCTCAAGTTCTTCTCCAGTTTTTTTTCAAAAGCCTTTAATAGGTACCAAAATAAAAAAAAAAAAAAAAAAAAACTATCTTTTTTTTTAACTTGTCACACATTTTTAAAATTACTTAAAAAGTACAAAAAAAATTCCCATCGAGATTTTTAGTAAGATTACAAAACAAAGTTTTATTAAATCAACATCAAATATTTTGTTTTTCATCCAAGTAAAGTATTGTTTAGAAAAACAAATTCTTTCTCTCACCGTTCTTATTTGTATTCTGAAAGACTATTAAAATCTATTTTACCTGTAAATTATTTAGATATTTGAAGAACGTTAACAAGTAACACAAGCCCTTTGCTTTTGGAGAAACCATGGTGTTTTATCTACGTATATACAAACAGAACCGGTAGAAAATCTACGGTTAGAAATATAGTTTTCTAATCGTAATTAAGTGACAATTCAGATTAAATAAGATATTTTAATCATATTTAGATGAAAACAATTACTTAATTACAGCGCTTACTTCGATGCGAAAGGATCAACTGCTTTCTAGTTGTAGGAGGACGCAGTAACAAGGATCCAGAAGGCATCAATTTTTTAAGAATTTATTTTATAAAAATTACTGTTAACAAAAATCAAAATTGCCTTCTGCACGCCTCCACATCACGACCTTTAATTCGAAACCACATTTACCAAATTTATTCAGTATTTACTTATTCGTAATTGATCATCTTTCAGAAATTATTGTCAAAGTTCTTTAAAAAGCATTACAATTTCTACCTTGAATTATTACTTGATGTTTCACTTCATCATGACCATGATCATTTTCAACTTTGCACGTGTAGTTTCCTTCATCTTCTCCCTGCACCTCTTGAATGGCTAACGTTCCATTTGTAAGAACTCGGAATCTTGGATTATCGAGAATTAATTTGCCGCTACAATGAGAGAAAAAAAGCAATTCCAGAACATAAACAATTCATCAAAAGACAGAGCAATTCCAGAATATAAACAATTCATCATTGCTTTGACGTACAAAATCATTTTAAAATATTTACTCAAAATATTTAAAATTTACAATTATAACCAAAAAAATTTTCTTGACTTGATCAGAACATTTTAACTATTAATGAAATCCATATCTTTAGTTCTATCTGATATGAAATATTCAGGTCGTATCACACAATCTATCTACAGTTGGTTTGATGTCTTGTGTGTATTGGGACGTAGCCAACCTCCTTCCGCTTTTGTCATTTTCCTTCTTTACTTGCCTTTATTCAGTTGAATTTCTTTCTTTCATTATTTTTTTCCAGTTCGTTTGAAGTAAGACGACAAGAATTAAATGAAAAGATCAAATAATAAAAGCGAAAATGATTTAATTATTATTCTGAATTGTAAATTCGATATCACGTGGAATTCTAAAGTGAATGCAGTTCCAAATTATATGTGAACGCCTACATAACATTAAATCACATTGAAGCAATAAGTTATAAAATTATATCTATTTTAGATTTTTAATATTAAATTGTCTCATTTGCTATTTCATTAGTAGAAAAATATTGCTAAACATGTTATAGCCAAATTGAGTTAATAAAAGTTTTCAAATTCCAATTTTGGGGTATGCCTCCAAATCGGACTAAGCATTTCCGCTACTTGCTTTAATTGCTTTTCTAAAAACCTAGTATAAACCTTTTCTAGCCAAAAACAGCCTGAAATAAACCTAAGAAGAGCTAATAATTAAGAAATTACAGGTAATTCTAATAAGAATGCCTTTTGAGTCGAGTTCAGAAAAAGATAATTCTTTATTGTTTTTTTTGTTTTTTTATATTTACAAAATATAACTAGCTACTATATTATGAATCTAGCTGCAGTGGTATATCTCTATTTTGTTTTGATAGTAAAAATTTTCTAAGCATATGGGGAAATTATTAAAAAAAAAAAAACCAAATTTAAGGAAAATTTTTCAATTCAAATTTCATTAAAAAAATTATGCAATTCATATGTCATTAGTTGGAAGCCCTACATATTTTTCCGTTGCAAGCAAGAGAAAAATGAAAAAAAAAATTACGTTTTTATTGCAGTAATGACTAAATAGATATAAAGAAATTCTCCAATTACTTATTACAATTTTCATTAAAAATTAAAAAAGAAACTCTCTTTTTGCTTTCTGACGGTAGCTGGCAGCACTTGTCAGAGATAAGTTAAAGGGTGGGCTGCCAACTCATAGTACAGAGCAGAACTAGAGCAGAATTCTGATTAATTAATAAAAATCAATAGCTTTTTAATAATGGAGAACCAAAACTTTCAAAATTTAACGGACATATATATATATAATAAAATTTCGTAAGACTATTATTTGACAGATAAGGCTGATAATATTCGTTATCTCGCTTATTGCTTATACTTACTCTATAAACCATTTTCGGTCCGGCATAGGAACTCCAACCGTTTTGCAAGGTAAGAGAAGGTTTTCCTTCCAGTTTGTCACGACGACGTCATCAAAGGAAGCCACAGCCGCTGGAACTGCTTGGTTGACGAAGAAAGTTAAGTGTTAGAGAGAAATGTTGTTTTAAATTAGAATATAAAGAAAAACTTTTATAGTTCTCATTGCTTGCTAATACTTCAGATGCTTCCATCAGCACCTTTGAATCAGTGGATGCATTAAACAGCTTTAACTTCATTAGCAAGACGATTGAAGTTAAAAACTAATATTTGTAAAGTGCAGAAAGAACTAACGTTTACCGAATGGTATTAAAGACAGCGATGACGTAATTTTATTATTATTATTTATGCATAGAATTTTCGCATTACGGTAAACATCTTAGGTTATAGTTTTCTATAGAAATAATTATTTACATCTAGCAGTTGTGATGAGAAAATTTTATAGTGTACTAGAGGTTCCAAAGTTTGTTCGTTCACGGAGCCGTATCCCAAAACTTCTTTCACTGTTCCATAGGTGAAAAAACGAATCTCACGATCGCGTTTATTAAGCAATTGGGTAATTTATATAAGTTTATTAAGTAATACTTATTAAATTTTAGAAATAATTTAATAAGTGTTAATACTCGTCTGACAGAAAAAGATACGTCAATTGAAAGTAAAAACAATTTTTTTTCTTCATTCTTGAAAATATCTCGCTCTGCTCCAGAGACTTCTTTAAGGCTCAAAGTTTGGAACCACTATAGTATACAGTTTACAATATAAATCGGATTCTTTTTCCTTATTAACGCAGCAAAATGGAAATGATTCCGTTTTAATCCCTTTTTACTGAGATTTCAGTTCTCATAAACAACTGCAGCTACTGATAGAAGCATCTGAAATGTTTTTCGTTTAAGCTGAAGTGCGTTCACTATTTTAAGAATTATAATTGTACGAAACATCTACAAATAAATAAAAAACACATAACAGGCAAATCACTATGAGATAACAGAACATGCATCATTACACTGCTCATTTAGCAATGCGTTCTACACAGTAATTGTTTGGCACTCCTTACTGTTCAAGAAATGACAGCACAATCAGTTCTTGACCTTTTAATCAAGAATCAATGAACAAAATAGCTTTTTTTTCCTGCATTAGCATTAACATCGAAAGCAAAGAATGCAGTCTTCTTGAAACGCTTATTTTGTCCAATTTAACATGATTACCTCTGAAAGCAACGTCCAATTAAATATACACTTGCTAAGTTTTCCAGATTAATTTAAACAGGTTAAATTTACCATGTTGCAAATTTGTGATTAAATGCATTTCGTTTTGCTTTTCAAAGTCATACAAGCTTATTTCAAGTACAAAAGAATTAAACTGTTAACAAATGAATAATTTTGCGTTGTAAATTTAATTACTATGAGATAATTTGCATTATTTAGTTCAATATAAAAGAAACGAAAAATTCTTAAAACATTTAAAAATTTATGATTTAAATAAAAATTAAAAAAAAAATATGTTATTAAAACTATATTACTAAGGAAACTGTCCTGTTTCTAACTCGTTATTTCTCAATGTAATTTCTAGCATTGAAAACAGAATCTTAAGCGATCTGAAAGCATTTATCTATCTATCTATAAAGTGCAATATATGTATAAATAAATTAAAAACCTTTTATATTTTAATTTAACAAGTCAGCCTATACCTTTACCACATTTTAAACCATATTTTTTTTTTACCATATTTCATCTTAACCACATTTTAAATTTTGATTACCATATTTTACCTTTACCACATTTTAAATTTTGATTAAATATGAAACAATTTTTAATACTGAAACACTTTCATTCCATTGTTACTATTCACCTTTATTTGTTGCCGGTGACTGTGTGATCACACGCGACGGTGGACCCTCTCCAGCGCTGGTAGATGCAGTCACCCATATCTCGTACCGTCTACTTCTTCGCAATTTCCGTATTTCGTGTTCTAATTTGCTAGCGGGAACGGTGTGTTTTGCTGGATCCTTTAATTAAAGATAAGCGAGGAATTAGAAGTGATTTCACTAATCAGAAAAGTCAGGAAGAAAGCGAAATCACCTTACGTTTGTAACAGAGACTAGATATTCCCTGGGACTAGTTTAAATATTTTAGTTATAGTTTTAAAAATTGTTTTCGAATCTGAATACACGTATGAAAAATAAGAGAATATCCAATGACATATCTCAGTTACTTGTGGGCCATATTAAATAGGTAACAATGTCTTTGTGGTCACTATAACAATAAATTTTAATTACTATTCATTGTTGCAGAGACCTAATAGAAAGAAAACATCCGTCAATGTCATTGTTAGCCAGCTAACTGTAGTTTATAAAAATCTGAGACGGACCTTAGGAGGAAATTGAATGTGGCTTACTTAGCCAAAAATTAACATTAAAACTAGTTTTATTTTAATACAAATAACATATTTTATTAAAATTATCAAAACAATTCTTATTCATTATATATTATGTTATGTACATCGAGTTTCTTGCTTAACCAAATTATCTTTAATCCCTATATCTGAAATTAAATTTAATGATCCGAAAGAAGGATTGTAGCTTTAAATCGAAGTGTTTATTGGAAATTAAACTTACATCTCGTCCCTCCACATTCTTGCAGTAGACAAAGTACTTGGTGACAATACCATTGTGTTGAATTGGTGGTCGCCATACTACCAGCACTGAATCACCGGATGCTGGCAATACCCGAATATTGGCTGGAGGCCCAGGAACTGTAACATCACCAAGTTAATACGATTAGCGGGAGATCGATACGGCTTAGACCTTAAAGACTACTTAAGGATACAACATCCGATTCTTTCTAATTTACTGTATAGCATTACAATCTTGCAATAAATGGACAAATGAGCTGCACTGAGCAATACAAAATTATTACAAGATAAAAATCTGCTTAAATTTTTCCAAAAAACTAAAACTTAAGAATCAACATAAGAATTCATTTAAGTAAGAGTTCAGTTAAAAAATACAGCATTTGAAACATCACTACCACTTCTCTCTCGATCTATCATTCACTTTCATTCATTCACGTTTGTAATTGCACTTGGTAGATTTTCACTTTTATAGATGATTTGAAAGAGATAACATACTCGTATTTTAAATAAGAATATTATTATAATTAAAAAAAATTCTTATTAATTATTATTATGTTATGTACATCGAGTTGGTTGCTTAACCAAATGATCTTTAATCCTTTTCTTATATCTTATATTCAAAAACAGTTGACACGTAATCATTAGATCTTTTCAGAGTTTCTAAATTTTCTCTGCTAAGCAGAAACAGAAAAAAAAACAAACAAAAAAAACAAAAAACAAAAAAAACTCATGCTACTAATGTGATAACTCACAAATTACAAAAGCATTGAATTTCTTTCTTTTTTTTTTATTTTATTACTAGCAACCCGGGAAAAGTGGATTCTCCCAACGCAAGACCGCTTTCTCCTTAGCAACCCAATCCACGACTGCTTTCAGAACCACCAAGCGCGTCTATGACAACGTCGCGAGGGACCCGGGATTTTTCTGGTTGTTCCGGGCCGTCCAGTCGACTGGCATCGAAACAAATTGAAAATGTGAGAATCCTCAATACTATACCTTATTTGTATTTCTGTGTCTTAAGGTTGCGGAGGTTAAGAAGGAGATAGGGCCTGAAAAAAATCAACTTTTCTTTTGTATAGATAGATTTAATAATTTGTGAGCTCTATTCTTGCATAGTTACTACATTAGGACCAAGCAATTGGTCTGTCGCTAAGACATCAGCCTCTGGCCTCTAAATACCGGGGTTCGGTACTCATTGGCCTTCGTGATGTTCGGATTGGTCAGGTTTTCTCCGGCTTCTCCAATTTCCCCTGCTCTACCGCTACCTTTATTTCTTAGAAAAGATTCTAATTGCAAAAATTATTTCTTTTAATATATATGAAGATTAAATAGAAATTACTTTTATTTTTAAAGAACTAGTTAACAGGCAAGATTGAATTTGTTTGACTAAAACACAAAATGATTACGAAGAAATAGGTTTTGGAAAGAAAACAAAATAAAACTTCCAAAATAGATGGATTCAAAAGTGTTGTTTATCTAGCAATGACAACAAAAAAAAATGTTCCAATTAAACGTTTGAACAGATTTATTATTCAAAGAATTATAATGAACAAATCTAAGAAATTAATTAAAAATGAAAATTTGATGAGGAAACATAATGAAGCTTTCGAACGAAAAAAATCACTTCAAAGTGAAAATTAGAATTTTTTTAATGAATCATTAATAAATCAATCATTACAAAAGGAAAAATATTTACGCTTCATTAAAATTCAAATAATTAGATTAGAAATAATCAGAAGAGCAGCAGAAATGCAAAATAATGCTAAATTCTTGTAGATAATTGGGTTTTCAAATTAATTCAGAAACTGCTTACTTAAAACAGTTATTTTTTATTCTGAAAGTGAAAGAAAACTGCTTTTTTTTTTTTTGGTTCTGCTTTGTTAGTTTCAGAAGTTGATTCTTTGATTGAAAATCTAATTTAAATACATAATGAAAAAAAAAATAAAAAAAATAAAACAAACATAGTTTAAGGAACGAGCAGATTCAGAGTGGAAATTGGGACGGTAGAAAACTGAAAGATATAAAAAACAGAGATAAACTGACTGATCTGCGTTGGAATACCGTGTTCATAACTTCGGAAGTTATCAGTACTGTTATGAAACTTTTCCTCACTAGTCTCATGAAATTCACACAGGAATTCGCTACACAAATGTTACTGCAGAGAGCTCCGCGGTTTTCTAGCATTTTCTGTTATGAGTTTTAAAAGCGCTATAAATCTTTATTATGCATAATTCAGTAATCCTACTTAAAGAATGCAAATTGCTCTGGATGCTCTGCCGGCGTCTTGGCACTCGCAGTAGAAATTTCAGGTAGTGAGGATCTACGGAAAAATTCTGGAGCAGGAGTGAATGCCCGGCCAAAACCGTTTGCTTCAATTCTCACGAGATGCTGGCAAAGGAAAGCAGATGATTTGGCAAGATTCCAAGGTAAATGAACCACGAGCCTTCTAACGCCTTGAGTCTTGGCAGGACGGGGAGTGGGGGTGGTTGAGCGGGGGTGGTTATGAGCCCTGCAATCACGGTGGCCCTGCCAAACGCAGTTTCCATATAACACTATTGGTAAAATCGCAAGTATTTTTGTGGTTGATTACATTGTCCGTCTTGTCAAACTGGAATCACAAGTACTCAATAAGAAAGTGATTAGGATTTGAGGTCACGAAGCATTGCAGTCCCTCCTGTTTTCGACTGTCAGAGCAAGATTGGGGGCGGGAAAGGGGTTGTCTCGTTCCAAATGAATTCGGAAAGACCGTAGAGAGAAGTGGATGTGCTTAAAATATTGATGGGAAAATGGGGGTGGGATCTTTTTCCCTTCCTTTAACATGGTTCTATTTCATCACTTACCGTCTTCGTGGGTTTTACAATAAATTGGATCGCTCTTCACTCCATCTCCCACCTTTGTGAAAGATAAGACCTGAATCGAGTAATTTGTGAACTTCTCCAACTTAACCAGCGTCATTTTTAAAACGGCAGTTGTTTTTATAAGTGGCTTTCCATCTACGAAAACGAGTCAAGCAAAAATAATAACCAATTTAAATTTCGAATGCTGAGAAACATGTGAAATTAATTCTATGATGAAAAATAGTTTAAACTGAATTTTATGAAAGGATACAAATCTTATCAAAATAGACAATCAAAAATCCAATCTTATCAATAAAATCTCAAAAGTAAATTTCTGGATATTTGCCAGTAAAGAAAACTTGGGAAAAATAAATCTTATTTTCTTTTCTTTTAAAAAAAAATAAAAATCTCCAGAAAACAAGTCATTTTACGTTTATTTGTCGATCATTATCATGATAGTTAGTTTATTTAACAAAAGTCCCTTATAGTAGGGGATACATTCAAGGATTAATCAAACATTGATAATATGAATACATCTCCAAGATAATCGAAACATTTATTATTATAAATATTTTTATAATTTTGGTATCTTGGCTCCGTTACTTTTGTTACTATCGTAGAAAAGTTAAAAATTGATTGTAAATTGTGAATCATTACAAATTCACTGTAAATTCACAGTAATTTGACTTTTACATATACAGAAGAAGCATGGCATTTATAACGCCTGTCGTAAATGTATAATTTTGATAATTTACATAAACTATTCAAAATTAAAGTACATATTGTAAAACACTATGATATTATATGATTATTATTATTTAAGCAGCAATCAAGCGTCAAACTTAAAAATAACTATCTTGAAATAACATAAAAACGATTTCAGTCTATGAGTTTTCAGTATAGAAATGTCCTACTTACCATACCACTCTTCGACAGGACTATAATACACCTTGTATCCCAAAAGGATACCGTTTGCAGCATACGGGGGTGGTTCTAACCACGTAACATATATCGTCTGAGATGTTAATGTATTACATCGAACGTCCTGAGGAGGTTTACTGGGTGCTGGAAAGATTGTTAAAATGATCATCTTAAGGATATTTTTTTATTTTATTTTATTAATTCATTCAGTAATTTAAATACATAATTTAACACTGTAGAACTCCTTCCAAAGATTGTTAAATAATTACAGTTAAAAAAATAATTGATTGATTTTATTTAGTTTTCTTTAGTGTAAAAAAATACATAGAATCTGAAATAATAGCAAACAAAACAAAATCCAGAAGCAATGGAGAAAGGAAAAAATAAAGAAAATTTATATGTGATGAGTTTAGGTACGTAGAGAGCCAAAATGTTGTTTAAAAAAAAACAAACTCGCCAATAAAAATCCTATAAAAAGAAATTTAACGTGCATGTTTTGGTGCGAGATGTAAGGGTACGACAACCTTATATTTAATTTGCATAAAAAAATCCTAATTTTTTTGTCATCTCTATATTTATAAAGCACATTGTCCATGTTTGGTTGATTGTCAGCTGTGTATTCGGAGCCGGTTTGAGCTATTAAAACTGAAACTGGAGGTTATTAATTAGACCTGACATAGGTTTTATCGGAAAGTTTTGTTCCAATCGTGTTTAACCGACCTTTGACGAAAAGTCGATTGATTATCATTAACGACAATCTATATACCAACGACAATCTTTATATCAAGGAAAATCGAAGTTATTTTCGTGTATTTTCCGTTACGACAACCAGCGGCGCTATCATTAAAAGTCATGTATAGTTAATGACGTGTTCATTTTTTATTTCTTTTGTCTGAAAATGCTTTAGACCGATGTAAGGAAAAGATGTTCCAGTAAACACCATGCAGGTCCTTGGGTATCTGGGAGACTTAGGCTCCAACGATACTCGACCAACGCTCAAATTGATGAAAAACTTATCAATTTTGAGCATTGCTCGAGTATCGTTGGAGCCTAAACCTCCCAGTACCCAAGGACCTGCATGGTGTTTACTGGAACATCTTTTCCTCACTTTTGTTTAAAGCATTTTCAGACAAAAGAAATAAAACACTTTAAAAGATTTATTAGAAGAGTTTGTGAATTTATTTATTTAAGATTTTCCCTATTTCCGACCGAAAAACAAAAATCAAAAGAATATTTTTTAAGAAAAAAAAGTAATAAAAATTATTAATTAATATACAAAAAAGTACTCATCGATAAAAATAAATTATAATTTAATTTTAAAGTTTCATATTAGAAAAAATGAAATTATTTTATATTAAAATAAAAAATTGAAAATTTCACATAATACAGAATTTAAAGGTAGAATGTGTTGTTCATTTTATAGAATCGACTTTCGGTGTAATTTGGGACAGCATTTCCATACCACAGTAGAAGCCTCTGATGAACATCTGATTTTTATTTTTTATTTTTTTGCTACCATCTATTAATTTAAAAATCTGCAACCTTGCACGAAACACAAACCGTATATCTAAATGATTTTATTATGATAAACCATCATTAGTAAACCTGATGGTGAAAGCTGATGCAATAAAAACTGCCATCTGAAGCGACTATTATTAATTTTCTTTTTTTTTTAATGCTGGTCTGTTTTTCGATGTTAATCCTTCCTATTAGGTGAAGTATAGGTTTGATGACAATAATTAAAAGTAATTATAATAATTATAGGCTAATAAAAATGAAACCTATACGGCTTTCGCTATCTAGTAACAAAAAATATATTAATTTTGAATTTGGTTTTTTTTTAGGTATAGACAATCTAAAAAATGCTGAAGAGGAATATTATAATGAGGTAGCGTAAATTGAAAAATCAATATTTTTATTTTTTTACTCTTCTACAAAAATTTCTAAAAAATGAAATATCCTTCCAAGCCTAATGAACTGCCAATTAAATACTTTTTTTGTTATGATAATTTCAATTATCTCACTAATTCATTTTTTACTAAAAAAAAGCGTAAAAACTTTCGTGAACTCATTTGGATGATTAGAGTATTCGCTCCTGTGAAAAATTATGAAGTACTACCAAGAAAATAAAGAGAGAAAAAAAACCACCATGGACCCGAATGAAGAAATTACAGGGTTTACGCGCTTTAATTCTAGGCAGAGGGAAGAAAACAGTTACCAGTCTTTCGGTTTGTAATCAGCAAATCGATTACCTTTAATTTCTCCCTTAATGGAAAAATCGACCTTTTTGTCGCTTCAGAGGGAATGACGCCACGGATCCGAATAATGAGCCACCAATTTCGCGGGCTTTTCTGTGAAATAAAGTCGCCTCTTCCCTGATATTCTTGTCAACAAAGAACCCTGCCTATTATTCCCAAGACACTGCAGCCTGTCTTTTATAAATAAGCAGCTGAATAATAAAGCCACGAAAAGGAGAGAGAAAGGAGGAAAAAATGCAGCCTATTTCATTATGGAGAGTATAATAATAATGTGGACGTACTATCTTCCGCCGTCGTTTCCATGGCTTCAGGTGATGTAGGGCCTCGACCCTTATTATTATACGCTGCCACAACAATATAATAGGTGGTGTATTTTCGTAAGCTGGTAATGTTGAAAGAGAGCTCTGATGGGGCGGTCGTGTTGTCTGGAATCTTCAGGATCTGGAAAGTGTAGGGATCGCTAGAACCGCGTGCTCGGTAACCAACCTGATAGCCCCGAAGTACTCCGTATAACAGATCCTCTCGTGGCGCCTGTACAAAACAAACAAATACATCATCAGAATTATGTCACTAATAGCTTAAAAATTATTTGAGAATCAGTTGCACCTTAAAGATATTGTACCACATTTATTTACTTATAATTTATAAATTTCATAATATTTTCTTTTAAAAATGCTGAACCGATTGTTAAAAAAATACACCCCTTCCTCGACATTTATTATTATCCAGCTAGTATTGTCTGCCGCTAAAACTATTTGAAGTTGATGAATTTCTGCAAATTACCATCCTTGTAACAAAACAAACGAAAAAACAAATAACCACTGGTACAGCTGGACTTCTGGAGATCGGGAATTTTTCCCAGGAAATTTCTCCTCCAAACGGGTCAGGGTTCAACCACACCTGCAAAATGGATTTAAGATTCTTTTCTGGGACTTTAAGCATAATGGAAGAACTACGGGCCTATTCAACTTGTTCCAATTGGTCAAATTTCGCAGCATCGTTAAAACCCTCCACAGAGAAAAGTTGGAGTGGTAAGAAAGGACAGCTAAATCACAATGCAAAATATCCGGTTTTTGGTGACGGGTCCGGATAATTTCCGGACAATTAAAATTTTGCCAAACACTCAATCCATCAGTAAATGTAAATAATCGGAGGACCCGACTTGTGAAGAGAAATAAACACTGCAAAAAAAGAAAAAGGTTGATAGATGTTTTAGATTATGAATGAATATTTTGCCGAATGTCCTGCCATTTGGGTTATTACGTTCGTGATGTTTATGTTACTTGTGTTAAAGTCTCTTCATTCGATTTTGACAAAAAAAAATCAACAAAGTTTAAAATAAAAATTACAAAAAGCAGCGTTTTACGTGTGCTGAACATAAATTATGTATCGCAAAGATAAAGCCTGCACACCTACGTTTAACACCTTTCGTTTAAGCACCACGAAAATTTAATTACAATAAATAATTACAATTTCACAACCATGGTTTCCACTTTAACAAGGAGAAGTCGTTTTCAAGTGTTAATTTAATTAAATTGAAAGAAATTTTATTGGTTCTATTGCATTTATATTTTCTTGAAACCAAGTTTGTGAAATTGTAGTTTTCTTAGTGCTAAAACAGGTGTGCAAGGATAGATAAGATTAAAATAAATATGGTGAAATGTTTAGCAAAATTGATTTCGAAATTATAACAAGCAATTTTATTACAATAAGCAATTTTAATACATCAAAGACATTTTCATTTTCGTTTTCAAATCAATAACACTTAAATGCAGAAGCTCGTTCAGGATTTGTCAAGTTGCCAAAAGTTTTGGAATTTTATTTTTATTCTGTATTATGAAACTTTAAGACATTTCTATTGTTTTTGAGTCAATATTGATACTGCAATCTCGGAAATGATAAACTTCATTCTTAAATATTGCTGCTTTAAAAAAAATAATAAACAAAATAAAATAAATATTATTGTGAAAATTTTTTTGAACGAATTCGAACATTCTTGTCAAAATAAAATTATTTTTTTATAATAAGGAAAGTATCTAAAGACATCCAAATTATCTATCTATTTTATAAGTTTTAAAATGAACAATACGTTAAAATCATTTATATTTAATATAAAAAATTAATATAATATGTCTTTTTTTTGGTTCGACCATAAAAGTTTTACTTTATTTGAGTTCAGTCTATTGGGATTCGAATGATTTCAACCTTTTGATTTAAAAGAAAAATAAACTGCATTACCTACTACAGTGTGTCTTTGCAGATGAAAAATAATAATAATTTTATGACATTATTGCTTTTGTAAAACAGCAGTACTTTAATAAATCAAGTGCTTCTGAAATAATTTGATCAAGTTCAGACTGTAGGATCAAATCACACTGATGTCTCATCTTCCGAATTCTTGAGAGTCGCCTGCCATTTGGCACCGTTTCAAAAAATGTATGAGTCTGCAATAGTAGATTTGTCAAAATCGGATGACCGAATGGAGTAAGTTACAGAAATACCAAATGACCATTGTGGCAGTTCTTATGGAAGATCAACACATTTTTCCACATTCAAGCAGTAGTTTGTATTCTTCTCTCATTCTAAAAGAGTTGCAGTTTTTGTAGAGAAAGGACGCTATGTTTTATGTCCAACTATATATAATGCATAGATCATTATTTATTTCCGATTAAACAATTTGCAAGTTGTTTACATTAATATCCGCAAGACATTAATATCCGCATGTTAAGATTAAGTTAGATTAATCCTTACAGTAAAAGCTTGATGAGTAAGCATAGGAGACAGTGGCTTCTGCGATCATCAGCGTAACCAGATTAAGAGGAGATCCAGTCAAAAGTCTTATTTCGTCCTCTTTAATCTTCTGGAAAGAAGACCGATACTCTTTGAAAGAGAGTTGAGTGAACCATCTGAGATGCTTTGAAAGCAATAACCTACGGAAAAATACCCAATCATCGTCGGGGATGCAACTCATCTCTTTCAATCTGTAACTCTTTATTTATAAGGTGCTGATACTTCAATGAAAAAATAGATGCAATTATACATATACTTTTACAATCAGTTTTTGTTTAAATAAAGATTGACAAAACCTTGATATATAAAATTCAAATTATAGTTCCCATAGAGATGAAATTTTTTAAAAATCAATTTAATAGATATATAAATTGAGAGAAAGCAAAATATATTTCTTCTTTAAAGTCATTTTCTAATTTCATACAAATTCAAAAGATATTTCACAGAAGCCGTCGTTCTGCTTTTTCAAGTTCTGAATTTCGCAAATTAAAATAACAATAATAAGTTCTAATTAATAATAGCAACATTGTATATACACTGAAGTCAACAACAATCGTAATGGCCTAGAAACAACAAATAATAAGTCATATTCTTCAACAGAAAAAAACGTTTTTAATACCAATTATTTGAATTTGTCGTCTTTATTCCACATTAAGTCCTGGAAATAAGATAAGATATTACTATTAACAGAATAACCATTATCCTTGTTGATGCAGGGATAGCTCTTTATTGATCCGCATTTAACGAGTGATAATTATCTATATTATAAAACAAACAGCACACATTTTATAATATTATCAATATATATTCGTGACAGTTTCGAACATTGACTGTTCTTCATCAGACTCTTCTGACGAAGAACAGAATCAGACTTTGATGAATAACAGTCAATGTTCAAATATATTTTGTTCATATTATAAAAAGTGTGCTCTTTGTTTTATAATATTACTCTTTATTGTGCAAACCTTTTTTCTAAGAAAGTTATTTAAAATCTTGTAATTTGTAACACATTACGTGATATTAAAAGTATTTTTTTGCAATCATGGAAATGTAAGTATTTCGCATTAGAAGCCTTCAATGAAAGAGGCTCTGTTTAAGTTTCCAATAGGTCTAAGCCTGGATCAAATAAATTATAGTGGCTAAATTAACGGTTTGCTCTATTCTTCGTGGCAACCAAATAAATTTAAATTTCGTATAGATTAAATTTACTTGAAGCTACAAGAAACAGAATTCAGTTTCTACCCATAAATCCCGAATGAGTAATGTGTCTAATCTGTAGAAAGAACATCGAAAATGCCTTCGGTCGTCTTAAAAACAAAGTAATTGCTTTATCGGATAGTAAAATGTTTATGGATTTTGTCTTACCTTCCACGTTACCCTTAAGGTTTCCGATGATAAGGCTTCTACCTTCACAGACTGAGGAGGACCTCCGGGTGCTGTTAAGTGGGCAAGGGAGACCTTTAAGTTTCAAAGAGCTTCCAAAACAACCAAATTGCAATGATAACAATATTTTCATATGGAACACCTAAGAGAACTCTTAGATTCTTAAAGTTCCCTAAACATAAACTAAAATCTTACGTTATTTCAGTCTAAATAAGTCTTCTTAATTTAATACTTTTCTATTAAATCGTTTTCAAACTACTTATTTTTTTTCTAACTTTTAAATTAGTTTTTAAGATTAAATATTCGAAACACCATTAAATACTTTATTTTTTTTATGCTAAGTTTTAATGGTTAAATTATGTTTATTTCTTAAGTAAAATAATTCAAGAAATTATACGTAATTTCTATACTTAAAATAATAAATACATTCTAATAAATAATTGTTCTGTAGATAAATAGAATGTGTAATTTTATTTATTTTTGTAGAAATGTCATTATTATTGTCATTCTTCGCTTAACGAATCTTCAGTTAACGTCGTTTCGCTTTCTTTTACTATTTTTTTTGTACTATTTTCGATTATAACAAAGTAGAAAACTAAAATATTTGAATTTCGCACTGGGCAAATCTAAGAGACGACTACAGCAGTCGTCTCGCCTCTAAATCGTGATAACATCCTATTTCTCTACTTTTTATCTAGCTTCAATACATTGTAGTATTTACGAATTTCTTTATTATTTTTTCAACTTTTACTTTATATTTCCATTGAGTGTAGAATAATAAAAATAAAATATAATGCTAAATTTCAGTTATCGTTTTCTTTATTATGTTACAGAATTAAATAAATTAGAAACCGAATTATATTAAAAAGAAAAAAAAAGAAAAAAAAAATTCCTTTCAGCCTACTCTCGTAGGAGAAAGGCTTTGCTGGCGTCGAGAGACGCAGCAATTTATTTTCTTGCCTTTTGTTGTTGGTGGGATCACGGCCAGGTTGGTGGTGACTTTTACTAACAAGATCTTGCCTTTCTGATTCTGTTAAGGGAAGGCGGGGATTGAGTGATGAGTCCGTAGAAGGACGAAACGGCAGTTCCCAATTCCTTCCCATAATCTAATCAGAAAGGCAATTTCACCTTTTATTCAGGTGCTGATTTTCCTTATCTTATTTACGAATTATATAAAACTACAGAAAATTAGCTCGCAATTGAATTTTTACAAACGAAGGCTATATTTCGTATATAACCTTACGAAAAGTGAAGAATCACTGTAATTAATATATTGAAAAGAGGTTTAGTTTATTTCTTTTGTTTTTTTGTTTATCAAAAATAATTTTAGTTTCTATGGAAAAATGAATTCTAATGTATAAATTAAGTCATTTAAAGTAAAAAACTATTTTTTATATCTCTTTAATGTATCCTTTTTAACCGGCTACGAGACCATAATGTCTGTATGAGCTGCACGGAGTTATAATTGGTATCTGTATTGTTAGGCTAATTTTATTTGTACCGGGGCTCACTTAATTTGACTTATTCAAAGGTTTCAACTGAAATGAAGTCACCATTATCAAATTATATCTAAGAAATATAATAACAGATATTTTAAGCTAAATTAGAAAACGACTGCAAATTTTCTAAAGATTGTAGCACAACATTAGGATTATTTTTATTTTAACGTTTATAATTATGAATACTAAAGACAAACTTCCTCCATCTTTTTCCCTTACAAAGGCCACTGCGACCTCTACGCCTTACTTACGGATGAAATGCCATCCAACTCACTGTGAAATTCCAAAGGCTTGCCAAGACCGAGTTTTTCAAAAACTTTCGTAAGTCCAGCCAATCAGATTACCCACCTAATCACTCAGCACCAATCAGAATTGTGCTGCCACTATAGCCAAAGGCCGTGATTGATTTTTAAAAATACCCAAGTTTTATTTTTTAATCGATTAGGAGTCGCATGAAGGAAAGCAAGAACAAAGGTGTGGGTGTGTAATGGCTTACGCCAATAATGGCGCCAAATCGGGTGGAAGTGAGAGAGAGGTGTCAACTTTGATTCACGGATGGAATATCAGTAAGAGTGAGCACTCCTGCAGTTTGGCCTTCAATGACCTTCGTAGAGTTGGGAGTCCAACTTTAGTTTAAAAATTTCAAAAAACATTATGTTAATTGTAAAACGTCGATCTGAATAATATCAAAATAACTAAACAATCCTAAAAATAAAACTTTCTGACAATATATTCCATAAATAAATAAATAACTAAAAAAATAAATATCGCGTTAGTGCCTTTTTAATTATATTTTTTATAAAATAAAGAATTAATTTTTTAAGGGCTTACTTTTATTTCTATTAACTGTATGATACTCTTGTCTAAACATGTGTACTTCAGTAATATATTTGCAAAACAAGCTTTTAATGTAATTCATATATTTTGGGTGAATAAATTATAGTGTACTTTAAATTATCATTATAACATAATGGAAGTGATCAATAAATGATAGGAAATCGACATATATAAAATACTAAATAATATCACTGAAGCTAGATCTGTATTTGAAACGGGCTATAAGATACAAGAATAGTGGTAGCGATTGTTGAACTTTAGTGGTAAACTTTATATTAATTATAAATAATATGAAGCAGTAATAAATTATTAGCTTACAGAATTCGAATATAAAAGTTTAGAGAAAAAAAAATATAAAATAATTTACTAGATTTAATATTTTATTTTATATATTAGTTATATTTTATTACAAAAGAATAAAAAATATAATTCTTTTGAGAATGTACAATTGTTTATATTTATTAAACTTTAATACAAAATTGTTTCACAGTTACTATAAATTATATAAATTGTGGTAATTACAAGAGAAACTGATTTTATTCGTTTATAGAAAAATATAACAAAATATAACTTCAATTTTAAGAGTAATATTTCGGTTATTAGTTTCATTATAAACATAAATATTTTTTGTTAATATGTTAATTTTTTATTAGAAAATCTATTATAATACACTGCTTACTATTATAAAAATAGTAGCAATAACTTCAACATGAATGAATTAAATTAATGTTTTACCCTTAATCGAAGAGTTTATTCTTAAAGAAAAAACTCATAAAAGTAACGTGAAAAAAACTTCTTCCCTCCTATACCAATTACCATAATTACATTTTTTTCTTTTTTTAATCCAGAAGATTATTTAATCAATTCCTTACCTTCCTCTTCTGTAGTCAGAGTTACAACTTCACTGGGCGGGCTAACACCGATCTCATTCTCGGCAAGAACGCGGAAAGTATATGTTGTTGCTGGCCGAAGGTTTCCGATTGTGGCTGAAGCATCCTTAGCATTAAAAGTGGCGTCCAAAACTTCTCCGTTCCACGATACTAGAAACGGGAATAGCTCTTATTTGTAAACCAGTCTGAAAATAAGAAACGTCTCCCCAAGATCCCATCTCCTCAATCATATCGCACAATCAATAAAATTGCGAGGAAAACGGAGCCTTGTCCACCCACCTCTAAAAAATCGATTACCTGCTCCTCACTCAAGGTCTTAAGAGATTGCACGCAATAATAGTATTGATTTTCACTTTCTTTTTAGTCTTAAATTCAATTAAGCGCCATAGAATGAAAGCAATAAAGGCTAAGAAAAAAATGCTAGAAGAATATTGTATGATAGCACAATGAACCCGAATAGAAAGAAAAAAGCATAAGAATAGAATAAAAAGCATAGAAAAAAATATTATTCAAATATCTTTTTGTCATCATTCTTTAAATTAGCAGGACTTTAGTTAAATGTTAATGTTGAAATCGAACCCAATTCGATTGAAATCTCAAACTAGTTTCCATCCAATTTTAATTTCAACCAGTTCCTATTGGAATTCAATGGAAAATGTCAGGAATTTATAAAAGAACTTTAATATAAGTCAGATTTTTTAAAAACATGGAAATTAAAACTAAAGCTAAAATTAATAGAGAAAAATTCCTGCCAACCCTAAAAATTTTTCTGTATCATCATCGATCCAATATCTTGGAAACGATGGTCAAATGAAATTTCCAATAAATGTGTTGAAATTTGCATTTCTTAATATTATTAATATTCCCTAATTATTTAGTTTCTAAAATTTACATTACACCCTTGTTACCATTTACTAATAATTAAAAAAATGCCTATTAATTATATTTGCACATAATTATAATAACTTGATAATTTTATATAAAATCGAATCATTTCGGTACTAATAATTACAATATTAATAATTAAATGGGTAAATAAATAAATAAATAAATAAATAAATAAATAAATTACAACTACATTAAAAATTAGTTTTATATTTAATGTTAACTAAAAAAATCAGTTATTTGCTTGGTTCAAATTTTATTCAAGTAAACATACAAGATTACAGAATACTGATTTATAATTTTTTTTTTATTTTAAGAAACTTTTTTATTTTTTGAGATTTATTTTTATAATCCTTAAATCTTTACAGATTTACTTAGTTTACTTAATTTTATTTACCTTGAAAGTAATTTTGTAGTAATTTGTAATAGCTTTCCATATTTTAATTATTTTAATTTATTATACATTAACAAAACGTTATTTCATTTCTGTTAGAAGTCATTAGTATTTTGTGAATTATCTTTTGTCGTAATTCTCACCTGTTTGTGGTTTATACTGCACAATATACTTCACAATAGCGCTGTTGCCATCATAGGGGGGCGTCCAAGATAGAAATACCTTCTGATTCTTCCTTGGTGTTATTTCCACGTTTGTGGGAGACTCAGGAGATTCTAATCAACACAATATCATAACATCAACCAAAGTGAAAAAAAAAAAAAAACCTAAAAGAACTTTTTTTTAAGCTTTATTCTTTAAGTGCGAAAGTCTTACAACAACAATATATTTTAGTTCTGATAATATTAAGTGCGCCTGAAATAAGAAGTGTATGATTTATATATCAGATAATTCTTGTCATCTTAATTCTTTTTATATAACTTACCTTTCACGGTCAATTCCAGAGTACATTCATCAGAACCGTACGCGTTGTACGCTGAACAAGAGAATGCGCCAGTGTCTTCTCTCTCCACAGTTAAAATAGTAAGAGTTGACAGGCGCCCATTGTGGCTTGGACTTTCGGTAATTACATATCTGCAGAAGAATGAAGCCCAAGAAAATTAATCATCCTTTTGTCCGTCTGCCATCTCTTGTTTTAAGAAGAGATTAACTTAAGTGAAAAAAGAAAAGCTACTGAAAAGAGATTTTAATAGAAGTTAAGCTTCTAAACGCTAAGCTAATTTTTTTATTCTGCATTGAAAAATGACATAAAATTAAATACAAAGATTTACAATTTCTTGAATATTAAAATGTGTAAAATTAGTCAGTTTTATTAGTTTCTCTTTTTCAGTTTGTGCTGTTATAAGTTAAACTATCTAATAACTGTCTAAACTGTCTACTAGTAGCGGTATGAACTGGCTACTACTAACTATCTAAATTGTTTACAAATAACTATCTACACTGATTAATATTAATGTAACTATCTCTTGATACTACCAGCCACCATATTTAACTGGTGATTTCAAAATATTCTTTTCAGATTCAATCTTCGACACACCTAGCAAAGAATCTAAAGACTTCTTATTTCAATTTTTCATAATGAAAAATCACGCACTATACGACATTGCTTATAAATTGAAGTGATCTGGTAAAAAGTTCTACGAAAAATGTCGCTAAAGTATGAGTAAAATATCAATTGGTAAATAACAACCATTGCAGTAAAATTCAAGAAATCTTAATGTTTTGGTATCTTAAGATTACCGGTTAGCCAAAACCTGAAAGTCAGTTAGGTTTCTCCCAGACGTAATTACTGCTAACATGAATCACCGACATCAGTCTGGAGATCTTGAAGATCTGGATTCTAGACTATGGTATACCTGTTTGTTTGTTTTTTTGTTTTTCTGTTTCCCTTTGTCTTAACTTAATCATCTAGAGTGTTCTTACCTCCCCTTATCATTTCTTTTCTCTGACACTGAAACCCACAGAGAAAACATTTCACAAAACAGAGAAAACATATTGAATGTTCGATCTATTACGAATAATTCAATTTTGATTGACTAAAATTTTGACATAGACAGCTTTGCAAGGAACTTCTGTTAACTTGTAGAATATCGTGAATTTAAATTTCATGTATTGTAACGACATATTTATATGATTTCATATATATTTTGCTTTTTGGATTTCGAATATTCAAACATAAACATAATGCTCAAGTCTGTTCCCATATCGCTGATAATATCCAAATGCTTAGCCTATAGAGACAAATGACTTTATATAAGACATCAACTGAGTCGGTTTCAACCATTCTTTCGTCTATGGCTTTAGTCTCATGGTTTTTTTTTTTTTTCTATTTCTGGCAAATCGTATTTATCAATGACTTGCAATCGTAAGGAAAATTATCTTTAAAGGACACTGGTAAAGTAGATTTTACAGAGTCATTATGCTTTAAACTAGTGCCTGAGCAAAAAAAATGGAAAAAGAACGAGTGGTGAAATATATTACAGTTTCTTCTTTTTTATTCTACATCAATTTAGAGATTTCATGTTTTTACCGAGGATTTTTCTCTTCTTCTATGGTCCAGTTGAAGACGATAGGAGTCTCCCCGCGGGCGCTGCATACTAAAGAGGCATTCTCCCCCTTGATGGCCGAGATGGATTGGAACTTCGTGCGAAAACTCACGGGAACTAATTGGAAAGAAATGGGAGAAAATACATCACTTACACAGATTTCAGAAGGAGAAAAAGAAGGTAAAAAGTTTTGCAATTCTCTTTTCAGTAAGATATTCCTTTAAAAAGAAAATAGACTGTACTTTAACGTCTGCAAAAACCTCTAACATCTTATTTTGAAAAAAAAATACCTTGGGAAAAGGTAAAACTTTCAGAACTACATTAAGTAATTCATAGCATATTAAGTGGTTATTAAATATCAACATTCGTCAAACAGTAATATCGGGGGGAATAGAAACCCACAAAATGAATTTTTTTTTATTTCATTTTTGAAACCTTTTCACTATTACTTTACCAACAACAACAGAATATCTACAAAGAGAAAAAAATTAAATTGCATCTTGTCAAAAATCTGTTCCAGAAAAAAGCAAAATGAAAAACATTTTATTATAATTTCTTAATTATATATAACTCATTAATTTGTATATTTTTTTTTTATTTTTTTTTGCATTTTAAATTTTCTTGCGCAATCCTGGTAAAAAAATGTAGTTTGAAATCCATATACTTCTACAGTGCTTTGCAGAAACAGTGGCCCAGTTTTCTGAGGGACATACGTAGAACGAACCCAAAATTTATTGTATTTAGATGTCTGAATCTTAGTACAGGAACATTGCAAATACAGGGTATGATTTACTAAACTTTTTTCGTACAAATAGATATCCCTTTTCCTTGTGTAGAAGAAAACAAAGACTTTATAGCTTTTAATCTATGAAATTTACTATGAAAAAGTAGATATGTATTTGCACATTTTATATCATTAACATTTAATATTTCTTGTAAAGTAATGACAATTATTTCTGTGTACACATTTCCAATGTATATTTGATGACAGGTAACTCTACTTGTCTTTAGAATGAAAGTATTCCAGAAGGAAGGATACCTCGCTAATTGTTAAGAACATTATTATGTATTGAATGCAGAATTAGAAGTTTGTATCATCAGCACAGCAAGTTTGAATTGGTGAATTGGTAAAGGATATGTACTTTGTAATACCAGCGATAAATCACTCCTCCTTTTATGTCTGGACTATTTAAATATATGCAGAAAGATGAAATCCACAAAACCAACTGGAGATAAAATTCAAGTTGGGATTGTGTGTTGCTTCAGGCATAAAATAGATTCAACCGCTGGACGCCCAATCTTTCAGGGGCGGAAACAGTTTATCAGGATTATTGACGACTATGTTGCGAACAGTGACCGCTCTAGCAACGCGACAATGTCATCAAAGCTCAATCTTCACTAAACAACAGTTCTGTCAATCACAATTCGAGGTTTGCAACCGCAATGCGTTGTATGTAGTGAGCTATCTTTCATTCAGATTCTGGGAAACTTTTTGGTAACCAGATTTAACGGCTGCTGTGTCCGTTAAATCTGTAATAAGAGTGTCTTTGCAACAAATTAATTATTACCACAATCGTTCTGCTAGAATTAGAATAATGAAAAGTTTAAGGCGCCCTTCTAAAGGCAAATTCGAACTAGTTTTCATTTATTACTTAATGGATTCTAGGAAAGAAATGTTATCACTTACAGTGTTTAAACATTCTCTTCGTCATGCTTGAATTAGCAAATAAAGATTAGTTCTGATTTAATATTCTATTGATTATTTTTTCTAAATCTCTTTAAATGATCGTAGTGTAGTGTCAGATTAAGTTAAATTAAATTATAAAGAAATGTGGAATCAGTTCCTTTAGGGCCAAGCCCATGTATTGTGTTTTTCCCGCATTCCTAATTTCTATATGAAAAAGATTGTTTTCCTTACAAGGTTTTTTAATCTTTTTTCCCAGATAATTATTCTTTAGTTTAATTAGCCAGCCAGCAAATTATAACTAAAATGGTCAATGCAACTTATTGGCAAGTATAGAGAGGCTTTCATCCTCTTCATTACATACTCTGCATGTATGGTTTTCTTTATATTTATATCCATTATATCATGGTGTTTCCTTAATTGACAGTTTGCAGATATGGTCCTGTTACTGTGCGTATCTTCGATCTATTTAATTTCCGTATGGCAATAGCTAAAGTTGGGGATTGCTGTCGAATCAACAATTTGCTGTATCTCAACTCTGTAACACATTTCCAATAGTTGATGTTCTACTTTGATCCATTCAGAGTTGTATAAGTGTTAAGAACTGTTCTAATAAGGAAAGATTGCTATTTTGAACACCTGTGGACAATTATATCGAATATTTTCTGATTTCCATAATTTTAGTGTACTAAAAAATGAGGTTACCGACTAACTAGTAATCAAATAATGTCTTTTGGTATTTCACTTTTTAACAATATAATCATATTGTACATCGTTTTTTTTCTGCTGTTTTTAAAGTTAATCCAAAGATTCTTTGCAAATGAATCACTGCAATTGAATCTTTGCAATTCAAAGATTTTAAAAAAAACACTAATTACTCTTGTGATCTATTTCTTATGCATTCAAACTTTGCAT
Organism: Thereuonema tuberculata; assembly: GCA_023159025.1. Lineage (NCBI taxonomy): Eukaryota > Metazoa > Arthropoda > Chilopoda > Scutigeromorpha > Scutigeridae > Thereuonema > Thereuonema tuberculata. Next base: position 37,987,187 of record JAFIDM010014012.1, on the reverse strand, counting down.
TAAAATTATATGTATTAAAAATTTTGATGAAAACTAATGAAAGAAAAAAAAAACCGTTTCTAAAAAAAACGAATAAGAGATAGTTTCATCTGTATTAAAAAAAATGAAGTCAATTCCACAAAATAATTTAGAGAGTTATGTAGGAGCATATTTATATACATCTTTTTTAGCTTTTATTTTTAGAATCAAGCCTACCTCAAAAAAAAAAATCACTTTCATTGTTTTGTTTCATAGTTCTCAGAAACTAATAATAAAAAAAATCATTTTTCCTGTTTTTTTTTTTTAATTTTAATACGATAAAAAAGAAAAGTCTTTAAAATCTTATTATTTATACATATGTGAAAAGTACTTTAATTTTTCTAAATCTTTAAATGCGATATACTTACATTTTTCATGATTTTTATGATGCTTAAAGTACATTAATAAAACCTTAAGAAATTGAGAAGTTTTAAATCAATCTTTAGACTTTTTATTACTCTAAGTGAATATTTACGATGCTTTCAAATATGTATCATTTCATAGCAACATAAAAAATGTATTCAAAGCAGACAAAAATAACAATAAATAAAACGTTAAAAGGATTTTGATTATATGCTTGATATTTGAAAGCTGACGTTTTGATGGATTAGTAAAGCATACACTTTTTAAAAATATATTTTAGTTATAAAAATTTTTATTTTTTTTATGACTTTGCGAAGAATTTTAAACGATTTTGGAAAGTAGAATTCTAATATTACAATAAAAAATGCTGGAAGCTGAGAAAGCAGGCATTTTTGATAAAAGTTTTATATTCAACCATTAACAATAAATGATACATTCTCATAAAGAAAAAACATATAGTTAATGATAAGTTGTTGGATTGTCAGCTTTTAGAAAGCTTTTAGAATTTCAATTTTTTTTATCATTTTTAAGAAATTAAACGGTTCAAAGACAAAAACTTTCTGATATATTATAAATATTTTTTTTTTAAATAACGATCTTGAAACTTAGACGACGATATTTTTAGTTTTCTAAGAATATGTATAAACTTCCTTATAATTACTTAAATAACAATTTTCTAGGCTCGTCCGTACGTCGACTAAAGACGCAAAAAGGTGTGCTTCAGTTTGAAATGGAATAACATTTTAGTTTGCATTATTTTCTTTATTATTCAATTAAAGAAGGATATGGTTTAATTAAAATAAAAGCAACAATGATTTCAAGCTGTTTTAATTTCGGATTTTTTAAATTTTCTTTTGCTTTGTTTTTTAGGAAGAAATTATCACAATTTGTAATTTCTATAAAAGAAGCCTATCTAATATAAAATTGTAAGTAATTTTATTTTTTAGGTTTTTATTTCATATCGATATTGAATGAATTTTGAAACTTAGCATCATCACAATAACAAATTACAAATATTGCTGTCTAGTAATGGTTTATGCAACATACGAAAATATACATCTAGTAAATTTTAGAGACATAAGCAATAGTTCAATCTCTTAAGCATGGTAAAGAGACTTTGCCCTGTTGAAAAGGGCGAAGAAAGTTGAGTCCCGCTGCTTATGGTTATTTCTTATTTATTTATTTTTGTGGTTGTTGTTGGAAGAAACGATCCACTGTTTTTTTTTTCTTTTAGTGATTGGAAGATATGATCTACTGGTATTTTTTTATTTTTTGGTTGGAAGATAAGACCTTCTGCCTTGCACTAATATTACGATCACTCGCCCCGGGCTCCGAAAAACCTAACTACGTCACTGCTATATTTCGCATATTTTTTGATTGAGCCACAATCTTTATCCTTAGCGGAATTACATTTCTTATTTAGTTTCACTGATTGGAGAATATTTTTCACTCATTTTATTGATTTTAATTTGCCTTAAACGAGATTAATTTTGGATTAAATCAACTGCTATGTCCATTTACAGTGGAAAATTTACATTGAAAAATCTGATTAGATTTTTTAACTTCCTTTAATATTAATAGATCGTTCGAATCTGCTGGTGATTTGAAAAGACTGCATCAAAGATAATATTATTGAAGATGGCTTCCTACGGCTACTACTTTAAACTAGAAAGGCGATGAAGAGGCCTCTGCGGGAAACCCACTACACTCGGACCAATCCTCATCTGCGGCGATCTCCGTCGCTGCGTCGCCCGACGGTTCCAGCTTTCTAATAAACCTTCCTGAACTAATTTATGTTGCTGCACCTTATTCAGGCAATTACTGACCTTTCTTTAGACTTGGAATAGTAATAACAATAGGATTTTAGTTTATTTTCGAAAAATCCCTTGATTATTGTTCCTCCATGTTCCTAGATCCATAAAGAGCTATAGAAAAGCTGTAGCCGAATTACTGTGAAAAGAGCTTTTAAGTTGAAATGTTGTCTTAATGCCTTAGCTTTTGATATTTATAAATAAATGGATTCCATTATTAATTTTAATGTCCTAATAATAGAAAGTTGGACTTTGCATATTTCCTTCTAATCTTTAAAAATTAAAGGTTTTTATAAAGACCAGCATTGGCTCTTTGGAAAATACAGTCTCTCATTGGTATTGGGCTAAAGGGTCAAATATGTGGTTAGGAGACCAGTCCGACGCTCACTTGCTTTTCAGACAAGGGGTGGATAAACCCACGAGCCCGTTTCCAATTGGAAAGAGGAATGAGTGAACAGGAAGATTTGTTTTGAGTAGCAGCAAGGAAAAATCCAGCCCCCACAGCAACCGAACCTGTAGCTAAGTACCAATGTTTTCAGCATCGAACAGCTATTCTATTTCAACATTTGATCTTTAATTTTAATGACTTAAATATACCATTAACTGTTATATCAGTGTCATATAATCCATTCTTCCATTATAATTTATCGTAACCATCAACTATATTTCTTAAGTTATGGATGACAGTAAATTGGCACTACCTTTAAAGTAAATTTTAAATAAAATTAGTACAGCTCAAATGAGAAATCCGCAATACTTCTGATAATAAAATAATTTAACGATTGATTATTATATTTTCTACAGGTTCCGAATTTCATTCAATCGATAAATTTTAAAGATTTTAATTTTCAGTAGCTGTGTACTTTTTTAATGATGAAATAACAATGTACGATCTCGATAATAAGAAACAAATATTTAATTCATAATTTGCTTTTAATGAATTAAAATTTTGCATTAGGCTTATTTTAAAAGTTCGAAAAGGGAAGTCATATAATTTTGCCCCCATATCACTTTAATTTTTTTTTTGAAAAGCGCAGAATTGTAGATAGAATCTTCGAATTAGTAGGAGAAAAAGCAAATCAAGTCTTGACCAGTGATTCCCAAACGTGACCGTGATCAGGTTTGAGCTGGTTCGCCGTATTTCTGTTGATACAAGTTTACTTTTAATCAAATTATTTCATTTTTATTTAATACATTTGTGTTGCATTTCACTTAATAATTAAAATATTAGCTATCCTATATCGGTCTTCAATTTAGCGTTTATATTTTGCTATTCCGTGAAATCTAGCAGTCAGGGAACCTCTGGTTTAGACTGAAATAATGACGAAATGATGACTAATAATAATAAATGATGAATAATATTTCTAAAGCTGCTTGCTTAATATTTGATTTTAACTTTAGCATGAATATTTCATATGGAAAGGGTATACAGTTGTTCAGAATATGTAATTTAATTTTGTAGTTATAATAGTATAATTTAGAGGCTCAATAATCAAACATACTATTTAATTTAATTTGCAATCATACTATTAATAGGCGAAAACCGTTCGATGTTTGTTTGTGTGTCATCCCAACAGCGCTACAGAAACAGTATTTACGCAGAAACAAAATAGAAGGTGGCGCCAGCAACATTCTCAATACTACTAGAGCACGATTTTGTCTGAATAATTAGGTTTTTCGTGAAGTTTCCAAGCGAAACTTCGAGACTGTAAAACACACCTAACACAATAACAAAATAATTACTTTGAATATTAGTAATACTAATAAGAAGAAAAATAGTTTTAAATAATATTTTCGTATGTTCATTCTTATTTTCACCATTTTAGAGTATTATTCCTTGTAAAACATGAGCTTAGAACATCGTTTGAAGTCTTGTTTTTGAAAAATTTCACGATATTTCCAAAATGTGGCCTTTGTTTTGCTTCCGTGAATATTTCACGGGTTGCACCTAGTATGTCATCATTCTTAAACCTGAAAATACTTTTCAATACTGTTTATAAATTAAAGTTAAAAAAGGTAAACATATTGATACGTCTTTGCAATAAGCTACGGTATCCAAACCAGCAGGAAAACTTAACATATTTAACGAAAAATGTAGCAATAAAATTTAATTGGATGTTGATTTACATAGGAAATTTCGTTGACTTTTTTTTACATGTTTTTAACGTTGACATTAGCACACTGCCAATTATAAGCTTATCATAAAAATAATAATGTATTATAATTTAATATAATGATATTTTTATTAAAAATGATTAATATAATTCGCTATTATTTTTGGAATTTGAAGTTGCGATATTTCGATAAAGAATAAAATACATAATTTCGCCAAAATGCAACATTGTTTATTCCAGGTATTTGGATATAACGTTGCTAATAGAACGTTTGCAAGAAAGCTTTTTCCGAACCATCTAAAGAAAGAAAAACAAAAATCGTTTAAGGTCATAAAAGCTTGAAAGGAACTTACTGTTGACTGTAATGCTGACTGCTTTACTTAATGCTCCTCCAACTCCGTTATTAGCTATACAGAAGTACTGCCCCCGGTGGGCTTCAGAGGTATGTTTGATATGCAGTGATCCATTATTTAAGACATGGATGTTAGGGATGTGCTGAACGTCTTTATGACTTAAGGGACTGTTCCCTACATTTGGAGGCGTTCAAGTGGAAAGATATTATTTGAAAAATTAACTATTAGCAACAAGGAAATGGTGGAAGAAAAGTTATTAAAATATTGCATAAAAGAGAAGCTTTAAAATAAATTTTAAAACTTGTTTTTAATGTTCTATTTTAACATTGATAAAACGAAAATTTTAATAAGTAAATACATAACATGCTAAATAGAGAAGACATGCAAAAAAATCTTAAGCCTAGTAACAGAAATACAGTTACCACAGAACATACAACATAGAAACTTAAAACTATAAACAGAAGACACCGAAAATGAAAAATAAACGAAAGAGAACAGCATATTCATTAGTTTGCAAAGAAGTCAGGAGAGTTTACCTTTAATCATTTACCCCGCTTTGGTGACTAAAATTAATAAGAGCAATTTTCAAAAAACATTTTTGAAATATTGATATCAGATTGCAGCAAATTTTAATTCGGCAATGGAAGACTGGAAATGATTGCTGAATAGTCACATTTACTTGAAAAAAAAAAACAATATTCAAAATAGCGAATAAATTCTCTGATTAAAATTTTTTTAACAAATGAAAGCAAAACAATGTATAAACCAGAAAAAACAAAAGAGATTAAACAAATCTTTGAAAGGATAAAAATTTATAAAAGCATTAATGTCTAAAATTTCAGCCAAATACTTTAAAAAAGCGTAGTAAAAAACCAGAAAAAGGAAAAAAAGGAAAAAATATTTAAAGAATTAAAAAAAAATAATGTTTGGAAAGTCATGATGGTTGCAATTTTAGCTGCTGAGCTGCTTAAGCCAAAGGCATTAGATTAACAGATCAGCAATCCTCATTTTAATACGATAGTTTATTTTAGTACATGAATATGCGAATGGGTTCTCTAGGAGCAAAAATATTGCATGTATGAATGCATGGAAATTTCAGTCCGGAATTTCGATCGAGATCCTCGGAGTCGTAGAAGGAAGATTCATACATGCAATTAAAGGCAAACCTTACATTTCGTCATGCGAGTTGATTGGGTGGGACTTTTGGGGAGGTTGAAGTCGTGAGAACACCAAATCTTCTGCAATGGCTTAAATCAATGAAAAATTTTATGTGAGAAATCAATCCTTCAATTTTTCTTGATACAATAATTTAGAAAAATAAAAGAAATACGAAACACAATACACATCCTAAAATTAAAAAAAAAGTAGTGATTTTATTACTTTATTATTCTCGCAATGTGGCTAATTGGTTGGAATCTTAATGAGAAATAAAAATAATCTAAACTAAGAGCATAAAGCTCATTAAAGTTTATGTGCTCATTAAAAACGAAAAAAAATAATAATCCACAATGTTAAATCTACGTAATACTATGTTATAAAACGGAAATAAATAAAGCTATAAAAGATGGTTCTAAGCAAAATTATAAAAAATAAAACTAAAACACCAAATCAAATTTTGTTGTAAATGTCGTCCTAAGTATTTCGTGTAACAGCTTTCCTTGTCCATGTGGTGAAAGGCACAGGTCTTTATGTTCTCCACCTACAGTGTTAGATGCTGATCAGCAGATCTTTATCTTCAACGAAATGGGCTGTGAGTTCAGTTCGTATTCTTATTCAACTAAATGTGCAGGTTGTAGTGAAAAAGTGTCGTGTAGGTAAAGTATTTTCAAAATGGTTTGAAGTATGAAAAGATCAAAATAGTATTCAAAATAAAAAACAAAAACAAAACAAAAAAAAAGCAAAAAACAGGGATTTCCTATAAAAATTAGAATTATTTTCATGTTTAAAAGCAACTATAAAAAATCACAACGATTCTAATGTATACTAAACCCTACATTTTGAATGTTAATAGTCTATAAATCAATTAATCGATTAAAATTACATGTATATTTTTTTTATTTTAATGGTTATTATGGTAAAAAAACACTTCAAAACTTCTGCCGATTAAAACAAGTTTACAAATGTGTGCATATTAATAATGTATTCTGAATTTTTACTGAAATTTATTAAATACAAATATTTAAAAAAATATTTGTATAGTAAAATAATACATTTGTTTTAAATGCCATTGTCTGCATTTAATTTAAAGTATTTTAAATGATAAAAAAAAATTGATAAGTCTTTGGATTTAGTACTTACCTTACTGTGCAAACGTTTCAATAAAAGGTTCTTGAGGGGAAATTATGGTTGTACTGAAAAATATTATATAAATATTATATAAAAATTATTTTATTGTGTCTTTTCATTTATACCTTAAATTTCTCCAAAAGTTATCCATTTTTTGTAAATGTTTCGTTGAGAGGCTGATCTTTTTACATTTCTTATCACTATGTGTGTTTGCGGAGATTTTAATGTATTTTCGTAATTCGATGAAATGCTATTTCCAAACTTCTCTACAGTTCTTAATGTCTCTAGTATTTACTGCCATGGAAACTTAGAATGTGCATTTAAGCACAGTTTAGAAGTTAAAAAAATAAAACAAGTTAAGTAATAGAAAATTTGAATTTTCAGTTTTTACTAGAAGGAAACAGGCCATTATTCGAAGACGTAGAAAAATTTTGTAATATTGACATTCTTTTTTATTCTAGACGCCTGTATGAGGAAGAAATATATTTCAGCGCTAGAATTAGATCATTCGATACAATTCACGGGAAAAATTGAATCATTTGAATTCCTCGTAAGACCAAGCAAGCGACGGGCACATCCCATCTACATTCTGCGAGCGACCGTCCTGTGAAAATGTCTCTGGTATCCGCGATACGGTTATGAAAGAAACAAGATGTAAATCTGCTAGACAAAAAACTGTAAGAAACAGTGAGGAAAGAAAAAGATATGATGACAGGAGAGACACGAAAATGGCGGCGGCAAAACAGAATTCTGCCGTTCAAAAGCTACACCTCAGTAATCTTGTGTTCTGTATAAATCGAATCATCGCCATTTCCCATACACATGTCTGCTCCTGTTTCTGCTTCCTCTGTTTCCCAACAGTAACTTGATCGATTGCCTTCTCTCGCTTTTACTCTCTCTGTGATCGATTAATCAATACCGACATACTGACTGCTCCCCCGTTTCAGAAGCTGCAATCGAGGTGCCAATTCAACACACCAATATTATTGCTTAAATGCAAACACTAATTTAGCAAAACACAATCACTGAAAGAAATAGGCCTGAACAAAGCAAATTGTTTTTAAGTTTACATTCTCACTGCATAACCAGCAACAATTTTTATCCATTTTCTTTCTGCTGTTCTTCTTTGTTGACAAGGGAAAAATTATGCATCGTAACGAATAAGAAATATGAAGTGTAGGGTTAAGATAGTTCTATGGTAAATATCATAGTTAAGATTACAAAATGATTTAAAAATTTCCGTTAAGTTTTATAAAATTAAAAATAAAAAAACCTGTTTTTTTTTTTTTTCTTCTCAAAATGTTGTAAATCATTTTGTAGCATTTATTTTGCTTATCTTTAATTATTGTTATGAAAATCCAATTTAAAGGTTCCAATGGCATTTAAATTCTTCTTCTTGTCTCTTGGCTTCCTTCAAAATTACAAGAATAATGAAATTTGTTCTATTTGTAATGGAAAAAAAAATACTAACAGTTCTCTTCAAAATGTAGTGATTACTACTAAATATCTAAATATAAAATTTGGTGCAATATATTAAAATGTTCTAAAGTTCTTAAAAATTAACTAAATGATTAAATTTATATTAAAAATTGAAAAAAAAATACATGCAATGCTTTGTGGTGACAAAGTACTATTCTAACAGTTTTAAACAAGTGCATGAAATAAAGTAATAAAAATCAAACTTTCCTAATTTCTAAAAAAAAAATTGTACATTCCCTTTGTGTTCCGTTTTAATTGTATTTTTCTAAAATTCATGGGGAGGTAATTATCAAATTTTTCCAATTAAAATTTCAATTTCCAAAGATATCAAAATGTTCCAATATTTCTCAAAATTTTCCCTTTTAGGGATTTTTTCTTTTTTTTGAAAATTTGGATTTTGAGTAAATCCCATCCCAAAATATTTTTTCCTCCTTGTTCATTTTAAATAGTAATGCCCATTGATTTCCTATGGCAGAGGCCTTTGAAGACAATTTTTATCCAATCCATCAGCTCTAAAAGACAACCCTTGCCACCAAAGCAACCGCAGGTTCCAATTGCCTGTCACAACTTCACGTATCATCACCACCCATCGAACTCGGACGAAAAATAACTAGGAATCTCCGACGTTGCCAAAAAAAAAAAAGATGCGGACATCCAGTCTGACTGCCAGCATTCTATTCGTAGAAATCCGGGAAAAGATCCAAGAAAAAAAAAAAAGATTATTCAAGTGCTGTGGTCGCGCAAACGATCTCCTTCTAAACTGTTTCATAAACACGAAAAATCCGTGGCTCTGTCTGTAATAGATGACAAATGCTAAACAATCATTCAGATAAAAAGAAAATTTCAAAAAAAAAAATAAAAAAAGATTTACGATGCGCGAATTTTGTTTTTACTCAAAAACAATAAATAAAAGCAAATTAAAGAAATAAAAACATCTGCTATACTGATATTGATAAATATTGATTCCAAATTGGTTTTTCTATTAAATTTTTATTAAACAATAAAAAATTAAAGAAATCTAAAATTATATCAATTTCTTTAATATTTTCATTAGGTTTTTTTTTTTTTTTTTTTTGAAATTTCCAATTTTCATTCATTACAAGAATCTCATTCTACAAGAACTTCTGCAGAATAAAGAAGTGGTAATTAGACTACGCCACATTAACTAACTATCTAATTAAACTAATTGCAAGAAAGACACTAAAATTTATTTCTACAACCCTACTTAGGTGACGGACTGAAATCATTAGAGAGAATGCAATTGAGAATTGGAGGGGTTTGACAATGTTCTTCTACTAATTGACTAATACGGATTGCCTGCTTTAGAAATAACCATCATCACTGCAGCTGTCGAAATTGCACATGAAAACCGATACGATATCGCCTTGCTCTTGTCTTCCTGCAATTGAAGTCGATTAATTCATTACAAAACAATAGTAAACTCATTAGATCTAATAACAGCGTAATTAGTCACGGACAGGGATGTTCCCCTATCATTTAATGAAGATTGCTGTCGCCAAAATATTGCCCATGATTGCTAAGCCATGCTCATTGCCGAGATTGCTTATTCCTTGAGGCAGAGGTAAATGACTAGATGTAACTAGCTTTCTAATAGAAAGTCCAGACGATGCAAACTAATTAGCACGGTAAACTTAAAAGAAATGAAAGAAATAAGAATAAAATAAATAAAAGAAATTATATAAATTAACAAACAACAGACTTCAGACGGATAATGGACAACTGCCAGAACCTTCAGCTTTCATCCACTTGATCTTCGGTTTGGGGAACCCATCGGCTTGGCAATTTAGCATTATTTGCCTCCCCAAAAGCACTGCCACATCCTTTGGCTGAATTGTCCACCTCGGGGGCACTGAGCATGCGTGAAACAAGAAGCTAATCTTATACAACTGAATGTGGAGGTAGGTCAAACTAACCTTCTACAGAGATTTTAATTTCTATTTAAGAATTTAATTTTCGCTTTAAAAAAATTCTTCAAAAGCCATACACTAAATTTAAATGCGAAAAAATTTAATCACTTCCTAGCTCGTTACTAAATTGAGGTAGGACAAGGTATAAACACACGCTGGTGATGAAGGATTTGCAGGTGACACCAAGGAAAACAAGCCTCCACAAAATGCAGTTTTGCTTCTTTAGCACATTTTCAATTTTAAAAAAATTTAAATCTGACATCCAATTACAAAATTTGCAGGCCAAATGAAGTGACATGGACTAAGACTTAAATTTTGGAACTTTTCGGTTTTTTTTCCAGATTGCATGTCACAACATGAATGCAGCCTATGAAATGACTTTCTTGCAAAAAATTCTCGCAAGAATTTACTTTTTTAAAATTTAAGCAAATCTCAAATGGCCGAAAATAAGCATGACTTCCTTCAAATGATAAGTCAATCATGCGCTTTCAAAAGCCGTCATTTCAGTCTCAGTTGCATGCTTACTGGTCACGAAACAGGCTTGCAGGCCGCTAATTAAAGAATTCATACCGTTCAGCGTTGGTGTTATTTGGTGTGTTTGTTATGATGGAGTAGTAATGTAAATCATATCATAGGCCACAGTGAAAACCCATTTTGTAGCATGTCATTTCGTGATTATGTAAAGGTGTAAAGTAATTGTGGCATTTGAAAATATTTCAGCCACGTGTTGTAAGGGTTTTTTTAGGACTGCATTTATTTTGAAATTTAAATTTTTTTGAAGCATTCAGGATTAATTAACGTGCATTTGCGGGCAGGATGTTTATGGATAATTATAATGGCTTGTTAATGATGCATGTATTTTGTGGAGAGGTGTTGTTAATTCCATGTGATCGTGCCTTCACGCGTTTCATAATAAGTAATTTTGTCATATATCATGCATTTCGAGTTCATGTGCAGTAATCCAGCATGCTTGGGTTTTTGTCTAATCCTAGGGCTAAGCTTAAATTAATATGGTAACATTCAAATTATTAGGCTAAAATGTTTTAAATATAGAAAGAGGTCGTGCCACAGCTTCTAAGTGCTAATCGTTTGGGGCGTGCCTCTAAAAGGTCCAAATAGCTAGCTAGGGATGGGGGGTTGGTTGGGTTTAAGGTAGAGGCTAATCGCTAACCCTAGGAAGCGTGTCTATCCAATCCTACTTGTGATAGGTGCATAGGGCGTATATTACCGTTGACCAGGAGCTGGGCTGTGTGGCTCGCCTTTCCCGCAGAATTATTGGCAAAGCACGTGTAATTCCCATTATGGACAATGGACACGGACTCTATGGATAGCACGCTGGAGTACTCATCGAAATCTCGGAGGGTAACTCCGAGGGAGGGTTGTATCGGGGCCCCATCTTTGGTCCATCTAATTGTGAGGGGCAGATCCCCACGACTGACAACACAAGACACTCTAACGAGCATGCCTTCGAACAAGTGGTCATCTTGGAACGAGAAGGGCACGATCTTTGGGGGCACTGCAAAACGAGACAGGGGAAGACAACATCGTTAATGTGAGTTAGTTACCGTTGACAGTGAGAGAGGCGGAGAAGTTGGTGGATGCGGCTGAATTCGATGCTACGCATGTGTAGTTGCCTGAGTGTTTTCTCTGAACTGAGCCAATCGTGAGGACACTAGAATAATCATCGATTTGGCGAACTGTAATACCAAGGTCGGCCACTATCGGAATGCCGTCCTTCAGCCAGTTGATCTCTATGGGTAGATCTCCCTGATATACCACACACGAGATCTGCGCTAGCACGCCCTCAAACAAGTGATCGTCTTGAAATGAGAAGGGGATGATCTTTGGTGCAACTGGAAGGAGAAGCCGTTTTTGTTTGTTAGCAATATCTATATTTAAGCTACATAATTCCTACGCCTCTATTAAAGCTACTACTACACTACCGCTACCACTACCAATCACTACTGTGTCTACTGTGTTCCTAAACATTTTAAAAGAAAAACTCTATATTAGATATATAGAGTGTAAAGTGCTTGAGTAGTGTGCCCAACGCTGGACGGCTAGGAGACATCTGTTTGGCCAATTTTAAACAATTGGTCTAGTTTCCAATGCGATGGCCGAATAAGTTACTTGTTAGATTTCTCATCGAAGAACCATCAAGGCAATCATGGGTAGACAAGCTGCTGTAGATGGGGCACCTTCCCCCCCACCGATCTGCAACCAGTCGACCCTGAAAGAAAATGGTGAGATCTTCGCTGAGGCTGGAAGAGAGAAATCAGTAATCTTAAGGGAAAAAAACCTAATTCTATTACATTTTTGTTTTTGTTTTTGGGGCATATTAATTGGAAACATAAGAATTACCGTGCACCAGAAGCTGCGCTGTGAAACTGGCAGTCCCGGCCTGGTTGCTGGCGATGCACGTGTAGTTACCCGAGTGTTTGGAGGTAACACTCTCAATACTCAAAGAATTGGCGTGTTGATCGTAATACCGGGCCACCACTCCAAGGGTCGGAGAGATCTCAGAGCCGTCTTTTAGCCATTGGAACGCAATGGGCAGGTCTCCCTGAGATACGGCACACGTGACATGCGCCCGCATCCCCATATAGAATTGATCGTCGATAAAATTGAACGGGATAATCTTTGGAGGAACTAGAAATAGAATAAGGAAAAAGAGAAAAGAAAAAGCGATAAAAAATGTGGAAAAGTATATAACCGATAATATTACCGTTAACATACAATTCCGCTGTGCTGTTGACAGTGGCTACTTGGTTGGCTACTACGCATGTGTAGTTGCCGTTATGGCGAGGGGTCACACTATTTATGGTCAAGATACTCGAAAACTCGTCTAAGAGCCGAATGAGGACGCCAAGATTGGATGGCACATCCCTGCCGTCTTTCAGCCACGTGATGGTGAGCGGCAGGTCCCCCTCGCTTACTACGCACTGCAGCCTCGCTCGCATGCCTTCACGCAAAAGCTCTTCTTGGAAGGAAAAGGGCGCTATCTTTGGTGGGACTGGAAGTTAAACATCGAAACACCGAACTCACTGACAACGTTCAACATTTAAGAGAGATAACTTGGCGAAAAAGGTTTAGCTTTAAAAGTAGATTTTAGGAAAAAAAGCATGCACGAAGTGAAAGAAATTTGGTTAGGAGTGTAGATTGCTTTAATTTTTTTTTATTTAAGCATGCATTTTAATTGGAATTATAGTTCTTTAGGTAATTATGGTAGACGGGATTATGGTAATAGGCTTAATTTGGGTAAAAGTCTGAAGGTTATCTTGGTTAAGGATTAAAGGTTAAAATTTTAGTAAAGCTTATGGTGGCACCCTTTAATTTCAGTTGGCATTTTGCAAGCTTAAATTCAAAGTGAGTTATTGAAGTTGAAATGATCCCAACTGAGTCTTTTGCTAAAAAAATATCTTAGCAAGTACACCAACGTCAAAAATGGAAAAGTACACCAACTTGCATTTAAGCAGGTTCATGTCGAGAGGAGAGAAAGCAGCTGAATAAGACAATGGATGTTTACAGCAGAAGTAAGTAAGGATCTTGTTAGGAATGCAAGTCACTGAGAACATGGAAATTTATCTTTTAATGTGTTAAGCTTTCCAAAACAAGGAATCTACACATTCTCTCTCTTATCTACATCCAGAGAAATCACTGACGTGGAAAATGAAACTCAATGGCTATAAATGGCAATTGCATACCAAAGTAAACAATTTTTAGAACATTTATTATAGTTACTTGCACATTTAAGCCTAGTGGAAGCCAACTTCATCTCAGGATTCAAGTCGAAGTAATATTCTTTTATCTGTTGATGGGAAACGCTGACACCAGAAATGTCAAAACTGCAACATATACAGATATACCATACAACAAAGAACCTTTACTAAATTTATACATTCTTTTATTAAATATCTTCTATAAATCGTCCTAATTTTAAGGACTGTTCTGAATTAGCAAGAACTTTTCACGACTGCAAGAAACCCTTTCTTTTCCATCAAACTCCAACTAAGATGTAAAATAAAAATATATATATACATAAATTTCAAATTTTATTTTTCATCAACTTCAACACTATAAACGATGAAAAGATACCAATTGCTTCCCATATTATTTTAAGATGTTCCAATTCTATCCCTCTAAAAAGCCTGTGACTTCATTTAAATCTGTTTCATAAGAATTCCCAATTTTTTTTCATTATTCCCTTAAGTAATTTTGTACATTATTAATTTGTTCTTGGCCTAAAAAAATAAGAGAAAAAAAAAATCAAAGGAAACTTAAGGAAAAAACGAAGAAAAAAAGATTTATGAAAACAAACATTCACGTTATTTTTTTAAAGAGATAACATTGGAAAACTGCTTCTATTATAATTAATTTTAAAAAAATCATCATTGTCCCGAAAAAAAGAAGCTTACTGTTTGGCAAAAATAGCATGAGAAGTTCATGTTTTATAAGCCACTGGAGCTTTTAAATTTGTTAGACATCGTCGATTGTGTTAGTTAGTTTGCAGAAGTGTATTTCAGATCGTACCGCTACTAAAATTAAAGGGTGGATGGTAAAAAGATTTTTGGTAAAAAAAGCGATAGAGAAAAATTCTATAGAAAGAATTGGAAAGTCAAGCTATTTCTTAGGAAAGGATTAAAAAAGTTGGATAAGAAAAAAAAGGAAAAAACTGCTAATCCATGAGGCTCCATTGGCGTATCTTACCAAGAACGACGATTTCCACGTCACCTCGCGCCTCTTGGTTATCAGTTCTTACAACACATGTGTATTTTCCTCCATCGTAAATTCTTCGGACTTCACTAATTGTCAGTGTACCATTGGCAAAATCGACTTGTCGTATATTGTCGGGAAGTGTTACACCATCTGCAGAGAAGGGGAAGGCTTCGAAATTAGATTTCCCCTTGCCAATTAGATATTTTATTGAAAATATATGCTTATAATATTAATGAAAAAAAAGGTCAAAATATAGCTGTATTGCGCTATTAGTAAAATAACGTTTAAAAGAAATTCTCAAAATTATGATTCTTCAATTAATGCTCCTAAGATTTCTACTTAAAAAAAAAAGGGAAAATTTTTACTTAAAATTATGTTATACCTTGTTCCATTTTTTACGTCACAGCAGCGACTTTATAACCATGATTTGTTATTGTATTCATCACAAAAATGTGGTATTTATAACATTCTTTATTTTAGAAATTAGAAGTTTTGATATTACAGTCAATCCATTTCAAAATTTGGATTAAAGATTACGGTTTCAAAGCTGCTGCATTGTGAAGAATTTGATGGTGTACCAGCTACTTCTTAGTAGTGCTCTATATATAGGACTTCGAATTACATTTGATGGTATCTAAAATATGCATTTCAATTTTGAACTTAAACAATTTAGTTATTCCTATTTCAAAATCAGAATTGAGGGCTTCAAAATATTAGCGATAAAATTCTGCTGCTTGGTAAAAATTTTGCATGGTATATTTCAATTAACAAATATCCCAACTTACTGGAATTAGAAAAAAAAAAAAAACGTTGAAAATAGAAAAAACAATGCGAAAGTTTAACGAACCTTTCTCCCAAGAGTATTTCTGGATTGGATAACCATAGGCTGGACAATTTATTGTGGCTGCCTCTCCAGCAACTGCAGAGAGTTTAAGGTATTGGCGGACGGCAGGGGGACCTGAACCACAAAGAATTCAAGAGGGAAAACATTTGGCGAATTGGGTTACATTTTCTTACAAATTGAAACTAAAAAAGAGTTAAGGAATTCGTATGGCTCAATATCACTTTAATGAGCTGTGCTTTGGTTTTGTTTTGTTTTAGAAAAAAATTAAGTTAAATTGTGTATTAAAAAAATATTGGGAAAAATTAACTTTTTTTTTCAAAAAGCCATGATTAAAGTTAATTTATAGGAAAAAAAGAAAGAATTCGTCTAAGGTGATAAATAGGCATACAAAAATATCGTACCATCTCATTTCAGTTTCCAAAGAAACGAACAAGAATAAAAAATTGAAAAAAAAAAAAAAAAAAATGAGATGGATTAAATAAAGGAAGTCTAACTGCAGATTTGGATTAAAGTACGATTTAAAAAAATGTGAAATAAGAAATAAGGTTATTATTATTTAAAAAATTAAAAACTTAAAATTGTATATTTCTTACATTTATTTCATGTGTTTTCTTATGATACTGAATAAGTTTCTGCTATGCCTATAGGATTTTCGTAAACCTAATGTAGGCACTGCAGTATATAATCTATACGAGGTGTTGAATTTTTTTGTTTAGATAGCAATCTCAATCCCACCGAAAAGAAGTTACGGATTTCCGGAAGTTTCCGCAGTATGCCTATTTAAAAGTGGTGCTCCTGGAGCGCAACAGGATCAAATTGTCAAATTTTTGTTTATTTCGCACAATTTTGGATTACATTTTTGCGTGTTGCCAGCTCCACAAGCTTTCCCTACGGCTTACCGGATTACATACCATAAACGTTAACTCTTGCGGAATGTTTCTTCTTTCCCATTTTATTGCTCGCTTCGCATGCATACAATCCTCCAAATTCTACTGCTATTTCGGAGATGTTGAGGGTGCTGATCACATAGCCCGTTTCGTCTAAAACCTCCGACGATGAAAATCGGTCATCATCGGGAAGGGATAAGCTGTCCAAGGTCCAGCTGATTTGAGGAAGGGGACTTCCGGTGACGACGCACTGAAGAGTGACGTCACTTCCGGGATGTTCAGTCTTTTCCCCAAAGACTTCGCGGAACATTGGTTTTGCATCTTTTTAAAAAAGAGTGAAAAAAATCGAAAAAAAATGGACAACGCTTTTACTGAGCACTTTGGTACAGTTCAAAGCGACAATATAAAATAGAAAAAATACCAAAATCCAAGGGAAGTAAAAAAAAGTGCGGTGTAAAAAAAAAATAGAAATTAGGACTAATTTTATTTTGCAAGACAAAAACAAAAAACAAAAACAAAAAAAGATGATGATTGTAAAAAAAAAAGCAAAGGAAGGAAATATGGATTTTATTAAATCGGAAGGGAATAAAAAAAAATATGAATTATCCCAAAATTGTCATATATTATAAAAAGACGTATAAGAATTGGTTCTAAAAATTCTTTCTAAAAATTCATTAAAAAAGTGGAGGTAATGAAAAATATATGAAACATATTTGAACTATTTTTCTTAATGTTTTGGCATGAAAAAAAAAATTGAATGCCATATTTAAAATATGTATCTAAAAAATATCCTTATTTAAATTATTCAAGTTTTGAAAATGCAAGGCAAAAATAGCCATGCTTCTCAGATAATTGTATTCTATGTTAAAATTGCAAGCATTTAACTATTTGATGAATAGTTAAATAAAAAAGAAATAGCCTTTGCTGTTAAATTTCGATTGAATTAAATTGCTAAAGAAGTCAGAAAATCTGCTTGAGAATTAAAGGCCATAGATAAGAGAAAACCTCTTGCTAAATGGCAATTTTGACGTATATTTTAGCTTATTGCCAAAGGAAATCAAATACGAACCATAAAAATTCTCTAAAATCAACAGTAGACCTTAGACTATTATTAGCTTATAAATCATATGCAATAAGTTTTTCTCTTCTTGTATCTGCGAATTCTCTACTAAAATAGCCCTAAAATCTGTGGAAGAAAATACAATAAATTGAATATTGAAGTATGATACATATTTTTCAAAGTTTGACAAACAGATTGACAAAATTTCTCTGGAGTTCTGGAAAGAAATACATGATCTTTTTATTGTATTACTAAAAGTTTAATGCTTTTGTTGTGCAAGTCTATTTTTAAAAGAGCGTTATTTTAAGTAAATTCTATATCAAACTTAAGCTGGCAATAATTTCCAATATTGATAAGCTATTAGTTCATTGTTCTAAACGTAAGTTCAGTGACAGCCCAAACAGCAAAAGAAAAGCTATATATTAACTTTTAGTATGAAATTTGGTATTCTTCATCGCAGCTTATTAATTACAATTTTCCTGTGTTTAATCTGTCTATATTCAGTAAGCAGTTACAAGAATGATGTGGTTCATTACAGGAACTAGCAGAGTTTAATCAATTCAGCTAAAATAAACTGTAAGCAAGAAATGCATCAATGAATATCGAATGATGAATGAACATATTTTAAAGTAACTACTGGATCTAATACTGAAAAGTGAAAACGCTCAAATCCTTTTCCAGAATATCACCCTTATTATTTGACACATCAGTATTTCACCTCCTGGACAGTCCGCAACAAAGTACAGAAAATGTGGGTAGAATGTTAACATTTTTCAAAATGATTTCAACCTCAGAGTTAATTTTATTAATTTATTATCTTTTGAAAGTCCACAATAAATTAAATAGGAACCTTAGCCAACATTAAATACGTACCACAACTTAGAAAATGTATTGAGAAATCAACAAGCGACATACCTCGACACTACCATAAAGAAATCCAAAACAATGAAAATATTCAAAATTCGTCTCTATAGTAAACTAGTTCAACTTGTGGCATTCCTTTAGCATTAATTAGTCTTTCATTACAAACTGCCTTCCTTAATAAATTCCAAACTATTTAGTTAAATAAATCATTACTGTATGAAATAAGAAAGTAATTAAGGTAAATTCTTGATTGTATTTATTAATACCGATGAACTCAGAACGAAATGGGTAAGAAAGTGACTGATAAAACTTTTCATTACTGCACTAAAACTTCCATGAAATCATGTTAGATCAATGAGAAGGATTTTTTTTTTTTTTATTATTTACAACTTTAAGAATGTAGTCTAAGAGCGATAGGGCCTTGTCATTTCGTTTTTTTTTTCTTTCTGAAATTATCAGCCGAACATCTGCTGAAAAACTGAAACCTACATAACATTTATAATAACAAAATTTTGGAATACTTACTGCTTGGTGACTTTTATCTCGGCGAAGAAAGAAAAATACTACAAATAATACTACGAGTTTGCAAGAATGAAATAATACAAGTAAAGTAATTCATCCAAATATCTTCGAACTGGCGCAATTGTTGGAGCTTTTCCCCAAAGCTATTTACAGCATCGTAAAACCTTAAATATCATCTTTTTTAAAATAATTAACCTATTATCTATGCTTTTACAAAATTCATGCGAAGTAGAGAATATTAAAGAAATAAATAATATAAAGATTGCATGTAATTAGTAAGTTTGATGAGAATCTATGTTGCCAATAATACTGAAATAATATAAACTTATCTTATAGATGATAAATATAAAAATTTAGTATATTTAAATATATAGCTTTTCTAAGCATTTTTCTCTTAAATAGCAAAATGAAATTTCAGTTTTGACTTAGAACTTGTAATTGGAAGTTAGATATAAACAATAAAGTAATATTAAGTATGTAAAAGTTACATTATAATTAAGCATGCCAGATAAATTATCAATCAAACAAGTTATCATTAAATAAATTAATTAAGTTAACATTTTACTTTTTATGTTTACATTCTATTATATATTGAAAACGTTTTCTCGTGAGCTGAGATTAAGACTGATTTCCTCTGCATTAACAAAAAAAGTAGAAATACAGTGTAAAAGCATTTGTAATAAAATGAAGAATTTCGAAAAGCATAAGTGAAGGACACATAAGTATTTCTGTCTTTAGGCAACTTCCAATTACAATTAGATTTATGAAATGTTAATTGTGCCTTAAAAGTGACTTTTCTAACTGATAGCATTTGAATATTAAGGAATATGATATCCAGAAGTATTTTGTAGAAAAAGGCTTATCTCGTTTTGAAAATGTTTTTAAAACTAAATTGCAGTTTTTGCAAATCCTAAAATTTGAAAAATGCCTAATTCCAACTATGGTTTATAAAAAAAGTGTAGCAGTGTTGCAAAGCAAGAAATAAAGCACTAAAAAATCTATATTTGCATCTTAATCATTAATGGTTTTTAAACTTAATTATACATTTTATATTTTACTTTTAAAATAGATTACTTAAAGTTCTACAAGTCATTTACAACATAAAAAGCAAGTTCACAAAAGCTTTTAACCACTACACTTCAAGTATAACCTATAGTATGTCAGTGGGATTGCCAAACGCTTTTTCTGTTCTTTAAAAAACAGAAAGTCCCTTCTGCAAGTCTCTTCTTTTTTTTTTAAAGTCGTTTTCCCAAATAACTTCTATCCGAGATCTTTCTTTTTCTACTCAATGCTTCAATTGTCGACGTTGTTTTTTTTGTTTGAAATCAAATCCTTCAGTTGAATTCTGTTTTTGTCATCAAATCCTTTTGGTCTTTTTTTCTCTCCCTACCGCGGACTGAATTTCAAGATATGGACCAAAAAAAAAAAAAGAAAAAAGAAAAAAAAGAAAAGTAAAAAGAAGGAGAAAAAGAAAAGCATAATGGCACAAGGGGTGGAGGTCAAACTGAACTTTTCTGTCCTATAAATGACACTTGTCTTTTCACTTACCTCCTAGCTTCAGTTCTGCACTCCCTTGTGCGCTTTCCATTCCGTTGCTTGCTAAACATTGGTACATGCCGCGGTCTTCGGGTTGGACAGAATCGATGCGCACCGTATCTGCGGACACTTGCCGAACACGGTCCACGCGGATTGGCTTGCCATTTTTCAGCCATGTGACAGCAGTCGCTATACCGGTTACTATACACGTGAAGGTGACCGAACTTCCCACCTCGACCACCACACGCGTTGGTTGTATGATCACAGACAGGGAAACTGCAAAATAAAAATATAAAGTCGAATTAAAGTACCATGCTCTGAATAAATTCCTCAATTTGAACTTAATAATGTCTGTGCATTTATCTACTAACTTCACATATAGAAAATTTGGTTTCGAAATATAGAAAAAAAATAGCATCTGTAGAAGAGATAAAATATTGTAAAACATCTGAAAGTTTTTAATATGAGATTTTCTAATCTGTTCATCAGTAAGATCAGTCATAATATTAGTGGTGTGTATCTATGGCCCTTAATGTAGAATAGGCTAGAATGTAGACGACAAGAATGAGGTTTATTTATTTGTTTTCAGAATTCTATATATTTATCTTTATATAAAAACAAAACAATTCTTCACTTTTACATTAGCAATATCTTTACTTTTGCTTTTGTGTTTCAAAAATTAAAGCTTTATTGGATAATATCGAAATATCTGCTTTCTGTAAACAGATTTTGGCTCGAAAGGTATTTTTTTTGTAGATAAACAAAATATGAAAGTCAAAGTGAGGGAAAGTCAAAGAAGTACAGGCAAGATGAATGTGGTGGAAGATGATGAAGAAAGATAACCATTTCATTTTTCAATGAAGCTGACAATATATGGACACTACTTTAACACAAATAACACATTAATAATATCTAAACAGATACTTTTTTTTTCTATTTACTGTTGAAACCCAAAAAACTTCTTTTAAAAGAAGAAGAAATTGAAAAACTATCCCTTCTTCTTTTTAAAGATGGATGTTTTGGTGTTAAAAATTTCATTGAACTATATAATAAACATTAATCTGCTCTTTATATATTTTATTTAGAATCAAACGTTCTTTTCTATCTCTCCTTGGCAGAGAGAGAGAGAATAAATATTAGATTTACATTTAGTCCTTTCTTAGGCATTGCATAAATGTTCAGTGAATATTTTACTTTAATCTTTTAAAAGCGATTTAAAAGTTTTGAAAACAGACATTCATTTTCTCACATTGCGAATTCATAAGCGCCACCTGTATAGAGGATAGCGTGCTAGACTACAGTAATTTCTATTCCATCACATTGATTTTTTTCTTAATTCAAAGATTTTGAAAATTAATAGCTTTTTAGCACATAACTAGGAAAAATAACTTAATTAAGATATATAAAAAGAATTAAAAACACTGTTGTTTCTATTTTAGGAGTGCTGAATTTCAGTATTCATTGTAATCTTTGAAAATGATTAGATTCTTAGTACGGAAGAGAATAGCAGAATATCTAATTTCCACTATTTATTACTTTTACACTTGGAGAGTGTAATAAATAGAATAAACTATTACAATAACGCCTATTACAAATGTATTCTGAAGGCTTTTTTGTGAAAGCTAGTGAAGCAACTATAAAATATTTTTCTAAATCTACTATCATTCATGCTTTTCTTTTTTCTTTTTGGTATACGAAGACCTCGAGTTGCAAGAATATAATTATTCCATGGAGCAACACTCTTGGCGTCAGCAGAACTTCACGATAAGGCTGTCAATACAACATGTTCCACCATTTTCGAATCTTTCAATTCATGCATTCAGCCTTCGCTATGTCGTGCAGAGTTTGGTTTCCCAACGTTTGGCTTTGGAAACCACCTATGCTTCACAGAACTAATTCAAGTATGCGATAACACCAGCTCAGCGAGTTAAATTTCTCTTCTCCGTAGTTCAACAAAATTATCGACAGGTATTGTCACCAGTAAACGCAGAACTTGTCAGATACTTTCAATTTTATGGTTGTTCGTCTCAATAAAACTTTTTAGATGGCTTAAAGAATGATGTCACTTCATCTTTCATCAACAATGCAATTATTGTCTTATAATTGGCAAAAATCAACAAAAATTTGTGAAAAAAGAGATCGGCAATGACTACCATAGAATATGTTCAAACGAAGCGATATCCAATTATATTTTTTCTCAAATATATTCAAATGTATCAAATTTATCGTAAGTTTCAAAATAGGTATTTTTTTATTGCAGTTTATCTTTAAAATAAATTATACTTTATTTAGTTAAAACTTCAAATTAAACTAAAAAAACTTCAAATTATATTACTAAATGGTAGTTAAAAGCTATTAAGGAAAGAATTCAAAAATTTTAAAACCATGTTATGAACTAATAGTCAACAAAATTTTCTAGTTCGGAAAATGGAAACAAATAAAAAGTTGAAAGTTTGTGGTTTCTAGAAGAGAGTTTGTAGAAGTTCACATACAAAGAGACTTTATTCTATTGCTGTTTAATTGTATTTTGTGCCCAAAGGTAGACTGATTGTGGCAAAAAAAAATTACACTGAAAAATTTTATAAAATTGTATTCAGAAAACTAAGCAGAATAAAGTTATTGTAGTTGTGTTTAAAAGGCTTCATCACGTAAATCATTATAAAATCATCATTATCATTTTGAACGTTAAGGTTAAATGACAAAACATTTATGTCAGATATTTGTATTTGAAATATAATATTTATTTTAAATTTTACGAAAACTTGAGATTAATTTTGTTAAAGAATCGCTCTGAATACATTTCTTTTGTTTTCATTTTATAAAATAGAAGCCTTTTACAATCTATTTGGCCAATTTCACAGTAGATCAAATATCACGAAAACAAGCCACAAAGAAAATAAGATAAAAAAAAAAAAAAAAAACTAACAAGAAAAAAATTAATTAACGGAGAAATGCATTACAGTAGCATGATGTTTGCATGAATAATCAGATCTTGCACGCCTGAAAAACTTCAAAGTAGCGAAGAAAATTCCATTAAAAAATCAAATTCGTAAACTTTTTAGTTTGAGTTATTTTTATAAATAATTTCACCTTTTGAAAAATGAGGAATGGACCAGGGGTTCCATGAAGGAAAATATGAAAAGCTGACAGATTTATTTGCATAATTCATCTATGTTTAGCTCACTTGGTTTCTATATTTATATAATCTATTTATTATATTCAGATTAGTTTGCATATATAATAGATTGTAGAATTATTAGATATTCAGTTTGAATACATATTGGGTTTCAAATGTTACATAACTTGGGTTCTTCTCAATTCCGACTCATCTGTACAATTTTTGAATGTGATCTGTGCAATATTTGAGTACATCAATATATATATATATATAATTCATGACAATATATTGTATCAGCAGGATCTTTAAGTCTTTTCATATTGCATAAATCTTATAAAGTGTTTAGATAAAGTATAATGTTTCTAGTCATCATTAATGTCAATCATACAGTATAAACGGTTAAAAAGCAGAACATTTTATAATTGAAAGCTTAAATAGAAATAATCACATCATTTTTCGATTTTTGATCAATGCAGTCCAGAATTATTTCACTGTAGATGAGTTGAAAGTCATTATTAAAAGTTAAGGAATATAATAAGAATCAAAAGCTATCGGTATATAATAGTAATACATTCCATCTCAAATATTGAGACTTTACCAGAACGAAAACAGAAGTCAATGTCATTGGGTAGCAACTTGAAAAATGAATAGCTGGTCTTCGCTGGTTTCTCGCTTCTATGTTGATGTTTAGGAGAAATAAAGTCTAATTAAACTTCTATGTTATTGCCGCTTCACCGGTCTCTGGTGGCTTGCTATTGAAAACCAGTATATGAAATTTCAGGTAATTGCTATTTTATCCTTTCTTCCTAAAGAGCAAATATCCTAATTTTATCTAATATTATTAAAATTTCAAGTTGCCTCACTTTTTGGAAAACTGTCGTATTCTTTAAAGCTAAAAACTTTCAAGATATTTTAATTATTTAAAAAATAATAATTACATATTACATACCGTATGCTATCGGGAATATCAGAGGATTACGAAGGCCATGTACAAATCTATCGGAGGTAAACGTAGCAACGGCAAAAAGGGTGGGTCAACGGCAAGGTGGATGGGCGGTATTGTGTAAGGAGAAATGGCAACATGTAGCCATGTTTATTACCGCTTATTCCTAACTTATTGCTTTGGTTAGAAGATGAAATCAATTGTTGTTATTTTTTACTTTGGTCGGCATTGAGACGGCATTTTTGATTACCCATCATAGGCACCATGAAACCTAGATATACCAATGCAAATCACTAAATCGTTACTGTAGCCCAAAGCAGTAACTTTACGAAGAACTACAGCCAAACTCTGCAGTTTCTTTTTTTGACCATACACTTTATAAAATTGGTAAGCAACAGGAACACCAAAGCTTAGACATGGGGCACAAGGAATTCAAATTGATTAAAAATTAAAGGATAGCATCGTATTATTAAAAAAAAAATTCACAAAACCATTAGGTCTCTATGGAGTAGTCTTCTTCGGAAAGAAGTTCTTTTAACCTTTTAGAACTTTTTCAAAATAATTTCACGGAAGCATGCACTGTAATGTCAAGTGTTAATGCAACTTACACTAAATTTTAGTATAGGAGTTGTACAAAGTTTTGACTTCTGCAACCTTTCCCCTCTTCCAGTGAATCTATACCGAAAAATTCTGGAAAACTATTACATACATCTTCTATTTGAATAGCAGAAATCCCCTAAAAATTATTATAGTTTTCAAAACAGATTATTTTTTTTAACTTTTGTTTTTGAAGTGTCAGTATAATATAGGAACGAAATGACAAAAGATTTATTATTAAAACAAATTGTACATCCTAAATAACTGTTCTCACATAAAATTAGGGAAAATTCTTGTTGGAACTAATTAAAATTTAAATTAGAGTTTGAATATCCATCCAATGAATATAAATGTTAGTGATTAATTAACATTTATGTTTTGGTCTTATTAATAAAATGGATAAATAGAATCTTTATTTTCATTTAATAAATGATAATTTGATGAATCATAATAACAATCACTAACTCACTGCTAATTTCTTCCACAGATTTCATAGATTAGTAAATAACAACAATTTATAATTTTGTCAGTTCCCTTATTTATTTATTTATTTATTTATTTTTTTATTTATTTATTTATCTGCAAGTTTTAGTAAAGCAAATTTACCATATCGTTCAATAATGATATAGTAATATATGAATATCGTTGTGTCTTATATTATTACACTTCAAGCTTTTTGCAGAATAAACTCTTACTAATTAATTCATTGCATAAAAATTTAAAAAAAAAATCAGTTCTAGTTTAACTTATAATATTAATAATGTAATAATAATAATACTTTTAATAAGCAACATAAAACTCATATGATGGCAATCGTTATTTGTTGTTCTAATATGCAGCTACTGTTCGGTTTTGTTTACGAGAGCCTTCAATGCTTTTCCGCATGCGTCAGGTCTCTTTTTTAATAGGGGTGAGGAGAAACAACGAGGGGAAGTTTACTTTTTACAGTGTAAGTTTACTAGTAGCTACGTTCTATTTGCGCTTTTCGGGAAAGAATTATGGAAAGAATTAATACTCTTGCAAAAATGCTCCTCCGTTATTTTTTTCTTAAAAGCGAAAATGTCCAAAAGAATTTCTTAGGAAAGTGCCCACGTCAGCGTATCGCCTCTCTGCGGAGTAAAATCGTCCGCCAGTGGTAATTCTCGCTTTCGAAAACGAACAGTAACTTTTAAATTCACATTGCTTATCAGTTTTTACTAAACCATACACGTTACAGTGTAGAATATCGGAAGAATGCTAGTAACTGAAAGTTCAAATAGAATTTATAATTTATATTACATAAAATATAATAAACTTCCAGAAATTAATTTGAATTATGTCTTGAAATACAACTAATATAGAATGTCATTATTAGTTTGAAATAAGTAATAAGTTAAAATAACTCAATTTCAAATAAAAATCAATTACATAATGGAAATTTGGCCTCATGGAGTGCTTGAATGATTTTTTTCAGTACATTATTTCTCTCTTAATTTTAGTGAAAAAAGAAATGTAAATGGAATGGCTCTTATATATGAAGAGAACAGATGGCTGACGAGTGGTGAGCTGTTTGGGGAGACCGAAGAGTTCATGATCGCGATACAGGACCAAGTCATCCCCACACTCAACTACAAGAAACACATTCTACACGACGCAAACACACACGACGACAGATGCAGGAAATGCCACACTACACATGAGACGATCAACCACATAATATCAGGCTGTCCCCTTCTGTCCCAAACAGACTACCTCCACCGACACAATCAGGTAGCGTCGATCGTTCATCAACAGCTAGCACACAAACACTCATTTATTAAGAACACGGTCCCATACTACAAGTACACACCACAAAGCGTACTAGAGTCACCCTCACATAAGCTGTACTGGGACCGTCCCATTCACACAGACAAAACTATACATCACAATAGACCTGACATTACACTTGTTGATAAGGTCAACAAACAGACCTATCTCATTGATATTGCAGTTCCCATCAGCAAGAACATGCAGAAAACTCACGCCTGCAGGATAAGTAACTACACAGACCTAGCACACGAGCTCCAGAAGCAGTGGAGGCAGGACCGAGTACGTGTTGTACCCATCGTCCTGTCCGCTACTGGTCTGGTGCCTGACACATTGCACCACAGCCTCAACACACTAGGACTTCATAAAAACACTTATGCACAACTCCAGAAGGCTGTGGTACTCAATACAACACGCATAGTTCGGAAATTCATGGACACAACCACACAACCCTAACTATTCTTCCACCCTTTTTTTTTTTATATACACTTGGCAATACGTGCTTTGGTCCTTGACCCGCCATATTGTCTTAGCTGGGGAAACCCATGGTTTGAAACTTTTTCGAGATAATAATAATAATAATTTCCTCTTCATGGAAACGTTGTGTAGAACATTTGAAAATACAATTACTGAAATCAAAATCTACTACTCTACTACTACAATCTTTATGCTAAATTTTACTTACTAAATTTTGTTTTCTTATAAAATCAATTTTAAGATTAAATGATTATCATAAAAAATAAAGTGCTTTTGTTTAAAAATCCTATTTATACTTGAATAATTGATGAAAATAAAAACAAACCAACATTAATCCTACACCACCGGCTGCCTTCAGTCATAGAAAAGGTATTTTTATCCCTTTTATCCTTTAATCTCTGATTAATCCTCTGATACACGATAAGGCAATTCTCCTCCGATTTAGTCTTGTAAATAAAAATATCCCTACCTCTTCAGGGAAATGTTTCGTAAGATACTTCGAAAATACATACATACATACATACATAGCCTGTATGCCCTGTTCCACCAAGTGTGGGTCTAGGGAGCCAGATGTCAGCCGCCAGTCCGGATCTGGGCGGAACAGAATCTCTGTTCCGAGAATTTCAAGGGGAGAAGATACTGAGGTGCTTACTTCGAAAATACAATTACTCAAATTAAAATCTAATAAACAATAATCTTTTGCCTACAATCTTCTAATGTTTATTTTATCCAAATACACAAAATTTTCTCCTGTAGTTTACTTTTATTCTTCATCAACTTTATTACTTTATTAATTTTCTTAATATTTTAATAAGAAACGAAAAAAGAAATATCTACATTTTTTCAAATATAATCTTAATACTTGTGTGTATGTGTGGGTGGTCCCAATTTTACAAACACACAGAATTTTCCAGAAATCATTTTTGCAAAGTTTAAGGAACTGGTTTTTGCCTATGTACAATAAAATCCTTATTTGAAAAATTTTGTGCATCCAATCTAAAATGAGAAAATATATTAAAATACTTTCCTGCAATAAAGGGATGTTATTTTTTTTTTAAAAATCCATCAATTTTGAGAACATGAAAATATTTTTAATAATATTTTTTTCTACGTATAATACAGAATGTATAAACGTACCTCTACCTTTTTTTATAGTTAGTTAGCTAACCTTTCAAAAAGTTCATAACAATTGTATTTTATTTATTCTAATCGTAATATATTTAGCATTATTTATTTATATTGATTTATTTCTATTAATTTATTTATTTCTGACTGTTTATTTCAAATCATTATTTGTATGGTAAAAATATTCATAAACTTTCTGAATTAAAAAAAAAGACATGAAAAGTTCTTATAACAAACTGCAAATGCATGGAAATAATAAACTTTCAAAAAAAAAATGCACAGATCCTCTGCTCTTTAATCTCAAAATATCCTTTATTTACCAAATTTCTAGAATAATTCTCTTAATCCTTTTTTGAAGTTGTTTTGAATTTATATTGATAATCTTAACACTGAAGAAAGAATCATGAAATTATTCCCATACTTTGCTAAATAGGAAATCTTTCATATTAGAGAAGACTATTTATTTGGCACTACTAAGAATGAAAGGGATATAAAAAAGATTCTTACAAATAAAACCTTCGTTTTATTTCGAAGGAGTCTTATAGGAAATAAAACTAGTAATTCATCAAGTGTGCAACGTTGCATTAAAAGTTTTTAAATTAAGCTCTTATTTTTCTCAGCATATTGAGAGTTTTACAGCAAAACTTTGGCAACAAAATAGCAGCTTATATTAAATCCATTTGTTTTGAACCGCTGTACATCTATTTTAAAACGGATATTTCCTATAAAAGAAGAAACAAGAAACATTCAATCGTCGGAATAAAGAGACATTGTAGCAACAAAACCACTTTTCTGGCTTTTTTCTTATCTAAAGAGTTTGTAAGATTTCTTCAAGATTTCACGTAAGACATTTCGCTGTAAATGCAACTACTATTGACGTTTCTTAACCTTTTTCTAATCCCTTGGACAGCTTTTTCCTTAGATTCGCATTTGGATTCATCAAAGCGATCGCTAACGCCAAGGACCTTTAGTAGGCACCACATGCCGCAAGAGTACATTTAAACATTGCCTCCGAAACATTCAGAGAACACTTTATCTTTTAAAAAGAAACACACTCTGCGTCAATGTCAGTCGGCAGGAAGTTACTGTTGCCAAGACGACAGGAGCACAGCCCCGCTTCACTAGACGATATCTGGCAATGTTGAATGCGCCTGAGTACGCTTAATCTGCTTCCGCCGCTGCAGCTTGCATCAGACCCGAAGCTTTCATTCACTGTGACATCCTGCTGTTGACGACTGAAAGCGGCAAGTATAAAACTCTTATGGTGAGAGCTCGCATTTCCTTTAAGAAAAGAAATGCAAGCGTCATCGAACACACACACACACACACACACAAAAAAAAGAACAGTTGTTAATAAAAAAAAAATATAAAAATACCATCTTTTCCGAATGTATGATAGAGTAATTTAATTCCACTTATAGGTTTTTCGCATGTTGGATGTGCGAGTATTGGGAACAGAGCGAAAAATAATTTACGCCGACAGGTGCCGCTAGATACCAACTCTACCGAGGTTTACCAGCAAAGCAGTTCGTCGAAAATTGGCAGCGTCTTAATTGAAATAAAAACAAAAATGAAAAGACGTGTCTTACCAAAAATATATATACATAAATATGGCATTTCTCAGTTTCAAACCAAATGTCAACGCCGAATTCTTCGTTTTTCTTTTTTTGTCGTGTGACTCAATTAGACGTTGCAAGTCTCTGCCTGTTATCTCGATGCCTATTCCGAAGTTAATGTTTATCGATTCGCTTTTCTTTTTTCTAACGAGGTGCACACCGTTCGCGAAGAGATGAATGATATTTTTCTGAAAAATTCGTGTATTTAGTAAACACGCTTTGTTAACTTTGGCAAAATGAAATGTTTACCCGATTAATCATTTGTTCTTTTTATTTTTTTCCCCTAACCTTCTCTTTTATCAGCTAAAGGTTAGAGAATAATAACCTCTCGCGATACTTTCATTAAAAGTATTATCGTTCTTTTCGAAATTTTAACTATTTCAATTAACGTGATTTAATAATGATCTATAGTTTTCAGATTTACATATATCTGGTGTCCAGAAGAAAATAAAAATGCTTAATTCAAAATTTAATATCTTCAACAATTGAAATCTTATGGGATTGAGATTTGTCACACATTAACAGATACATATAAACTATAATTGCAGAAAGTTTCAATACGTTGGTTTTGAAAATATTCTTACAGCAAAACAATTAAAATTATACGTATATATGTGTCATGCAGAGACCAAAGAATTTACACTTAATCATACTTTACTTAAACAAATAATCAATGCGACTACTTCAATTTTGGCAAACTGCCAAGATTTGCTTCTTCCACGAGGAGATGCACTTCCGAACCTTATCCAAAGCTCTACGGATTTTTCCCCCAAAGTGCATTTTCAGTGAATTATTTATAAGGAATCCCATATTTAGACAAGATGCAGGGTTAACTTTAAAACAAAATATTACTTAATTTATAATTGAAATTAGGATGCCTTTGAGTCAAGCTGAGATCCTGGGACGACCGTTTCGAGCTTGTTGAGCTCTTCTCAGCAAGGGCTACTCAGCCAGTGCAAAACTCATAAGGCATACGCTTTATGTTCTTGTGGTCAAGTACATTTTGAGGTAGCCGTAAGGTTTGGCTGCCCAAGGTTTTTGCACTCCACATTTTGTTCTTCTTCTGTATTTTCTTTTGTTTAGGTTTTTAGGGGTCAATGTTTCCATCTCGAAAATTACTTAATTTGTTTAGTTTTAAAATTGACTTATGAGTCATCAATGTATTACAAACACTGTTATATTACATGCCATACAATCAGAGTATTTAGGGTTACTTAAAAATATTTCCCGGGATGCTAATTTTAGGCATACTTTTATTTTTTGCTGAAACAAAAATATAGAAGCTAGATATTTAAAATTTGCAGTAATTATAGAGTATATCTATCTGGAAATGTAATTCAAATCTCAATCGCATAAGATTTGAATTATTGAAATTTTGAATAAAGGAAAACTTTTTTTTCTGGTCACCTAATATAGCTAAGCGTACTTTTATTGTACGTACCGTACTCCACTTTTAGTACCAAACAAAATACATTTTTCCCCACGCATTAGGAAGAATATTTTTCAATTTTCATTACAAGTTCTAATACGAATAAATAATAGAAATAAATACTATATAATACTAAGATAATAAAGTATAAATTTTATAAAATAAACATTATCTATACTAATAACTAGAAAAAAAATGCAAATCTTACAAAAAATGTAAAATTAAAAAAATGCCTTATATAAAAAAAAGGTCTTTTTTTTCGGAAAAGAACAACAGAGAAGATTTCTTATTTTACAAATATTTAAAGTTAAAATGAAGACTATAAATGAAAACTTACTGGAAGAATATGTTATCTATTTCTTCTTAACCAATGTTTTTGTAAAATTTATTAATAAATTTCAATAATTTATTAAGATAAAATATAAATACCTATTTCTAAAATCAATTTTCCTGAAATGGAGTGTAGAATTATAATTCAAAATATAGTGAAGCTCAAATAAAGAACTTTCACGCTTCAAAACAGTGATTTGTATAATATGATATTTAAAAGTCGCGCTTTTCCATTGTTTTCATGTATAGTTGTTCATTAAGAACTATTTGGGTTGAAAATATACGAAGAATTTTGAGTAAATATGTTACATAATTTTGCATCTGATCTTTTTCATAGACAACACTGACATTGAATTGTGAGTATTTTTTTCTATTAATTCTGTTTTACTTAAATTTTCGCTGTTTAGACGGTACACAAAATAAATTTTCAACTTACAATAAACGTATGCCAATACATAAATCGAAACCATAACAAAAACAAAACTGAATTGAACACATATTAACTATTCAATAGTACGTGTATGTTTAATTGTTGTAGACTTTATTTTAATCGTTATATCCAATATCTGTGGCGTAAAGTCGATTCCTTTATATCTGTTCATAACAATTTCACCTTTCTTCAATTTCCCGGTACTTTGGATTACTAAGGATTCCAAAAATTGGGCGAGACAGCGGAACATGGTACGCCCAATGGCCGGCGGCATTGATGACTTGGTGCATAGTGTTATCTCAAGATCCAGTTAGCCAGATAAGGGTTAGATTTTCTCATAAAAGATCGTGCAAAACCATTTTCAAATAAGCATTCTACTTTTTATTTGTTAATTGTTCGTTTCACATTATCGGCCATCTTGAAAATAGTGCCACTGACGATGGCTATTGAGCGGCCATTGGGGTACCATTTTCTGCAGTTTAACCCAAACTTTTTGCTTTCATATCATTGTGTTCTTTGATTATATGTTTGACAGTATTATTTGGATGTCATAGAGGCTCGGAGTTTCAGGTATAATTCTGTTTCATTCATAAAACATTGCGTCCTGAATAAAATAACTTTCAACTACAGTACAATTTTATTTTCATATTAATTCAAAGCTACGCATTAAGGAAATTAGTATTCATCAAATATTTTATTCCAGATAAATTAAAACATACACAGTATAACTGTTAGTAAGAAATTTACAGCATCCTTAGAATTGTTGTGATTTATTCTAAATTTCTTGAGGCAATTATTCAATTATTAGGTGAGTAATGAAGATATTTATTTATAATGTCTTTCTATTGTAGTCTGTCTCAAATTCTGTGGACATTGTTAGGTGGCTAAGCAGGTTGGTTATCACAGATGACATTGTCTTCTATTAGGTCAGCTTCAGAAAGAATAATTAACATTTTTTTTCTTACAATCAGTTAATAGAAAGAAACCGAGTGTCGTTATAACATTAGATTTAAAAAACGTAAAAAAAGGAATGTAGCGAAAATTAAGGCCCTCTAAAAAGTCTTAAAATAGAAACTCCGAATTGACGGGGCTTAAAAGCAATGATTACAGGGTTAAGATTAACATTTAAGAGGCAACGAAATTAAGGGATACTCATTGACATTCAAGTAAGATTAGACCTTTTGCTCATTTACTTATTGTCACAAATAAAACGAAAGCAGAATTTAAATTAAAAAAAGGCCAAAAAACCATAGCGACCCCGTACATTCTTCCTTTTTAGCTACTTTCTGCTTAAAGGAAGTGACCACAGACCGGAACTCGTATTTTTCCCGTTCTACGAGTCATAAGCTTCCCAAAAAAGATATCGCTCTTGTGTCTGACTTTTAGTTTAGGCTGTAGAAGTGGCAAAATGTTTCATTTTCGACCAAATGCAGTTACTGAGAGCAAGTGACTGCAGACCATACAAGATCACTAAAAAGAGTAGAGCATTAAAGTGAAGGGATCAAATGAAAAAGTATGATTTCGATAATAGGGCACTACAGTTAACTATTGCTTTCTTTATTGAACACACTAGATAAAAGTTCAATATTTAAGATTTGAAAGGGAACAGCTCAATGCAGTTATTTCATTTATTTTCTAAGTTTAAATATGGAGCAGTTTCAAATTTCAGCTTAACAATTACATATAGAGACCATAATGCAGCTTTTACGTATATATTAACAATTAAAATTAAAACAATGCGACGTTTCCACTGGGATCTCATAAGGCCTGCGGCGCAAGGCCAAGGCAAAAAACGAACCCCTTCTTCCCTGTAATGGAATCTTCCTCCCGAATGGAAGGGGCCTAAACTTGGTGCTCAGTTGGAGGACTGTTCCGTCTCCATCATTTTTGAATTCATTTTTGTTTTCTTTGCCTGAAGAAAAAGTTCGAAGACGAGCTTTGAAACATCGTTCCTTTAATTTTAATTGTTAATATATGTGTAAAAGGTGCATTATGGCTTCTATGTGTAATTAGTTTTTACCTGCACGTTAAAACATTTTAATTAATCTTAACAGTTAGTTCCATTCTTCTTCTATGTCGCTTTCCATATGCTTCTCTTGATATTCTCAGTGAAGTTAAAGGTACATTGTAAATTTCTTATGGTCAGGATTTGATATCCTTACTAAGTGTGACTCATACTCACTTTGTTTCATGGCTTTCTGAGACCAAGACTTGGTTTTTGGAGCTGCGACTTTTCTATTATGGCTTCAGTTGATTTGATCGTTTGTTCGCCGTAGAATGACTTTATTTCCAGAGAACGCCCAAAGTCAATTTAATGCCATGTCTGTCCGATCTGAAGAACTGTAATCTTTTTTTAGTGTCTGCAAGGTCTCACCTTTTTATTTCTTTTACTCGGGTTTATTTCTCCATGAAATCTCCGTAAGATTACACCAAATCTTCACGAATCAGTGAAATTGTAAGCAGATATCAAGTGCTTAGAAACAACGAAGATGTGATATACCTTCAAGTTTGCGATTTTGCATTGTATAAATTGTAATTGAATCTGTGAGAATATTTTCAACCAAATCAAATGACTGGGATGTAAAAAAAAAAAAAAAAAAAAAAAACACTAAAGAAAGAAAAATCTGCGTCAAATCTTCTCAGATGAAGCGAGCAAGGATAGCTCAAACGAAACGAATAGTGAATTTTTATTGTAAAATAATTTATCTTTTCAACCTAATTACGTGTGTGGTGGCATTATCAACTCATTGGAGAATGCATACAAAAATATAGAATAAAGTGAAGGTACCAAAGAATGAACAATAGTGTTCGTTTTCGAAAGCCAGACTTGCCACTCGCGGACGATTCTACTCCGCAGAGGGGTGATACGCTGAGATGGGCACCTTCCTAAGACCTGTTCCCCCCCCCCCCCCCCCCCACAAAAAAAACCCAATAATTTTCCGTAATTCTTTCCCGAAAAGCGCAAATAGAACGCAGGTACTAGTAAACTAACACTGATAAAAAGTAAATATCCCATCTTTATTTCTCCTCATCCCTATTTTAATGAAATCGAAGGAGACCTGACGCATGCACAAAAGCGCTGAAGGTTCTCGTAAACAAAGATAAATAGTAATAGACATAACAAAGAAATAATAAATTACAGGCTTAAAAAAGGAAACGATCAATTGGAAGACATTTCATGAGATAAGAGTGAGACCGTAACAGGCCACGAGGCCTAATACAAGTTAGGTAGAAGAAGAGGAGGAATTATAGACGAAGAAGAATTATAAGTTCTTCTGATTGGCCCTTTCAGGTCCTAATCAATCGAATATTACACAAAATATTGCAAATATTAAAAGGGTACCCATGCCTACCTATTGTAAATATTGTTCGTAAAAAAGTCGTGCCGGCATGGTCACGCGGTCTCAGGCGTCGGTCTGCCGTGAGGCCTGTGTGCCGGTACCCGGGTTCAAATCTCGGTCGAGAGCTTGGATGTTTCAATTTCCTTTCCTTGGATGGCTAATTGTCGACTTTCTGGGATGGCCGCATGCGACGCTCCCTCAAAACCAAAATGTGCTCAATAGGAGAGAGAAAGGTCTAGCGATTTGGCTGGCTAAGGAATTGTGTCGGAGTCAGAGAGGAGTGCCGTGTGTTAGCCTGCTGAAGGTAAGCCCGGGCTGCCGCGAAAGGAAAGCAACAGAACGGACATAGGATTTTGTCAACGTGCCGTGAGGGTGCCATGGACAACTACCAAGGGGGTCCGGCTATCAAACAAATGACACCCCTTACCATAAATCCCTATTGTCTGGCCATGTGACCTAGGACAGTAAGAGCGGGATCCTGACAATGTCCTGGCTATCCCCAGACACTTCTGTGCTGGTCATCGGGACTCAGTTCAAAACGGGACTCATCACTGTAGACAATTCGTCCCCAATCAGCACAATTCCACGTTGATCATCTCCGGCACCACTGCAATCACTCTTAACGGTGCATATTGATCAGTGGTAGGCGGCCTAATGGGCGCCGCGAGCGTAGATTTTGCTCCCGTAGCCTTCTACTAATAGTGGTCATTTCAGCATTGGTCACTCGTTGGATGATTGATAGCGACCAATCAGGTGCCCTAACAGCTAATCTGACAATCGCTCTATCTTCCCGTTCAGTCGTCGCCCTAGGCCGTCAGCCTCCCTGTTGTTGCCACCGTTCAGGACCCATTCCTGCCAGTATCGTCTAATTGCCGTATAGCTCCGACCCAAACGCCGAGCGATTCGTCGGTTTGTCCATCCAGCCTCATGTATTACGATGGCACGTTCTTTTTGAAACTCTGTCACATGGTCATAGGGAACTGCGAATTTGCAACCAGGCATTATTACAGTAAAGGTATGAAAACGCAATCAAATTCCAAAATCTAGATAGAGAGAAAACATCGCAACCGCACAACAAATAAATCCTTTGAAATTTGTGTTACTCCTTCAATTAACGTAGATTTGTCCAATCTCTGGCTATATAAATAAATCGAAATGACATAATTTATTGAGAAATGAAAATTATACTTTTCAGTAACATCGTTCCTCTTATAACTTTTTTGCTTAAGAGATGCTCCTTTTAACAGTGAATTTGATATTTAAATATGTATTATACTTATTGTTTTATCAATAAGTATATATTTTTTTTTTATATAATCTTGACTCTTCACAAACATTTTATTATGAATTGTTACAATCTTGATTTTCAGGCGGGAACAGTGGTAATCATAATCTGTATCAAAAGATATTGAAATAGTAAGTGTATCTTAACCATTTCCCATATCTTGAATATTGATTAATGACGATTAAAATTCCTTCAGTTTTATCTATATGATTTTTATATTAATATTACTTGTATCGCCGGGTTTGAATACTGTTTGCTGCCGCCCTGTGTGCCTCCACAGTGGGCAGTGTTCCCGTATATGGAAATGAAAAATACGACGGGAAATCGGCCAGTTGTTTTACGGTTTTGGAAGGAAGAACACGCCCGAGAAAGGGCCCTAAAATTGAAGGGCCCGGTGTCGGTTGGGGGTGGGACACTTAGGTTCTTGTGTCGTCTTCGCCCCCCCACTCAAGTGCGGTGTTCCTGCCCCCCACAGGAAGATCAGATTTCTCACTTTTTGCAATATCTAGCAAAGATGTTAAGTTTGATTAGCTGTCATTGTTTTTCACTTTCCTAATCGGGTTGTCTCATAATGATAATTGTTCTTTAATAATTTTGAGAGTTGTGTAAAAAGCCAAACCAATGGAATTAGAAAGAATTTTCGTTTCTTTTTTTGGGGGGAACCAAACGATTCCAAAATATGTATGTATGTATGTATGTATGTAGTGAAGGTGGGTGGGTGGCAGAAGCCAAGTACTGCGACCAGAGGTCTATTGTACTATCCCACGGAAATATGGACAGATGGAGAGAAAGACTGAGAAAGTATGGTGGGAGAAATGCAGGGGAAACGGGAGAACCCCGAGAAAACCTGCCCAGCGCGGAATTCCAAAATAAGTAGCATATATGTAAACAATAGAAAAAACTGTTTTTTTTTTTTTGTTTTTTTTTTAGCTTTAAGAAAATTTAGTTAGCCATCTTTTGTGGGTGTTTCCGCAATCACTGCCACCTAAACTTTTAATTTTCTTAAAAACTACAAAAAAAAACAAAACAAAAAATAAGCAAAAAAAAAAAAAAAAAAAAACAAAACCCCAAAGATACCCATTGGTTTTCGTTCCAAAATCATGAAAATTCGTCAAAATTCCACGGGTATTCTAGACAATTATCGATATTCTACACAACTAGTCGGCTACCCGTCGCTTCGCTCCGGAAGCCTCCCTTATGTAACGGAAAATAATTTTTTATTTATTAAAAACACACACACACACACACACACACACACACACAAATTACATCAAGGAAACTAAAACTAAAATTTTTTAGAAGCTTTTTTTTTAATTTAATTTTTGATGTCTATATTCTCTCAATCTACGACTGCTTTTAGAACCACCTTGTAAATCATATATCTATGATATATTTTTATTTTTTACAGAGATTAGAATGTAGGCCTAGTGGTCTAATTGCTAAGACGTCTAACTTCTGAGCAGTATTCTACCTAATAGAAATAGTGCATCTTTCTTTCTTGACTATCTTTTTTTTTTATTCCTATTGATACTTTTCAGTGGTTTTCGAGTTAGAAATAGTGATGGTTTTTGAGTTACAAATAGTGATTTTTCAGTATTCTACCTAATGAAATGCTGCTTCTTATTTCTTGACTCTTTTTTTTTTTTTTTTTATTCCAAATGATACTTTTCAGTGGTTTCTGAGTTACAATAGTGTTCAGTATTCTATCTAATAGAAATACTGCTTCTTT
The DNA here is from genome assembly GCA_023159025.1 of Thereuonema tuberculata. Taxonomy (NCBI): domain Eukaryota; kingdom Metazoa; phylum Arthropoda; class Chilopoda; order Scutigeromorpha; family Scutigeridae; genus Thereuonema; species Thereuonema tuberculata. The sequence continues at coordinate 37,948,201 of JAFIDM010014012.1, read as the reverse complement.
CTTTTTTGAGTCTCTTTTTTTATTCTAAGTGGCATTTTTCGGTGGCTTTTGTTTTCCAAATATTGATGATTTCTGAGTTACAGATAGTGATTTTTCAGTATTCTATCTAATAGAAGTATCGCTTCATTCTTTTTTGACTCTCATTTTAATTATAATTGTCACTTTTCAGTGACGTTTGAGTTACATTTATTGATGGTTTTTGAGTTGCAATTAGTGATTTTTTCGGTATTCCACCTCAAAAAAAGAGTGCTTCTCTCTTTCTTGACTCTGCTTTCTTTACTCCAACATCTGGCGTGTACACCCACATATTTTTCAATATCACATAGGATTTGGTTAAGTAAGAATATTTAAAATATTGCCTCGTTTCGACAATTATCGTTCTAATTGTCAGTTTCGAATTACAAATAAACTGACTGATGTGAAATAAATAAACAATCTTGAGATTCAAAAAAAAGATTGAATACATTCCTTATTGATGGGGGAAAGGAAAGGAGATATAAGTCAAAAAACCATATGAAGAGAGTTGTAGTCCCTATGGCCTAATGGATAAGGCATCTGACTTCGGATCAGAAGGTTGCAGGTTTGATTCCTGTCGCGGATGTTTCATTGTAAAAATTATTTCTATTTTCCATTCTCTTAGAAAATTGCGCCGGACATACACACAGACAGACAGAAAGACAGACAGATAGAGAAATAAAAGATTTTAGTAATATAGATTACCACAATTTAGGACCATTGTAGTGTGATAATCGTTTTGATGCTCGACTTATCGATAGATTATTTAAAAATCCTTTATAATTGATGAGAAAAAAGTCATTTTAAATTTTGATGAAAGGAGTGGACCCCATAAAAATTACTTTAGCTTCAAAAAAAAAAAAAAATTGTTTAAAACTTAAATTTGTGTGCATTATTTCCTTCACATTCGAAACAATAAAAATCAATAAAATGAAGTGAGCTGAATTAAAAGATTTCAACAGTACTGTGCGCTATTAACACTGCCTCTCAAATTTTTTTTAATTGACGATCACTTCCACCGTTTAGCCCCCACCCCCGCCTCAAAGCTTTCAATAGCAGTCACACTATCCAACAAAGAGTCACTGAATTCAACCAAAAAAAAATAAAATAAAATTATAGTTGGTCAGTGGTCAACCCAAAGCAAAAGAAAAATCACGGATCCCATTACATATTTTTTTTTTTCCGAGGACCCTCTAAATAGTGTCGTGAATTCCTTGTAGGGGGGGGGGGGGGCTAACGAACCATCAAATGCTCCAGAAGTATTTTAACAATAACAGTTACTGCAAATCGTGTAATATTGGTAAGAAGATTTTTCACAAAGATCTTAAGAAAGACGATTATATTTTATTTTGAATTACCTTTTTCTTAAAACATGGAAGAAAATGATAAAAAGCAAGTTCCCAAGTGATTCATGAACTTCCTGTCATTAACTAAATTATTTTATTTGGAAGTTTTTCAAGTGAATTATACTTGTATCTTTATTAAAATAAAAACATTTAAAATTTTATATGCATTGGTAGCCACTTAGTATCTGTAAACAATTTTTTCACAAATAAAGAATATGACGTTCGTAACTCATTCTTCATTTATCTTTCATTATTATTTCATTTATATTTTATATTATTATTTAGAATGGCTTCAGAAAAGATGTTTCGATCTTATTAAGGTTCATTAAATAGGAGTATCCTTTCGATGACTTAATTAAATGTACATAATAAATACAAATTTCTCAAACAAAAGAAGAATAAAATTAAATAAAAACCTTTTTAGCAATTTTTTTTTTAATAGGTAAATTTGCGAAATTTTCTGATACAATTACAACATTGTAACTTAAGTTTTTGAAAACCTTCATTCTCTGTTTATTAAATCATTTCTTATTTTTATTTCTTCTTATTAAAAGAAGAAAAAATAAAATAAAAATCTTTTTTTGGCAAATTATTTTTTTATAGCTAATTTACGAAATTTTCTCATACAATTACAACGTTGTAATCTAAAGTTATAAAACCTTCATTCTCTGTTTCTATCAAATCATTTCTTCTTTGTATTTCTTCTTATAAAAAGCTTAAGAATATAAAGAAAAATACAAATAAAAACAATAAATAAATAGCGAAGCAGAATTATTAATACTGTAAAACCAACATCATTTTTTGAAGTACCTAAAATTGAACCAAGCAATGAAATTTCCTTTAATAGAATTTCTTCAATATTCATTTAAATATTTTAGTTTTGAATATTTTCGTTATTCTCCTATTCCATCCTGTGCTTGTATTTGCATCAATATACAATTTTGATTTGAGCTCACGCCCCACTTCTGCATTATGTGAGATCGATTTTTCAAAGAAATCTTGTAGAATAAGAAAGACAAAAACTTTTTGTGCTAAGAAACGATAGATTCCTACTCTGTATTTTAAATTTAAATCGCTAGGGGAATTCGGTCAAAAAATAAACGAAAAAAAAAAAAATAGATAATAAATAAATAAATTTCTGTTTTTACAGGGAAAAAGAAAATGAAATTTGAATGAAAATTTTAATTTTTGAAATTATCAACTAAAGATACCATTACCTAAATTAAAGGGATGATGTTTATAGTAAAACTTGCAAAACTCTTTTATTAACAAAAAACATTTGATATTAAAATAATGTAGTTTACATTTTAATTTTGGAGTGATGTTGAAAAGAAATCCACCTTGATTATATTTCAAAGGTCTCACTGACCTCCTTTTTCGACCTTACATCTTAGGGAAAAGAATCATCATCTTCTTCCCCAAATAACAAAAAATAAATTAACAATCATAAATATGGAAATTCGTATAACAAAACAAAAACGTGACATGCACCTTCCATTATTATAACAAAACAAAATGTGTCATGCTCCTTCCATTA
>JAFIDM010014012.1:37908856-37945293 GCA_023159025.1 Thereuonema tuberculata | reverse complement strand
GTGTCATCTCCTTCCATTATTATAACAAAACAAAATGTGTCATGCTCTTTGCATTATTACAACATAAACAAATGTCCAAAACTGATATCCAAAGATATAATAATATTTGTTTTGTTATAATAATGCAAGGTGCATGTCACGTTTTTGTTTTGTTAAACGAATTTCCATATTTATGATTGTTAATTTATTTTTTGTTATTTGGGGAAGAAGATGATGATTCTTTTCCCTAAGATGTAAGGTCGAAAAAGCAGGTCAGTGAGACCTTTGAAATATAATCAAGGTGGATTTGTATTGTTAATAAAAGAGTTTTGTAAGTTTTACTACATTATTTGAAGTATTTTGATTATATTTGGATGATGTTTATATTTATAAATCTATTAGCTGTACCCGGCATGCGTTGCAATGCCATTCAAAGAAAGAAATTATTTGTGTTTTAATTCTGTTTATTGAAATGCTTTTGAATGCACAGTATTTTTTGTTTTTCCGTTTGGTGCATTCACAAATAAATCAGAAGGTTTTCCGACCCGTGAACAGGCCACATACAGCTGTCCACGTGCTGTCCCTGTGATGGTCATTGCAAATGCGAGTCGCACCGAAAACAGCAAACGTTGAAACCGGAAATATACTCATTTGTTGAAATGCCTTGCGCACGAGATATTGTAAAATAGTTCTACTAATTCAGAAATCTTCGCGGGCGTGCGCACAACAACTCCCGAAGGTTTCATCGCAATCTGATGAATGGTATAGGAACGCATACGGAACAAACAAACAAACAAACATTCATTTTTGTATATTAAGATAAATATAAATTTGATCTTGTGAACGTATTTTCTCTTTGCCCTTTTTACTGTAAAGATATATATATATTTTTTTTTTCACAATTTTAACAAAATCGAAATTAAGAGCTTGAAAGAGTTGTGGTTGTGACCCCAAAGCAAAGCGAAGAAAAAAAAATCTAATTTTGCAGAATTGTTCTGTTCATTTTTTTTATTGATTATATTTTAATTTGTAATGCTAAAATGATTGGATACGTAAAGATTATAGAGGCAAAGCTTTTACATTCGAAACCGAGATATTTTATTAGAAACTTCCTATTAATGTCTCCTTAGGGCATTATGCTATTAGGATTCTAATTTGTTTAATTATATAAAGGTGTTTCACTAGAAGCTATGCATGTCCTTTGGTTCTCGGGAAAGGTCCCAGCGATCCTCGAACTACGGAATAAGTTTTGATGCCGCCCGAATAAGAAACGCGGTCCCCATCTGAAAGAAAGCTGGGTGTACCCTAGAGTCCAACTGTAGAAATAACAACTGTGAAATAAATCCCCGACCACTGCAGTGAATTAAAACCGCTTCCTCCTGTCCGCAGTCTGTGCCTCAACCGATTAACTATGTTGCAGTCGAAATATTGATATTAATTCTTTTTGACAAGAAACAAACTCGTATACAATTGAAAATCCCTTATGTCAGGGATAATTATTAGCGTATTCATCAATAACTATTCAAAGATGAACGAATTTTATAGGATGATTCAGAAGCTTAAAGTAGAACATGTTACGAATTTAAAATTTATATTATGTTTTCGATGAATTTTATATTGAAAATTGATAATTTTTGATTTGGCTACTGATATTCTCTACATTCCTGGGGATTTAAAGGCCATGTTATTTGTTTTTCCAAAGTTTATGTACAAACTTGTAGAACTCTGAATTTGTCTTCAATTTAGATAGATATTAGATTCATCTAATTCTTTGTAAATAGGAAGGTGCATAATGCAAACCATAATAATGGCCCGTTTTTTTACGCGCCATTAAAGTAAGCAATATGTACGACATAGAGTTATCAGTGACATTTGGACAAGGAGATTGCCGTCCTCGCTAGCACCGGTTCTATTTTCAAAGCTGATTGCCGTACGTCGGTATTAACAATAGGATGTCAGCGCACCTGGTGTCAAATTATAGAACTTAAAATTCACTCGCATTTTCATCTATTTATCCGAAATTACTGACTGCAAAATTGATTTTCACGAATAGAGGTCATCATTTTCCTTACGTTTTCATGGATGCTTCCAGTAAAAGCGATATTAATAAACAAAATCCAAACAGAATTCCGGCTTGAAAATCTGCAGCGGTAAGCCGATTGCATTCTCGAGAAATATATCGTTGCTGGTTGAAATTTAACAAGAAATGGAGAAAGTGTTTAAAGCTTTTTATTCATTGGCGATGTACTATCATTAAATTTTGGTCTATATGTACACTATTAGTAGGGATTCTTTAAATAGGCTTATCCGCTAAGCTACTTTCTCTTTGTCTGCAATGGCTGCAATTTCATATTCGCAATGCGGGAAATGATTCTCGGAAAGTCAAGACTTTAGTATTAAAATGTCAAAAAAATGGCAGGAAATTAATTGTCAGAAAAAAAAACAGACATGAAAATCATTAAATAATATATCATTAAAAACCAACAATCTCAAAGAAACATAAAAAGTGATGAAATGACTTTTTTGTTCTCAACTCATCAGATTTGTAATGGAGATACTCATTTGCGATTTTTTAAGAGTACCAAGGAAAAAAACTTGTACATAATTTAAATTAATCTGCTTCATGTCAGCTGTTTGGAATTCAAAACCTTATCTTTCTTTTATTTAGGTTTGGTTTTGGTAACCTTTAGTAAAACACAATAAATGCAAAAATTGCAGAACTTTGCAGATTCACTGCAGATGTTTCCTCAAATTCCGTCATTCCGTTTCCGGCTTTTTGTCACCTTCCTTCTATCTCCTCTTCTACGCAATCGCACGTGCTGATAAGCGAATCGTTGTCATCGGAAAATTGTAGACAAAGACACTGGATCCTACTTCTGTGGATTTTTCCCATTTAGCAATCGTCTTCATTTTACATATAGAAAATGATGTTTCTTATTCTAATCGTACCCTATCTTTATTTAACATTGATAACTACATTGAAGGGAAAAAGAGATTATATTTGCAACCGTCTTTGATATAAAACGTCTTCTAGTTTTTAGCCTTACAGAAGTACCGCAATAAAAAGGGTTTATTACTATGACGAATCTACATTTCTTCTAAATTTCCACTAAATTTGAAATACGCGTTGCAGCACCTTCAGATAGAACTCTCAATCATGTAGGACTGAGACATAAGTATGATTAATGAAATACATACGAAATTGAAAAAAAACTAAACAAAAAATAGAAAAGAATATTTTTTTTTATTACCTTCATAATCAGTTTAATTTATAGCTTTGTAGAAACTTTATAAACTGAATATCTCGTATTAATATAATGTCACAGTAATAATAATAATAATAATAATAATAATAATATGTACCCATCATCCTGTCCGCTACTGGTCTGGTGCCTCACACATTGCATCACAGCCTCAGCACACTAGGACTTCATAAAAACACTTACGCACAACTCCAGAAGGCTGTGGTACTCAACACAACACGCATAGTTCGGAAATTTATGGACACAAGCACACATCCCTAACTATTCTTCCAAAATTTTTTTTTTTTTTTTTTTTTTTTTTTTAATACACTTGGCAATATGTGCTTTGGTCCTTGACCCGCCATATTGTCTTAGCTGGGGAATCCCATGGTTTGAAACTTTTTCGTTATAATAATAATAATAATAAGCCCCATGGACCCTACCTCCTCGCGGTGGGGGCGGGAACTACACTAGTTTTAGGGTAAGCTAAAAATCTTATTAATGATTTTGAAGATTTAATTTTTGCTTTTCTCCATTGGTTTTGAAAAATTTCTCACTTAATTAGCTTGGCAATATAATTTCGAAAATTTTTCGTGCATCAAAAGCTTATTGCAAAATGTTTTAAATAGAAAATACTTTTTGTTTTAAGTGTAAGTTATCAAATATGTTTCAATTTCATCATTATCTCAAAGTTTGTTTTTTTTTCTTTCAACTCTATTTAAATTTTTATTATGTAGCGTTATCTGTCTCAGTCATCTTCAACATTTAGAAGAGATGACCGCAAAAAATAAGTTTTAAAAAATTTACTAAGGTTTCTGGCGCTAGTTAAATATTTATGACACTAAAAGATATCATATTCTGCTAACGTAATTTATCATTTTTTTTTTTTCTGAATTTAGTATATCTCTGCGAAAGGGAAAGAAACTTATTCCAGGAAAAACTTTTTAGATATGCTACATCAAATATCACCCAAGATAAGGAGATTATACTTATAAAGTTTAATAAAGAGATGTATATCAAATGATAGAAAATTCGAGAAAGAATTCACCAAACTAATGTAGGAAGATTAGCGTCGATGATAAGAATAAGGAAAATAGAAAATTATAATGAAAAATGCATAACAGAAAAAAAATTGCAACTGTTAAATCATCTAAAAAATATAAAGGAACATGACAATGTGAAAAACAGAAAATAATAATACTAAGTAGAAAAGATGTGAATGGATTACTAGATGATAAAAACTTTTGTTAAAAGATTGAAGAAAACATGAACTCTTATTTTTTTGAAAATAAAAAAAAAAAGTTAATCTAATACTGATTTAATCTTAAATTTCCTTGAAACTGCATGAATAAATTGAATAACAGCGAATCAAATTACAACTCGAAAGTTTTATTCTCTGAACATCAAAATGGAGAATGTCTTGTGGAAAATTTCATTTGATAGAGCGAGATAAATGTGATCACTGAAGTTATCCAAAAAAAAAATAATTCAACACTATTGCATTGAAATAAGAACTACTGGCAAATTTAAAATAACTACGTTAGGAAGCTTAGTACTAGAGTTGCCGCTACGAAAGAATGTTGCTATATAAGGTATAGTCATAACAGTTCTTAACGGTGTTTCACTCATAAAACTTTAGCTTTACAGAATCATGAATAACGAAATAAATATGTTAACTTTCCCCTTCGTTAATCATAGGATTGGTTTCCCCTTAGTTATTTCTTACAGCATATTTTTGTTGCAACCATTTTGTGCTAATGTATTACAGCTAGGGTTTCACACAATAAAATATGTTAGAACATCAAGAACTTCCGTCGCCTTCGCTACTGCAACGCTCACCATCTATCTTCATTTTAGAGCCATTTGCTTGACATTACAGTGGAGAACCAATTCGTTTCAAATGCTAATTATGTCTGTGATTTTTTTTTTTACAACTAAAAAAGTTTTTTCTTTCTTTATTTATTTTTTGCAATAGCAAAGACCAGATCAGATCATTAATTTGCTTTCTCCCAATAGAATCAATTCTTTTTTGTATGTTATTCTTTTTCAAATAATCATTTATGTAGATATTTTCTTTAATGGAAAATTCGAATGTTTGGAAAACGTTTGAAAAATTCAGAACTAGTAATATTACCTTCTCCTTAAAGTAAATTTTATAAAGCAGCTTTCAGGATGACTGGCAATTAGAGAGAAAACTGAAATGGGGATTAAAGTGGATTAAAGAATTCTCGAGAAAAATTTAAGAAAGAGGAAATCCTCTATGGTGGATTGACCATTTCTGGGAATGAAAAAAGTGAAAAGCCAACAGGAAGAAGAAATTGGAAGTGGAGTAAGTAGAAAACGAGAATTGGATCTAAAGAAGATGGTGTAAATTCTAATAGAGGTCCAGAAGCTAATCAGAGTCAAGAAAGAAGATAACTAGAATGAACGAAATTGCCGAAATAGTTCACGATAGTTAGAATTTATTTTCACAGAAAATAAAAGAAAAACAAATTAGATTTTTCTTCTAAAGGAATTTTTTTTTTTAAACTAAAATTTTTCTTGATAAAAAAGGATTACACTGGTAAAAACATTTTGTAGTAGCTTATTTGCATTTCGCAATATTCATAATTCATAAATATGCAGATTTTTCCTTTCTTTCCCAATTTGAAAAAATAAATAAGATAATGATAAATTAAAAAAAAATCAATTTTTAAAACCTTAGGCAAATACATTATATTAAAAATATATTTATGTTTTCTTGTTTATATTTTTAAAAATAGTGTTTTAGAAAGTTTTAAGAATTTACAGTTGAGATACACACAGTTAAATTATTCCAAGGAACAAACAATGTAATATAGTAAGGAAAGTAGATTTTAACATCTTCTAAGGACTTCTTGTTAGATTTGTTCAAAATATGCTGCTTACAGTTGACAGAATTAAAGTATTTTTATTTTCTAGAGGAGAAAGATGGTTCCTGAGGATGAGCGACAATGAACTTAACAGATAGGCGTCAAAGATTAGTACTATTTGTATAATACGTAATACTAAACCTTTGACTCTAAAACTTTCCATTGATACAATTATATTGTATATTCTCTTTTATAAGTGACAATGTGTTCTGAAGCGCAGTCAAATAAAAAAAAATGAACAAATAAATAATATCCCTTAAGCATCACTTTGTAGTTCTTAGTTATGGGCAGACCAATAGACAACTTATTTAGTCAACAACTGTCTTAAATGACTATTATTATTAAAACAATTTAACGTGCGGCTAAGAATATATAGAAATAATGACCATTAAAGCACTCTTTAAATATGATAAAAATAAAAATTAAAAAGTATTGACATTAAATGAATGTTATTTAATAGGATTTCTAGGAGTAATTACTTACAAATTTTACGAAGTATTGACATGTTTCAGATACCCGTTAAAACGGTATCTGAATGATCTATCTATCATCACATATTAGATATAGTTTTAAAGGGTATCTGAAACATGTCAATACTTAATTTTTATTGACATTTTAATTAATTTTCTAATTTTAAATATTTATTTTTTTAATTTTTAGTTTTTTCAAGTTTAAAGAGAGCGTTATTAGTTATTTTCTGTATGTCTTAAAAGATGTTCGTGGTAATATCATAAATTGCCTTATTAGTTTTTCTTTAGATATATATTTGTTATCATATTATCTCTAACTTTCTTTTCACTTACTTTCTTCATTCCTTTTGATAGTCATTTCTGATTATAGGCCTCCCTCTAAGGACTGTATTAGTCTAATCTCCCACACTGACCAGATGGATTGGAAGATTCATTTTATATCTAATGTCAGAGCCTTCCTAATGAATCATTATGGAATGACTTCAAACAGGCAGAGAAAGTGAAGAAGAGGCAGACAAACACAGGAAAGGAAATAAATATCCATGCCGGCGCCGGGATTCGAACCCAGGTTTCGACACGTCAGCCACAAGGGAGGCTTCACCTAGACCACAATGCTATACCGGAAACAGCTGTTATTGACTTTATTATGTTGTAATTCTGTCATTCAGCATAAATTGGTTTCTATTAAACATGAATATGCTTTTTTTTGGTAGATCTGAAGATTTTTTTTTCAATTTCGAGAACTCTTAGAACCCAAGTTTCAATAACAGGGTTATAAACGTGAAATTGTTGTTAAACAAGATAAATAATGTAATTTGAGATTTCTGCTTTACAAAAACTCGGTATACTTATAAACTTTCAATTTCATTAAAAAATAATAGGTTTGAAGGTTTTTAACCTATATAAATTTAAGCACAAAAAATTATAAATATATTTGTTATCGAACGTGTTTTGAAAGTTTTATATGGATCGTAACTTGTGATAATACAAAATTTATGTTGTCATTGATGTTTCTTATGTACTAAGACAGAAAACTTTTATCAGAATACCACGACAAAGATAACTTAGGAGTATCACTCTCGTGATTTACAGATTGTCATTATTGGCGGTCTCTAAGGCATGCCCTGTCTCTGGGTGTCATCATTTACACCCCTATCAAATGATAGTTGAGATCCTGGACATTTCAGACCTCAAACGTTGTTATAAGCAGCTGTTGGGAAGCCATTATTCCTTAGGGAAAACTTGACAACAGACACATTTGGTCACAAGTACTATCTGAAACAAGATATCTGTTGATCCTAATAGAATTTTGGGTTACTGCAGCCTGGGGAAATGACGTTCATTCTGATGGTGAATGTTATTTATGGATCTTGCTCTAGATGAGATCGCTGATGTTGCGGAAAGTGTCAAGATGACAGCAATTACCTTAACGTCATTTGGTTAACACTAAAAAGAGGCGATCGCATTTTATTAAAGTTTCTGAAATACTGAAGAAAAATGGAGATTGAAAACTTATTTAAGGCTCCAAGTGATAAAGAATGAGCTGCGAAAAAAACAAAGATTGGAAATGAGAGACAAAGATTCCTACAACGTCAATTTTCATTAGACAATTGAGAGGTTTTGCACAGTTTAAGGGAGCAAAATGGATTTATATTAGTCAAATCCCTAGTAGTTATTTAATTTATCAACGATGGACTTAACAGCGAAATGGAGACAGCGAAAAACCAAAGATGAATATCAAAATTGATTTAAAACTATTATAGATCTTATGAACGTGTATTTTTCATGAAGACTTTAGGACATTACTTTCTCAGTCAGTTTTGCTAATTAGCATTAATGACTCTCTGTTAAGTATTTAGTTTTATCAAACGAAATTTAGTGATTGAGAACCAATATTATACTTTTAGCGAGATCGCAATTTACTTTACTTTTACTTCAGAAAAGTTCAATGTATTTTTTTCCCCTTACTCATATTTTTATCACTACTGCTCAGAATATTCAGAATACTCAGAAGATACTCAGAATATTGTAGACTGTTATCCTATCACTGAATAAAATGAATGAGTTAGTTTTATATTTTTGTTGTCAGTTGAATTTTATTCAGAGCACGAGACAAAACAAAGAGAATATAACAGATCAAAGATCATATTTCCTGTCAAGCATCATGGATTTTTAACTTGATTAACTTTTGGTTAAGATGATACAGCTTAACAATACAATTATGATGACATACTGTTTCCGTTGAATTATTTTATCATATTTTCATTTCATATTTATAATATTTATATTATTGTCTGCATGAAACAATCGAATAAAAGGCATAATACTCTCTACATTGTCTTATTTACTTAAGATACAAAGAATAAACTGAAAAAGAATGAACTGAAATTTACATAAGATACAAAGAATATAAAGAAATATTCTAAAACAATAGTGATTTCAATAATGAATTAACGTTTTGAACGATGAAATTATCAGTATATAAGAAATACTTCAAAAATATTTCATTTGAGTGTCCTTAAAATAGTTCAAAATTAAAAAAGGCACAAGACAAACTTAATGTAGGTATTAGTGATACTATTAACTTTAATTGTTAACTTTAATATTTAATTGTTAATTAATGTCTAAAGAAAAATTCTTAGACATTTGTTTAAGTTAGATGGAATTCATAATTGTTTTTTGCCTGCAGTTTCATTGCTTTTCTTTATATATATTTGTGTAGCTGTTTACTAATTACTGTAGTTTTACCAGACAAATATATAGTATATATATATTCTAGCTTTTTAAGTTCAAAGACAAACTTTTGCAAATTGACATGTTTTTAATTTTAATGCTATAAACATTCGATATTATTTTAGCAAGTACTTTGGGCACAAATATTTAATAAAATCGATTTTAAGAGTCTTACATTTTTTATAAAAGCTAATAGCGGCTTTAATTTTTTAGAAGGGTTTATTTTTCAGTAACAAGTTCTGATGTTTACTAATATTTCATGAGTTTGGTCTTCAGTGCTGCAAGTCAATCACTAGGGCAACAGAGCAGAGAAAATAATTTTTGTATAGTGGATGTTGAAGGAAGTGTGTTGGACTAACTTACCCGTGACTGTAAGGGCTGTCTCAGCGCGATCAGCCCCTCCCGTGTTGTTGGCAACGCAGATATAAGCACCGCTGTCAGTAACTCGCGTGTCTCGAATAACGAGAGCTCCGCTGGTTTGCAGGAGCCTAGCCCCCACGTGCAATGGAAGCACTTGTTCATGGTGAACCTTCCCGAACCAACTGGAAAGATAGAAAAACAAAAATATACGTTAATATATAAAGTACAAATAGTGCAAGAAATCGTGTGTTTTCAACAATAATACAAGAAGTAGTGACTAAGAGTTAATTTGTGGTAAGACATGTTTCTGACTGGTTATTGTCTTTTCATGAAGATAGTTTATCTATAGATTTATAGTGGATATGTAATTGTATGGGATGGTGGCGAGGATTAACATATGCAGATTCAGTGATTTAAGGGAGCATAAAAATAACATTCAATTTATTATGTAAAATTAATTTCCTTCAAAGACTTATAATTACAAAATTAAGATTGTAATGGTTGGAAATATAAGATTAAGTAAAGAAGTTACTTTGGCAACGTTAAGCGTATTTCTATCCATATCAATCTAAGAAGAACATATTCAAATCTTTTCCCTCCCTGTTGCAAGAAGATATAATTAAAGTTTGGTAAATAATCTTTCTAATTGAAAACTAATAATAATAATAATTTAATAATAATAATTAAGATTGCATGATAAGGATCCGCAGATCGTCCGCCTTTTTCTTTATGGTTTTCGTTTCTCAAATTTGATTTTGCTGAACTGGCGGACATTACATCTTACAAAAAACTAAAGTGATGTTAGGTAATCCAAATTTGTAGGGGATAGAAACAGTTTTTTTTTTTTCATTTCTGTTTTAAAATAAGTTTATTCATAGAATTTAATTTCGAAAATATTATGAATAAAGTAAGCTTTTATAACATTGCCAAAATACAATTAAGAAAAATAGCCGATCATCTTTTAAATCAAAGAAATAATACAGTGACACAATTAATGCTTTGATAATCATTTAATAATTATTAAAAGTAAATATTAAATTATTAAATAATTAAAAATGAATTAAATAATTCTTAGTTTCAAGTCCATACTTCCTCCTAATCTCCTCTCTTCTAGCCGTCATATTATTATTATTAAAATAACCGTCATTTTCACACCAATAAAATATATTCAAATTTATGAATTAAAACACATTTATTTAATACATTGAATAAAAGTATTTTATCGAATATATTTTATTGGTGTGAAGATGTGGTTATTTTAAATAATTCTTGTTTGGTTATTACCTTGAAATTTTGAACTTCGACTTTGATTGAATAAGAATTCCAGTTTCTGTGTTGTTTGCTCTTTTTTTTTTTTACAGAAATCCTTAAAAACAAATTTATAAATAAATGAAATAGATCTCAGAAAGAAATTATTCAAACTACCGATTTCCTTTTAAAATTTATGAGTAAATAAACGTACCAGTGGAATCTGTCAGTTCCAAAGATAAACCTTTCAGAAACCCCGTGTAGCGGATAATCAAAAACTTTAACTTCTTTTATATGAATGTACTGAATATTATCTTCTTTTGATTCAAAATACATATTTCATATATTCAAAAGCATTTAATCACAACTGACTTCTTTGAATATGGGCTTATCTTCAAAAATGATCAAAGTTTTGCAATAGAGCTTTCCAATAGAAAACTTCGCACCTTTAATCTACTATTATTTTGATATATAGCATAGAATTTGATACGGATAAAAAAAATTACAAACCCGATCTTGTTACATGCGCTTATCATTAGAAGTAACTTTCAAAAAAATTAAACCACAGTTTATTGGCTACCTGAACTACTACAGAGTAATGATAAAATTTCTCGAAATGTTATTTCCCAGTGAATTTTCTATGTTGCAAAAAGAGAATTTATTGGCTGCTTCAAAGTCCATTTTTATCGTAAAGATGAAATCCTTCTTTTATGTGGCAAAAATAAGTTTTACTGAAATGCTATTTCTCAATATATTTCCTAAACTGCATAAAAGAGAAGATATTGGCTGCTTCCATTTTTTTACACCCTTTTTTTCTACATCCATATTTTTGTATGGCAATTCATTAGCTTAATGACTTGTCATGCAAAAATTGTTTTTTTTTTTTATAGATTACAAAATTTAAGATTTGTATTCCATGGATGTGTGCTTTATTGGATCATTATTGCACACTGTATTTTTATTGACATTCAGTTGAAACTGATATATTTTGAAAATTGTGATTGTTTATTTTTTCCTTCTTAAGTATATGAACCACATTTTCTACATTAGTTCGAATTGTACTAGTTTTGTCACTATGAAATGGAATTATTTTATTAAAGCGTCAATTATCAGAAATTAAAATTGCACTAATTTTTCAAAGAAAGATAAATCAGTTTAGTGGCTGACATCTAAAATTCAGATTCAGGATATAATATTTATTCGTGCACTCAATACAGAATATGATTGACTAAAGGTCTAAAAACTAGATTTTTTTTTTGGTAGGAATTGGATTAAACGTAGAACATTGTAGCTAGATTTGGCTTAAGTGATTATTTCAAAGCTATTAAATAACAATTGAAATAATCTGATAAAAGCTACCGTCCTTGCTATCGCTGTTAGAACTTCTAATTTTGACATATAAATATAGAAGTTTTTATTAAAGCATTATCGACACAACTGCACACAACCAAGGAATAATCATCCTGGAGTTTGCGTGTATTAACTGAAGCTGCCTAGAAATCAAAACAGAATGAAAAATGTTATCCAACTACTTGACTTGGATTTAATTAATAGTGCTCGTATTAAATAACCATACAGTAATAAGCCCGAAAGTGACAGCAATCTCACATAATAAGCATATGAAGGGTTAAATTAATTCCAATTAATTAACGAGGCAGTGTTGGCACAGCGTCATTAGAAATATTGCTTTGTGTCATATTAGGTTACTATATCGAATGTGGTTGATGTCAGTGAGTGATATTCTGTTAATGTTCTATTAAAATTCATATTTTAAATTTCCTTTGCTTCCGTCCTCTCTTTTCATCAATGTTAGTGCAAATTTATAGACAATCAGAGTCCAATTTACTTTAATGTAAGTAAATACAAGAATTTCATTAGCCTCAATAAAACATTCATGTAATCTGTAAAAAAGTAAATGCTTCTGTGGAAAACACTTCTATTGTGATTAATGCAATAATTTTGTTTAAAGTTGTTTTAAACATGTAAAGTTGTTTAAATGCTACAATTTATCTATGATCACAATACTTCTTGTGGCAAGTAAGACCATGTACTTATCTGAAAGTGTAAATCTCCCCCCATTTGCTGTAATGTAGCTCTGTATGATTATGATTCTTGATATTTCGTAGCTACAAGAGCTATTCTTAACTGTTGCTTTCGAAATAAATTTGAAAATAAGAAATCAATCTCTGACACGAAACGAATAGTTTCTTACAGATAGGAATATTACTAAGTAGATAATATTATTAAGTATAATCCAAAACTTTTAAAATATCAAGATTTTCCAGCAAAGAATAAATCCTATGGGTGACACCAAGTGTTTCCTAAATGACATCCTAAAAAAGCTGTTTCACGCTCTTTGGCAGTCGTCAACCAGGAGTAGTCACCAGTAAACAGCGAGGTCTCGAAACAGATTCCGAAGACTAATCCTACATCTTCCAGAAGTATTAAGTAGTTGGCATTTTTATAAAATTAAATAAAGACACACATAGACACCATCTTTTGATAACATCTTCGATATTTCAACCTTCTTACCGAAGGTTTTCTTCAGGAATATATACAAATATACAAAAAATAAAAGGAAATACTGAAATGTCTTCCTTCTTATTGCACAAAACAGAAATTTGAATGAAACAATCCTGAAATGATAACCTAAACGCTACATTATTGACAATAAACACTGCGATTAAACACTAAGAATAATTACAACAAGATGCATTTTTTAAATCTGTGCCTAATATTAATTATTACTAAGAACATAAATTTTTGAACGACAATTGTTGATTAACAATTGGTATTTAATTGTTGATTTTTAATTTAGCTTTTATAGTTTGGTTTTTTTTCCATAAACTTTTCAAAAAAACAAACAAAAGAGATTTCATTCATTTTTAATGCTCTATCTTTATTCATGCACTTTGACCAATTTATAAAGCATGACTCCAACATAAATCGTTTAGTTTCATCCTGTGAGAGTACACAATATTAACAATAGGATCTGGTTTATGATGTAACGTTAAGGCATGATCTGACCAATCAGAAGTGTCTTTTTTCTTATATTTGAATGATCTTGAGTGTTCCTCTAGCCGCTCTTTAAGAGATCTGCCCGTATTACCTATATAAATATCTTGACAATCTCTACATTCTAATGGGTAAATAACTCCCATTCTAAATAGCATATTCTCTTGATCTTTATGATTTTTCCTTTTTTTAAACAAACTATTCGCTTTTTAATAGATTATTTTAACATTATTTTCAAAACATACATTTTTAATATGTCTATCAACCTTAAAACCAATTAGTAACTTTATGAAATTGTAATCATTATGAATCTCTATCTCTGATTTTTTTATACCTCTCTTTTATCAAAAAATTTATAAATATTTGCTTATAAAATTTTTTGGATATTTATTCATTTCTAATTTTCTACTTAGGTCGTCTATTTTGTTCTTCTATAATTTCTTGTTCTCTATATAATTTGTTAATCTCATTAAATTATTATGTATTATAGCTTTTTTAGTTGAAACATTGTGATTCGAGTTAAAATTCAAAATATGATTACTCTGAAAATTCTTTTGAGAATGTTCGTAAGTTATCATATTACCTCCATTAACAATTAATACATCTAAAAAAGGCAATCTCCCTTCAACTTCTTTCTCAAAAGTAAACTGTAAATTTTGGTGAATAGAATTAACAAATTTGAAAAATTTTGTGAATTGCCTTTCTGTACCTTCCCACATTAGTAAAGTATCATCTGCGTACCTGAAATAAGAAAATTTAGCGAAATTCCATTTCAAAAGGTACACAGGTACGCAGATGATATTTTACTATAATACATAATAATTTAATGAGATTAACAAATTATACAGAGAAAAGAAATTATGGAAGAATAAAAGAGACGATCTAAGTAGAAAATTAGAAATGAATGAATAACCCAAAAAATTTTATAAGAGCAAATATTTATAAATTTTTTAATAAAAGAAAGATAGGTATAAAAAAATCAGAGATAGAGATTCATAATGATTAAAAATTCATAAAGTTTCCAATTGGTTTTAAGGTTGATAGAAATATTACAAGTAAAAATGTATGTTTTGAAAATAATGTTAAAATAATCTATTACAAAGGGAATAGTTTGTTGAAAAAGAGGAAAAATGATAAAGATCAAGAGAATATGCTTTTTAGAATGGGAGTTATTTACTCATTAGAATGTAGAGATTGTCAAGATATTTATATAGATAGTATAGACAGATCTCTTAAAGAGCGGCTAGAGGAACACTTAAGAGCATTCAAATATAAGAAAAAAGATGCTTCTGATTGGGCAGATCATGCCTTAACGTTACATCATAAACCAGATCCTATTGTTAATATTGTGTACCACTCATAGGATGAAACTGAACGATTTATGTTGGAGTCCTGCTTTATAAATTGGTCAAAGTGCACGAATAAAGATAGAGCATTAAAAATGAATGAAATCTCTTTTATTTGTTTTTTGAAAAGTTTATGGGAAAAAAAAACCTATAAAAGCTAAATTAAAGATCAACAATTATCATTCAAAAATTTATGTTCTTAGTAATAATTAATATTAGACACAGATTTAAAAAATGCATAATTTTGTAATTATTCTCAGTGTTTATTCGCAGTGTTTATTGTCAATAATGTAGCGTTTAGGTTATCATTTCATGATTGTTTCATTCAAATTTCTGTTTTGTGCAGTAAGAAGGAAGACATTTCAGTTTTCCTCTTATTTTTTTGTATATTTATATTTATTCCTGAAGAAAACCTTCGGTAAGAAGGTTGAAATATCGAAGATGCTATCAAAAGATGGTGTCTATGTGTGTCTTTATTTAATTTTATGAAGTCTTCTGAAGATTGTGGTGACATTTTATAATATAAATTTTATAATTTAAAGTACGGAAAAACTTTCAGTGCTTTAGCAAAAATTTGTTGTTTCGTTAGTATGATTATTGCATTTTAAATGATATGAATGTATTTATACTGTTTTCGGTCTGACTCATTGATATTGCAGAATCTTACATCCCACAACACTTACATCGGTAAGCATGTCATGAAAATATCTGGTGCCTTGATGAAGTAGTTTAGTGGGGGTTGGATTTTCAATAGAAAATTATATAACCTTTGTGTTGTAATTTTTTTTTTATTCAGCGATGTATAGTAACAGACCTTTAACACATCAGATGACATAACTTTTGAAATTTGTTCTTCCTACGAGAGTTTAACGAATTGTTAAATTTTCGCAGGAAAATTTATCTTCTTTTGTAACTAGAATTTATTGATATTCTTTACATTGATGTATCTAATTTATATTAAATTTTCAGCGAAAATCTAACAATTCGTTAAGGACGGATAAAGAAGAGTATTTGAATAAAATGAATGGCTTGTTTTTAATCTACCTGAACATGTACGGTATTTCTGTACGAAATATGTTAGGAGGTAATGATTAATTAGTGCTATTGTTATTATTATTATTATTATTATTATTATTATTATTAAAAAATGATATTTTAAACATGGCTACTTGAAGTTGTTCAAAATTGTTTAAAAATCAATAAATCGTTTTCAATTTGTTATCTCAGGCTTTTGCAACTTGCCAAAAAGAAAAAAAATGCAAAAGACAAAGAAACAACGAAATAAACTATCCACTATTTGTTTTATATCTTTAAATTCCAGTCGAATTCATAAATCAATAAAAGAAACTTTTTTTCCTAATCATTGAAATAGTAAGATCACTCTCCAAACAAAACTCGCAAAGTTTTCACTGTACAACTGAAAAAGAACTTCCATTTCGATCTTCAAATCTCTGGAGATATCTATTCAGTTTATCAAAGGATTGAGCGTTAAAACGATTCATCTCCCAGAATTAAAAGAGCTCACATTGATAGAAATCGAAAACCTTACTACCGATTCCATTCGGATCCACGTTAATAACTTCCTTTTCCCAACATAAAAAAGCAAAAACTTTCTATTCTTATCGATGTCGACGGTTGAACGAAGCCATACGCGTCGCCATGCCTCAGTAAGACGGTCAATCTTCTAGATTTCAAGGATGGGTTGCTCAAGGCTTTTCCTTTTCATCCAGAAATCACAACGGAAAACGACAATTGAAATCTATTTGCAGAACTTCCTTGGCAGACACTTATCAGTTCTCTTACCAGTTCTCCGTGTATCACTTATTTATATACAATCTTCATTTTCCAACTGAAAGCGGAAAAAAATCTTTTTATTTTTTGAAAAAGGTTAAGACCAACTAAGGATTTTTATCTATTTTGTTATCGGGAAATTCTTAATCAAGCAGTCAATCGTAATACGTTAATGGAAAAGATGGTAATTGAAATGTAAAAATACAAACACTTTCGAAAAAAATTTTATTACTTGATATTTTCTTTAGTGCTTTTACCGTAGTACCTAATTAGAATTGTTGTTACTGTTGTATCTAATTGGAAAAAAAAATCTAGGAACACTTATTAGTGTAAATAAAAACTATAGATTACTTTCAAGCAGCAGGCAAATCATGCAATTTGTATTGGCAGTATAATGTTAAATTTAAGTTGAAATTCGCATTTTAAGTTATATTAATTGATTTCTACTTTTGGAAGTTTCGTTTTTGTTTTTGACTCCTAAATTAATTTAATTTACTAAGTTACTACTAGCAAGAAGTCAACTGACTTTTTAAGTTTTAGGAAGTAATTTAAGGTTTATTTCCTTCAATGATATCTTTGAATATTTAAGGAATTAAGAAGCGAAGTAAAACGTTTGTGTTGAGCGCCTTTAAAACATACATGCTGCTGTTGTAAACCTAAACCTTTCCTATTCTGAAAATTCTGACAAGAAATTAAGATAAATCTAAATATTTCTGAAAAAGAAAAACTCTTAAAAAATCTGCATATACTTAAAGCTTGTTATTCTCGAAAGTTACAGCTGCAAAACAATAGTTGTCCTGGAGGGCAAAACTAAATGACTAATTTTAAATATACTTTGATTTTGTGAACAATAGCGCCACATATTAACTTGTAGGCAAAAACTAGAGCTAAGGGATGTAAACGGGAGGGCGATGAGGGGATCGACAAACATTCTACGGGGTTTTCGGGATAGATGTAGATTTTACGAACTGGGGAAGGTTTAAAATGATAAGGGAGATGGGGAGAAAAAGGTGGGAAGTTTTCTATTCTCAGATCTCGATATTAATAGCATATCTAGGGATCTCGAGTTATAGAATTCAAATTTAACATTACTTTGTACCTATCACATGCTTTTTGTAACAACTGAGACAGTTTGGAAATGATCTCACAATTTTAATTTCTTTCTCATCCACATTAGGACGTCTGATTTTTGTAACCCGTACGAAGAAAGGATCTTTTGTTAGTTTTAAATATACTTGGATTTTTGCAATATAAATGTAAAACTTTATCACTAACCATCATGTTGGACAGGTCTACATGCCAAATAGGTCTACATTCCAAGATGAAGCCTGTTGATGCTTTCGTAGGAAACAAATTTGGTAAATTGAATAAAATAAATAGTTTCCAACGTAAAAACGACCGTTATTGCAAACATACTTGTGCAATGTTGAGCGAAAGTAAAAAATTAAAAAAATAAATAAATGGTGAAGCTAAATTAAAAGATATTATTTTAGTAGTGGAAGTAACTATTACAGATAATTTTTTTATGAAATTAAACAATGTAACTATTAATCATCATCCCCTACACCAGAAAATAAATGCTAAACATTACATTTATTTCTAGAAAAAACAGCGAATTTTCGAGGAGAAAAATAAAAGAAAACGTCTCCTCTTCTTCAAGCCTTTACAAAATAATATTAATTAATAAATCACGAGATTTTGAATTTACAATATCTGTGAAATATAAACAATACAATATTAATACAATATATTATTAAGTGATTTGTTTTTATTTATACATATACAACAATTTATTAAGCAAGATTCCAAAGCGAATCTCTTAAATTCATCTGTGACGTAATAAATTAGATGAACTACAGGGTCTGGATTGTGATCATTATCCAGACAATGATCCGCCCAATCTGAAATTTTCCTAGTTCCGCTCCGGTAGGCACGGACGTGCTCATCCACTCGTTCCCTAACCGTCCTCCCTGTACTTCCTATGTAAATACCCCCACAATCCCTACACACCAAGGCGTATACTACACCCATGTTTTTTAAAGAATTTTCATCTTTTTTCTTAGTATTCTTAGACATGTTGATGAAGTTTGTATTTGTTTGGAATTTTAAATGATAATGAAGAGAATGAAATCTCGATATTTGAAATCTTTGTTGCTTCGTTCACCGGTATTTTTAATCGCCATCTCAACGAGCAAAACGCGATTTGCCGCTCGATTTATAAAGCGACGGCATTTTTAATTTTCAAGATGCAACTGGCAAAGGGGCAAGTTTTCGAGCGCGTTTGAGGCAAGTTTTCGAGTGTTCGTAAAGCAGCCATTACTGTAGTTATCTAACGCTGATATAAAGAGCTGAAATCTATACAGTGAATATGATTGATTTTGTCAAAAAGTGTCAGGGAAAGATAAAGCCGATATATATATGTGTTTCTAACTTCTATACTTTAAAAATAACATCTATTCTTGAATGCTGAGATCTTTAAATTTAATGTCAATTTATATCTTAAACCTGCTTGTAATAGTGTATATTTTTTGTTCAGCAGATTTTCGAAATCGATCGTATCAAAATCGATAATATGGAAACGACTTTAGTTCGAATGTAGTTTGAAAGAGTTGAATGTTTAAATAATTGTTACATCTTTCTGTGTTGTTATCATTAACGTTTACTGCAATTAATACTGAAAGAATTCCTAATCAAATAGCGCAGTTAATTCTGATTTCTTTTTCGATCTCCATGATTTAGTACTGATCCCACGATTTAGAAATCTAAGCTATACTCTTATTGATCGATAAGTGATAACAAAACAGAAGTAGATATATCAGGTTAATCTTTCTTTGCTATTTGTTGATGAAATCAATTAAAATGCTACAATGATTGCAGATTTCACGAAAACAGAGATTGTATAATTCGTTAATTTTAAAAAAGTCTTAAAATTAACTTTTTATTTACGTTTTGTTCACGTATAATATTACTTAACTTTTAATTTACTTCACTTAAAAGATACTTTAAAAGCGATCATGCATTACGATATTATATTTTCTTAGACTACAAGAACGTTTCTGTCTATTTAACATTTGATTCCTTTGGAAATATTTGTCTTTGATTCTTCAACTTTTGAATTATCTGACATCTTATGTCAGAAATATTATGTCAGAAATAATAATTATGTCTAGAAATATTTTGTTGGATAGTAGCATCCTTATTCTGATTCTGTTTTGTTTACTGTAATTCAATTCTTCTTTAACATTTATCTGTTATTTTACTGAAATAAATATAAAGAATGCACTTCAAAGTCGATTTAAAAGAAATCTGTTCAGTAGAAAGATTGCCGTTACTTACTTCAGGATAAGAAATATTGCAGTATTTGGATAAACATGGTATTGTGTGCCTTCGAGTGCTTCGCTCGATGCCGAAAGAATTTTTTTTTTCTATAGAAATAGTAAAAAAAAAGATGAAAGAGCAACAGAACATTCATGGAATGACAGCAATCTGCAACAACTCAGTCTATAGAAACCGCCAAAGGCAGTATTTCAAAATGTATGCAGCAAATCTTCCTCATCGGGGTTGAAAAACTCTAGTATTAAACTCGGCTGAAACAGAATTTATATTTCCAAAATAGAGTTCCACTTTAAGGTTAAGGAAGAAGAATTCTAGACAGGATATCGATGTGATCATAGGTCTAACAGAGAGGCAGTAGAGAATAAGTAAAGAACTAATTAAAAGTTGGATATACCATTTAGTGGGCACTTACGGCGAAATTACTATCTGTAGTTTACCGAAAATTCCCCAGGTCTCATAATTGCTCTTGTAGTCTCCTGTGAATATCTGCAACTCAGGTCAAAACCACCTCTAGATTCAGTTCATACAACTTAACTAGCATTTTCCGATATCGCCCTACATTGCAACAAGCACTGATAAACTAATGTTATAATTTCATTAAATACATTCCTTTATCTAATTAATATATATTCTGAGAAAGGAGTTTCTTGTCCAGAATGCATTTGTACACCTCTTTATGTACCATAATAAAATTTTGCTTGCTGAATACATGGAATAGGCAGGCGATTATTACAACATTGCTTCCATTAGAAATATCGTGAATCCTTTATATCCTAGAAATGGGATAAATTAGTAATCTCCGAAGCGATAATCCCGAATATCATCTTCATATGGAGCTTATATACCAAAGCTCTTAGACCTAAACCCTAAACTGTACTTAGGACAAACCGATCTTATTAAAAGCTAAAAGTTAAGACAACTACATCACAGATTATAGATAATTATAGAAACTTCTGAACTTTGGAATTTTCTCGTTCAATTAACCAATATAATATGGCACTTAGACTACGATAGAGCAACTTCCACAATCACTGGTTTCTTGTTGACTGCTGGATTAATAAAGAATCAAATAAATTTGCTTTGTCAACCTTTAAGATTTAGCAAACCTTTAAGATTTTAATTAGGATTTAACAAATTAAAAATATTAAAGATCATTTTCAACTTTGTTTATTTGCGTTAGTAATATTTATCGATAATTTTAGTCGACTTGTTATCATCAAAAATTAATTCCATAATCTCTTTCTATTTCCGAAATGGATTTATCTCGCGTATTACAAAAATCTCAGTTAACGACAGGGGCAACCTCCAAGTAAATTCGTCTTGGCCTGCATGAAAGTTTTGAAATTCATATTGTTTCTATGCAGTTTCAAAGTTACCTAGCTAAAAGAATAAACAGACAATGACAATGTTAAATAATAAAAGTAATGTTTATGATACTGTAATGGTATTTGTGGGAAAGTCGTTGAGATGGAGAATCAACGAGTCAAGTTCTGGAACTGAACTGAAGTAATTTATTAAATGAAAAACATTCTTTTTAATAGATTATACATAGTTTGATTTGATTGGCTAAGTAATTAAAAATATACAGAATGATTGGATAAAAACATAACGAATTTCAATTAATTAAGTGATTCAACGACTGCAACGGAAAAGAATTAAAAAATAAACAGAACAACAACGATTAGGAAATAGAAAATCAATGTTTTAAAATAAATAACGGTTAACGATTAACATGAATAAAATATAGATAAATATTTTTACAAAATACAAATAAATGATTTCTAAAAATATTTACATATAAACTGTTGCAATCTAAAATCCCATCCTGAGTTCAATATCTTTACAGTCAGTTTGAAAGCTACAGAATTTATGGCATCGTTTAAGAAATTTGAGACAAAATGTTGTTTCTTACATGCTTTTAAGCACTATGAATTATTATTCCTGTACTGATAACTTAATACGCAAACTATATTCATATTGAAATATTCGAAATTTGAGAATCATTGAGATTGCCCAACGGTGGACCCCTTATTATTTTGTAATTAGGTTGTGATGGATATTTTTGTCGCTGAATATTAGCGATAATAAGCTAACAATTATTAAGCATGTTTCGGTAACACTTTATTTCTTTCGTTAGCTTTTATGGATTTACAACTCTAGGTAATGAGGCAACTTGGTAACTAAATTGATGAAATTGTCAAAGTCGCTTGTATTCCCAATTCTGCTGATGTCACATGCAAATTACCGCCGAGGTTTGTTCAGAATATTAAGAGGCGATTTAAGAGATCACTACATCTCTGGTATTGGGCCCTGAACTGATAAATCGGACTTTGAACCCAATTAAATTCCCTTGAAAATTCGACTGTTGCAATAATCTGTTTACGCCCACAGAATGGCTTATACTAGGTACATCAAGCAACAATCCTCACTAATTAGATAGGCTTCCTTTTATTGGAAATTAGGGAAGCGGGAAAAGTGGGATTTAGATTGTCAAAACAAAGATCTTGTCTTGGAAATTACAGTTAAGTTCAGATATACAGAAAAAGTTAAACAATCAAATTTGACTGTGATATAAAATAAGAAAGCATTTTTAAACAAATAATTTAATTGCATAAGAAAATAAAACATCATTGAGTATTTCTGTCTGTTTTTATACCCATTTAGTAAAGGATTTTCAAATTTATTAATAATCCGTTTATCAAACTAATGATGTGGTTATAGTCATTCCGTTAGCTCCAATTTCAGACCACAGTTGTTGATTTTTATAGAAAATCTTACACCATTTATAGACGGTTACTTCTGCAGATACTTTGATATCAATTGTCGTTTATTGAGTAATTTCAGGAAATTAATAACTTGATTTCCCGAATGCTAAAAGAATATTTATAAAATAGAAGATGGTACATTAAACAAATCTATTTAAGTAATAAAAACTAAATCACTGTACCATATATTTTAATAAATTAGGCTGATAACAATCAGTCACATTATGCAAAAACGCTTCTATAGTACAGTATACTCTCGATATCTCGATGTCGAAGGGGCGCTAAAAAAAATTCGAGATAGTGAGTTTTCGAGATAACAATATCATAATCAAAACATAAAAATTCACATAAAAACACAATATACGGAATAATATTCTAAAAATTAGAGTTTAGATAGATGAGAATAAGTATAAATATATAATGATAGTTAACAATATGTCTAAATACACCAATAATAATTTTAATTTTTAAAAGTAGTCGAAAATAATTACATTAAATTGAAACGAATTAGTAAAATTCAATGAACTTACATTGCTAGAATTTCTTAAAAAAATACCTCTATCTGCTTCGACACAACTGAACGGCGATTTTTCCGTAAAAATTCATTTTTTACTTCGAAAAATATTCGACATAACAAGGTTTTGAGTGAAACTCTTCGACATAAGAATTAAAATTAACATTAGATGAATATGTAATATCAAGGGGAAAAATAATTTTTCATCATATCAAGGTTTTCGAGATATCGAAGTTCGAGATATCGAGAGTATACTATAATTTATTTGACTAGCAATCTCCTAACCCGAGAAATATCCATATACCAAATAAATCACAGTAAGACAGTATTCCCAGCACTGCAAAACTAATGATTACTATTAAATGACATTGAATTATAGTTCAATTGTCAATTTCTCGATAATTAAAGTTTATCCTACTTGAAATAATATTATTGCGTTCCTATTTTTCATTATTTTCAATGGAATTTTCCTAAAACAGCGTTGAGTCTACAAGCACTCAGAATAAGGAATAGCCTCTCGTAGAAACATTGAAACATTGCAGATCACGTCTCAGTTATTGATCTGAATTGTTAATTCTAGGGATGAAACCCATTAAGTTCAAAACAACTCTGATAATTTTGTTCAGAAAAACAAAACTTAAATTCATTATTTGAGGTAGAAAAACTTTTAATTTTTTAAATTCATTATGTTATCCAAAACGTTTTACACTGAAATTATATTTATAAAATGCAAGAAATCAACTTTGCTACGAAGAAAAGGATGTCAAAACAACAAATTAATAGAGTTACAAAAAAAATCTCACTACCTTCGCTCTGAGCGATATCTATTTAGTGAAAGTATAACGCTTTAACACAAATTTGAAATTATAATTAACTGGACTTTTAATAAGTAATTGTTTCGTTGGTTGGTCAACAGATGGCGTGCAAAAGAAAATTGTGCGGTTTTTGTCTAGCCAATGGATAGTTTTATTGACCTGCCAATTTATGCAGAATTTTATGTTTCATCCACGTTTCTAAGATGAAATTCAAGGAAAAATCAAGATTCAAATCAACGACTTTATATGTAAATTAGCGTAAGTTTTGCAGATAATACAATCGAAAAGAAAAATTAAAAAGCAAAAATGAAAACGAAGTAGATAAACGGCGAAATAAAATTATCGAAGCCTTTTTCGAAATTTTCAAACTTCCGGAGCTTTGATATTAAGAAACCAAAACAAACAAACAAGAAATTTTATCAAATCATACGCAATAAATCCATTCTTAGAATACATTTTATTATTTTGATTGCTCTGTTTAACATGTTTAACATACATGAATATAGATGAATTGATGATATACTAAGTTTTTAATTAAACATATTTTTAGCATTTTAAAACTAACATTTTCACACCTAAGTGTAGATGGAGTCAATCTATGCAATAATAATATTAATTTTATATGATATTTGTTTATTAATTTATGTAATAAGCTTTTCTTTCATTTTTTAATCAATGTATTTGTTTTAAGAATAATAGCTTCTGCAATTAGTTAATAAAACTAGACACATTAAATATAAATGTTTAGAGAGAAGATTTAAAGTTTAAAATGTTTAAAGCGATTTTTTCCTTTTTTTCTTTCTAAATATTCGGAAGTTGTTAATGACATGGGCACCACCGTATATAGGAATAGAGGGGGCATTTGCCCCTTCCCATCCTGGAGTTTTCAAAATTAATGTAATACTTATAATTTCTTTCTCATCAAAGTACTAACAGATATTCAAAAATGCTATATTTTACTGAAGTTAGTTAATTAAAGCTTCAGTTATTTGTAAAATTTTGCAGTGCAAAATACATTGCCCATGGCTAAAGAAAAGAGATTTATAAAGAAGATATTTCTCTTCAAGCTTACAGTTTGTGGATGACAAAAGTTTTTGAGTGGTTCATTTCTGCTGATATTCCTTTTGATTTGAAGATGTTGAAAGGCGAATGAAAAACACTAGTAATTGAAAAATTAGAACTCTAATAGTTTACATAGAAATAGCTTAATAGTTCCATAATATCTTATGAAAGAAAAATGCTACTATGCATTGGTGTTTCACAATTGAGCTTAATTATGATGATAATAAAACCATATTTACCAATTGTAATAGATCAAATAGATTTCAAGTAGTTTGTCGATTTCAAAAAATATTACTTTATTGAGTTTCTAATACGTCTGCTTTGTAAATTCAGCGAATGAAATTTATAATCTTTTTTTATTCCCCTGCAGTTTTGTAAGGGTGTTCAAGTCAGGAAGCGCAGAGCGCGAACGTTAGATGACAGAAGAATCATTACGCTCGTCTCCATTTTCTCTTTCTTCTTTTCCGCTTGATTCTCTGCTTGTGTGCATCGAGGAGCGAGTGGTTGATGGGGAAGCCATGATAGATGAGACATTCGACGACTTTTTCACACATCCATCAGCGGTGACTTGAAGATTGAGTCCGGGGCGGGTGGGCAAAGTCTGATCAAGTGTCTCGGCTTTCTTACCTGCGACAATCCGTCAATTTTTCGTGCATTCCTATTTTAATGACAGCGAATCGCTCTCTTTCTGATAGATTTTTTTTTGGGAAGGCGCTGCTAAGCGAAGCAACAGAAGCTATCAGTTACAGAATGAACAAAAAAAAAAAGACCAGAGAAAGATGGCTTTGGACACCTCAGCAGAAATTTTGTCTTCGTTTTAAAACAAGATTAATCAATTAGAGTTGATGGATTAATAATGATGTTTCGCGTTCCTGGGAAACTGTAGATGGAAATTTCCATTTGATCTTCCCATCATTCGCTTGTCTTTATCCCTCTGCGAATCTCTTTTACGCTTCTCTAGTTAATTCCCTTAATTTAGACTTTCTCAAATCCAATTACAGCGAGAAATTAGATTTTTTTTTCGGGATCTAGTGATTTTTTTTGTAGGTTATAAATTAATTTTTCGTTTTTGACTCTGAAATTGAATTTCTATTTTTTTTCTTTTCACCCAAAAAAATAAAAACACTGAACTAAGTTTATTCAATTCGGAAGATTTCTTTTTGTTTTGTTTTTGTTATAAAAAACTTGCTTGCTTTTAGTATAAAACTGATATGTCGTTTAATCTCAGGCATATCTATGGAATCACTACTTTGTTCACTTATAAGTTTATAGTATTTACTGGCTGCTCATGCGACATCTTACAAGTCAACTTTAGATTTTTGTGTCTGTATATCCGTTTGTTCACGTTCATTCTAAAACGACTGGACCGATTTTCTTAAAATTTGATGTAATTCTTACACAGAGGCCATTTTAAAATATCATCACAATTATTTTGTTTTAACCCTATCATCTATCAAAGAAAAGCAACGACAACTTGATGTTACTATGACTTTTATTCTAAAAAGTTACGCCAATTTTCTCAATTTTCCTATCTAAATTAAAACTTTAGTTTCTTTGTCCTATATGACAATATATAATTTGCTCTATGGAATTTTCGTTGTCATAGCAACATGCTTTTGATCTCTTAAATCTTATAATAGTAGCTTAATAATTGTATACACCAACAGAGCTGCTGAAGGATATAGAAAATCATTAAACATTCCAAGTACATATTTGGCTTTAATATAAACAAAATAAAGAATGATGTCAAAGGATCAATAGCGAATTTCAATATTTTCGGTTTCTTGGAAACTTATGTAAATATAATTTCAGACAAATGCTCCTGTTGTGCTTTGCTTCCTGCACTAATTCAATTTTGTTCATTTGTAGAGAACAATAAGAAAAACAAACAATATATTTAAATTTAATATCAATTTGCCGTTATCGTTTTGCTGAGATTACTGTCGAAAAGAATAACCACAAACTACATACATATTATATATGCGTAGCACACATTTACACGCACTTAGATAAATGCATAAGAACATATACACACGAACGCCCATTTATATATACAGGTTTGTAAATGCATATAGATATTATAATACAAATTGTAAAACCACGTCGAAAATAACGCCTTTTAATAAAAAATTACTTTAGAAGCTCAAAAATGGCAGCAATGCTATATTTTCACAAAACACCATTTTCATTAATATTCGCTGAAATTAATTTAATGAAGTAATTAAATTATTTTTCATATTTTGTTTAGAGATAAAAAATAAATGAAGATTGATTGATTTAGGACTATTCTCTGTTTCTGTTAACATAAAAAATGACAACACTTGTTTTTATCCTATGTATAAAAAATAAAAGTGTTTTAAATTAGTCCGTTACAGGTGAACTCTAATTAAATGTAGAAAGTAAATGGGAAACAAATCATATAATTACATTATTCAGCAACAATAAATGAAACTATACTTCTGTTCTTCTTTAACTACTCTCTTGGAGTCGAAGATAGGTTTTAACGTCATACTTCTTTACTGCCCACACTTTTACTGCTCTTGTTCATTTATGGTTTTGCTTGATACCATTTTTCCTGTTACCTTTGGTGGGGTTGGAGAGTTAGAGGAGAGCAATCTAGTGAAAGCCCCTCCATTTGAGAATGCGGAGAAAGGGAATAGTCATTTTTGCCTGGATTCGAGGACTGGTCCTACGATTCCAGACCAACAGTTGAGACCATTTCAACATTTAAGGGTGGAAAACTAAAGTTACACTACATCTTTCTTTAACATAGTTGGATTAAGCTCAGAAGATTTAAGATTTGTATCATTTTATACACATGGACATACATGGGTATGTTATCAATACACATAGTTATTATATTATAAGAAAAAAGGATGGAAAAGAAAATAAGATGCAATTGATTTAGCTTCTTATTGATTTTTTTAAGTCTGAACGTGAAGAAAACTGTCTGTAACTTCTAACAATGACAGTGTTACAAAAAAAATGCTGTTAATAAAGAACCTATGGCAGAAAGCAACAAATTGCAAAGATTGAAAATATAAAAGAAGAAATAGAGTGTAAATCTTTTTTTTTATTTACTCCATGACAGCTGTGCTTCGAGATTAGCATCTCTTACAAATTGTGTGAAAATGAGAGTCCCCTATAGATAGAATTAGGCTGCACGCTATTTCTTTTACATTTTCTTATTCTGTCATGAACTTTAAAATTCTTTATCTAAATTCATTAAAGCATTCCACATTAGGTTTTGAAATTGAGACTGTGTGTTTACTTCTTCATTCGAATGAAATTAATTGCATGATAGTTTTAAAATAACAGTATTGGAGGAAACTGGAGAAAATATATGTTGTTTAGTAAGAAATGTAAACTATTATTGAAACCAGTAATCTCCTTAGGTCACTTATATAGACTATGTGAGAAGTTCAAAGAAGTCTTATGTCGAAAGAAATAATTTAATTGAACAATAAATACCATTCTAATTGTAATTAAGGAGTATTTGCTAAATACCTAAACAACATTTATGCATTCATTTCACAAGAAGGCTAATGCACCTCCGATTTTACCAAATACAACAGTAAAGTTTATCCGACAGAATTAAAAAACATTTTTAGACGATATCCTCATGTAGTAAACTTTTTTGTTTCAATTAATTAATAAGAATTTGCTAGTAATATTTGCCAAACAGAATTCTTAGACACGAAAGACTTCAGAAGGAGATGTTTTTGGATATTAAAAGTAGTAAAATAGCTTCAAAACCTCACTACTTGAGCAGTACCCAACAATCCTGCTGTAACAATAATAGATGAAATAACAATATCGATTAACATTTCAATCTCAAAATAATCTTATAGAATAATAGTTCTCGAGGCGTGGATGTGTTTTATTTAAGTCCACTAAAAATACTTTTCAACAACTTAATATTTTTCAACAAAGTTAAATTTCTTGCAAAGGTGCTTTTATAAAGAAGGCGTTATATTATAAAACTTTTAACAAAATTTATAGAGAAAATTAATTTGACGAACTAATTAGCAGCAACGACCCATTAGTTTTCATTTTCTCAAGAACACACAATGTTTCAATAGATAAGGTTCATCACTAGAATGTGTCTTGCACGAAATAGGTTATTCACGCCATTGAGGCGGCAATACTTTAATACAAGACGCCAGTTCTTGCAGCACAAGTGTCGTCCTCTGCACTACAGTTATCTAATAAGCTACGAGAGAAGCCGACCTGTCAGCCATTACTTCAGAAAAATTACAGCTCACGCATACAAGACTTGGAGACTAGTGGCGGTAGTTAGAGACAGCTGCACGGCCAATTCATGATGGAAAAACGTCCCCGTTCTCACGCTTTAGAGAACATGTTGCTTCAACCGTGCTACTCAACGGAAGATCCCATTAGCTACAGTAAGGCGGCTTCTTTTTCGTCTACAAATTACAACAAACAAGTTTTATACTTAAAAGATTGTTGTTTCATCGCAGATGTCATTTAATTTCTCCCCTCTTGTATCTTAAAAATGTTGCTGGTAATTTAGCGAGCGACAACTCTCCTCAGGAGTCGCTTTTTCAAAGATGTAGAATCCATTGCCAAGTTTACAAAAGCTTAATTATAAATATTTCGGTAATTTTTTGATAAACCTTAAGGTGATAGATAAGGGAAACTCGCAACAAAGCTTATACATGAAATAAAAGGCTAATATGGGAGGGAGATACTTAGAGTAGTGGTAGTAGTCTGAACAGAAGTAAAAACAGTAGTAACTTCTGAAGCGTTTACTCTTTATAATTTCATTTGTGTTTTTACTTTTATTTAAAAAGTTGATATGAGAAGGTAATTTAATTTAATTTAAGTATGTTATATGTAATATAATTTTTTAATGTTTCGAGAGTAGAAGTAGTTTTTATTTTATTTTAATTTAAGTATAATAGGAAATAGTCTTGCATCGTATTATAAATTATAATATTTAGGAAAAACTCCATACAGTGTATAGAAGCGCTCAGGATGTTAAATAATATACTCTAATAACATTCTTCAGATGCGTCGGTAGCAGTGAAATTTTACTTGTGAAATTCGATGTACCACATTAGATAAACAGCTTATATTTTAATCACTACTAGAGGCAATTTTATATAATATTCTTATGTTTTGTTCAAGAAGAATTCAATGCTCACAGAAATCTGTTTTCATTTTGAATCAAAATATTAGAAAGAAGGCTGACGGAATTAGTTAAGAATCCTAACTTTTAGTTAGCCAAATGAAAGTAATGATGACAGCCTCATGAATATCGTAGTCTTTCCATAAAGGTCCCAATTCCTATGATTTGTGATCACCTTAAATTTCTTATAAACATTTATTGTCGAACTGTAACAGTGGTTAATGCACTCAAAAAGAACTGAATTAAGCATGGAAAATCACTACGATTACAAATGTATATTTTTAATCTAAAATTAGTATAATACTGCTGTTATTTCTTACAAAAAGTGCGCAAAGACAGATAAAAAATACTAAATAATAAATGTACTTTTCTTGCAAGTTTACTCAAGAATCTAAAGTTATAGGCATCAAATAAACGAAAATGTTATCAAAAATTGCTGTTTGTAGAAAATAAACATGAATTACTTCATCTAACTTATTTCAACAATAACAATAATTCTTCTACTGTAATATTAATAATAATTTACTGTTTTGAAAATTTATATGTAATTTGATATAATGTTTTTAAGACAATTCAGCAAATAACAAGCAAATTGCAATTAAAATTTTTATTGAGTGACTGTGGAAGGCAATGATTTATTAACCCAGTATAAAAGTTATTTTAGGAATGGGTTAATTTATAACAAATAGTCCAGCACTGGTTGCTCGACCATTTTTAAAAAAATTGATTTTTTACTGTTGTTACCCCTATGCATGAGTAGTTCAAAAGAGGCATTATTTTTTTTTTAATTTGATTTCGTTGAAAAATGGCGTCCATTTTTGTTTTGTAGTTTCCGGCATTTTTGGGCTTTGCAGACAGTTGCGGTAAATGTGATAACTCAGCTAAGACAAATGATAGAAAGCTGTGGTAAAAAACATTATTTTTGAGCAGATTTTAAGCTACATTTTATGTCCTATACCTTTTTAACCATATCTCTAATGCAATGGCTGAAATTTAGAACCAAAACTGATATTCGCTTTTGAACAAAAAAATCAAAGTTACGTTGTTTTTTTTTGAGCAGGAAGGAATGAAGTAGAAAAGCTATAACTTTTTTAGGGGAAAGATATACATCTGAAGATTTAGCAGAAAATATTTGAATTGTTACTGGCTTCCTCTTTTAGTTATAGCTCTTTGAAAATGCTCGTTTCTCGTTTTCTTTTCAAAGTTCGAGCCCCAATATCTCTGGTGGAGGACATAATAAAAATTTGATCTTTACATTACAAAGGGTACTCTTTGGAGGTATCTGTGAAAAAAATTTTGAGTTTGATATTCCATGGCCGTTTTTTCCGAGAAGTTATCTGAAGAAATAGGTCAACTGCTTAATCAACATAAATCTTAAACAATTAATTGGTGGTAAGTTAATGTACTTTTTAAAACACGTTTAATATAACTATTAACTAACAAATGTATGATGGGTTATTAAGCATTTAACTGTACAAGTAGTGTTGTAATAGCCTAGCGTTAATTTGTCTGTTTTCACCAAATTCCCCCTGCTGTAATTTTGTTCTCCATGGAATATCGAACTCAAATTTTTTTCACAGGTACCACTCATAGAGTACTCTTTGTACTATCCTCCACCAGAGATATTGGGGCTCAAACTTTGAAATAAATGAAAAAAAAAAGCATTTTCAAGCGCTATAACTAAATTAGGAAGCCAGTAGCAGAGCTGAAATATTTTCTGCTAAACCTTTAGATGTATATCTTTTTTCTAAAAAGTTTATAGCTTTTCTGCTTCATTCCTTTCTGCTCAAAAAAAACCCCGTTACTTTGATTTTTGTTCAAAAGCGCATATCAGTTTTGTTTCTAAATTTCAGCCATTTGCATTAGAGATATGGTAAAAAGGTATAGGACACAAAATGTAGCTTAAAAGGTGCTGAAAGTAATGTTTTTACTGCAGCTTTCTATCATTTTTTTTAGCAAAGGCAAAAAATGCCGGAAACCATAAAACAGAAATGGACTCCATTTCTAAATGAAGTCAAATAAAAAAAAAAAATGCCTGTTTTGAACTACTTATGCATAGGGGTAACAACAGTAAAAAAATCCTGTTTTTTTTTAAATGGTCGAGCAACCAAATTAATGTTTTCTGGACCGTATGATATGGATTGACTCGAATAAGAGGAAGACACCCTTTAATTCAAAGTTTTACCACATTTTCTGTTGTCGTTTGAGTTTTAATCACATGTGTCTAGTAAATCTGAGACTACCAAAATCGAAGTAGGTAATTTGAATATGCCAATGTGAGGGTGTTTTCACGAGTGTCAATCGACTATAAGCTCACGCCTAACGGTTATTATTCTAAATTACTTTATCACGACTACATTACGATTTTTAGATGAATACTTCTATTTGCTGTTATGCTGGACCTAAATAATACAGCTGAAAACTCATTACCTTATATTGACAAAAGATTTCTGATATTTTTGATAGAAACTTGAAATTAAATATCATTCATTCTTTATTATATATTTTACTCACAGCCATATTTTGTTCTGAGCTGCTAATAATTTTCAGTTTTTGATGAATGAAAGATTTTAATACAATGATAATGTAACGGCTCGAATAGGCCTTTAATTCCATTTAAGTTTCCGTATCAAACATGTCACTTCATAGTATTATTTATTTGGCTTTATTTTTATATTTAATTTATTATATCCTGCTATATTCATTTATATATAGACTCCATTATATACTTTTAAATGATAAATGCGTTCATTATAAGTGAATATAATTTTGTGTTAAAGCATAATTTATCCATAATAATAAAAAAAATAAAATTAATAATAAAAAAAGGAAGCATATTAACGTAAGGAAATAATTAAAAAAAAGTCAGGAAAATAAGAAAAAAACAGCAACAACAACAACAAAAAGAGTACATAAACGGATTCGAAACGACAACCTTCAGTATATGAGTCCGAGACCTACAGCAAGCTACAGCTGAAAACTGAATGAGATGGTTGCGTTTCTAATATTTAAACTAATAGCGGAAATTCATTGAAAAGAATGCCAAATTTTTAGAACATGGGGAGATGTTGGTCCTGAAAATACCCTATGTTGTTTGTGGCTCTAAACACAATGGTGAAGTCCGTTTGTCGATCTGACCTTCCGTACGGGAGTTGTTAGGACAGGACAGACGCAATAGCTACTGATTTTGGTCGCCATCACAATAGGTCCCAAATGGGTCATTAGTAAAAATGTAGCTGAAGTTCGAAATACAGAGCTGCAGTTCTTGAACTAACGATGGCTGATATTAAAAAAAAAAAAATTCTAATTAACAGCTGTTAAACATTATATCGCGAATTATTTTTTTAACGTCTATCAAATTACAAAAGATTCTGATAAGCTATTGGAAGTCTACTGAAACTGGTGAACAATAAACGACTTTTGAACATTCTAATTAAAGATCCAGTCTAATATGAGTTTTATATTAATTAAAAATACTTTATTTCTATTTAATTTTTAAATTTTAAGGAACTATCAACTGATTGTTAAATTCAATTCCTAAATTTAAAGGATAGACTATTATCCAATTGAACCACTTCATTGATTTTAATCGAAAATAGTTTCTTTTCAAAATATTTTAATAAATCCTATAAATCCTATGCTCATGGTTTTCATCTGTTTAACAGTATTATCTTTTACACCATTTTCGCAATAGGTTCTGTCTATTTATTTATTCATTAAATATATGACACCGAACTTAAAAGTTACGTAATGTGTATTTGTAAGCTTTTGCTCTGAGTGTTATCATAATAATACCTTCCAGGCTAGACTTTGTTTTCATTTGATTATTTATTGGGTTATTCCCTAGATTGCAGGTTAAAAGCTATTTCAATGTTATATATTAATTACGTACATCATTAGATCCATTAATGATTCACAAGGTTTTCCTGATAATGTCAACATCTACCTATTGATAACAATCTGTAACATGGAATAATCCTGTGATTAATACACAAGGGCTGGAAATATCTAATATTCTTTCTATCTCTTATTTCTCTTTTTTTATTATTAACTCTATTATAGTTTCTATAAACTCTTCCGAAAATAATTCGTATAAAATGAATTTCACTGTTATTGGAATTTGCTTTTTGTTTTTTTATTTTTTATTTTTTTATCTTTGTATTCAGTCAAAAGTTTATATTTCTTATAAAGACCCTTTTCAGATTTCTATTCGCGTTAGATGACTAACAGTAACATTGGAATAGGGTGGCTTTCCAGTACATCGCCGTAATAATAGTAATGATGGGGATAATTCCCA
Source organism: Thereuonema tuberculata (assembly GCA_023159025.1). Lineage (NCBI taxonomy): Eukaryota > Metazoa > Arthropoda > Chilopoda > Scutigeromorpha > Scutigeridae > Thereuonema > Thereuonema tuberculata. The sequence goes on along the minus strand of JAFIDM010014012.1, from coordinate 37,910,277 downwards.
AACAATTTCATCTCTTATAAATAGTTTTCCTGATCTGTTTGTGCGTAATGCATTTCCGTAATTCACTTTCTCTGTGTTTGAAAAATAATTTTAATTTTTGCAACGTAACAATCGAATCTACAACATAGAATCGAATCTACAACCTTCGATCCGAAGTCAAACTTCTTATCCATTCGGCACCGGAGGCTATATTCTAATTATTGTTAAAGATCTCTGATTTAGTAGCGTATTTCGCCTACTAGATTAAAATTTAAATTTCAGTGTTCATTTTTTTCAGCCTAAAGTGCAGGACAGATAACGCACTTCTTCTGTGTTTGAAAAATAATTTTAATTTCTTGTGACAATAAGAAACAATGAAACGTCGGCGACGGGAATCGAACCTTTACCTTCAATTCCGAAGTTTTATCTATTAGGCCACTGGGACTACATTCTAAATATCGTTAAATATCTCTTGTCACTCCCTCTGTGTGTATGACACGATGAGAGAAGGGCCAGAGAAAAAAAAATAAATCTTTAGTTTTTGATTATTTAGCCTACTACTATAGACTAAAATTTAAATTTAAATTTCCATTTTTTTTGGTCTATTACAAGCGCAGGCCTCAGCAATGAACTGAAGATTGATTAGATACATTTCTCGACCTGAATGAAGAAATTACAAATGACGGGCAAATACTCTATCTCAACTAAAAGTTGTCGCATTGTGATTCTGTCATTTTATACTAGTTATTTAAATAGACGCGAACAATGATTTTAGAATGCCTGGTGTGTTTTTTCTTGTTTTTTTAATCAATAAATATACCGAATTTGTGGGTAGAAAATAGGCTTTAGCCACGCCCACCAAAAACGCTTGGCTGCCATGTTGCTTCAGCTGTGACGTCATAACTGTTGAAACATTCGCGTATGCTGTTGACTGCTATTGAAACGTTGGTTGGTCATTAAATTAACGGAATCATTGAAAATAAATTTTAAAGGTTGGGGGTGATTTAAAGGACTAGATATTTAGCGAAGGATGTCAAGTTCTGTCACATCTGAATGACAATCATCCTGTATGCTGAATATTGCAGGTTACATTCTGCTATAGAAAATACTGTTATTGAAAAGGTAACTGTTGTTGACCGCAATGTAGGACACATTTAACAATTGTAGAGCTGTTCAGGTGCTTTGTATTGCCACAGCACCATCTAATGATGAATTTTGTAATTAATTTCTTTTCCAATAAATGGCGAGGGCATCCTTGAAGTACCTAATTGTCCCCATTTCTCTTCATTAAAAACCTTAAAACTGGTTTCCAGAACCCTCTAAATAGGGATACTTTAATTTTAATAATCCTGTAATTTGTTTCTTCACGATCCATACATTAATGTTCGTTTTATAAAAATGGAAAAAAAAGAATTTCTCTAATGTCATAGTGGCTTTTGATT
>JAFIDM010014012.1:37824440-37908846 GCA_023159025.1 Thereuonema tuberculata | reverse complement strand
GGAATCCAATGCGTGAAAAGCAATTTGCGTTTATGGTAGAAGCAAATAAGTTAATTAATCGTCTCATTGAAATTCGTCTGTTTGCTGATAGGAATGAAGTGAGTATAATATTACAGATTTTTTTTTGTTTACTGCTAGAAGAAATGACTTTATTCGCTCTCGTTTAAATGCATAGAACCCATCTAGTATTCTAAGCGAACTTTTGAAGTTGGAGGGATGAAGCTACGTTACCAATAATGATCCAGTTAATGTTCTATGCTGTATACAGCAAAGACTCACATTCAATTCGAAGTGTCATAGTGAATGTCCATTTAACGGATTATTAGGGGAAAGAGATTTCCGGGATGTCGGAAAATCCGTTAAATTATGTCCATTTGAACGATCTATCGGGACTGTTTGATGTAATAATAATAAAAAACTATTTGCATATAAAATTATACTTTAGCTTTTGAATGTAAATGTGAAAAAGTATTTAAAATTTAATTTTTTTTAACACACATAAATTATTTGTGGTGTTGGTTAGTCTGCATCATTACATTAAGCTGTAAAATAATTAATGTTAGGTTTTCGTGAAAACTGTATCTGCGAGATAAGAGACGATATATCATTGACATATATCTACTATTAAAATTAGATACTTAATGTCTTAATCATTCAAAATTTAGAATATAAGAAGCAAAATATCACAGAAAACAATTTCCACATTATACAATGAAAACTCCTTATTTGTCAGGTAATTATATTATTTTTTTTTAACTACAAATTCTTCTACGAACACATAAATTTATGAATATGAAGTTAGATCTGTTTAAATTTACTAGATGACGTAAAGCACTTTAACGCAATTCACGTTGTATATCATAATACAAATATTATAAAAGTACTTTCATTATAACACCACACCCCTGAGTTTGAAAATGAGTCATAAAATTCAAGGTATAACAGATTGGAAAGAAAGATTAAATACATATTAAATACAGTAATCATTGTGTAATTGCTTTGCAATATTTTAAAAATAACAGAAATATTCAGCAGATATTGGAAATTTCCTAAAGTTCTATCAACTAGTTTCACTAATTGATTACCAATAATAATGCGATTTTAACTAATGATTACAAACATTATGGGAAGAAAGAATGAACTTCAACCTAAATTATTGAATCCAAATTTATCTCCAAAAGTCAAAGTTGGTGCTGCACATTTTCAATAGTTCTCATAGAGCGAAAATTAATGTTTCTACAACTGCTGATTTCTTGAAACAAACGCTTATCATAGCTTGAACAGATGCCAGTTATGATATACGAGTTATTAATCTGCTTAAAAATAACTTGTAGTCACATTTTGATAAAATGTTGTATTTAATCAGTTAACGATACATGAAAAAATTCAAATTACTGAAAAATGTGTGTATTACAGTCATTCTAACGAAAGCATTTTAAACTTTGACTATTTACGTACAGATTATACAACAACGCATGATCAACATCGCAGTAAAAGTCTGTTCTGTTCTAGGTTGTTTATAAATATGTAGATTTGTCTATCATGATGATAATTTTGTAGGTTAGTAATATTGATATTGGATTTAATATTTTAACTTTGCCTCACTCAGTAAATTTTCTCAGTAAATATAGGTTGCACTGTGATCTGTTCATAAGGTCTTCAAGCAATTCCTAAGAACTTATCTTTGCTCAGTTTGAGTCAAAATAATCAAATATTTAAAAGCATTATGAAGATCGATAAATTTACAACTATCAAATAGCTCGTGGGGGATTCTAACCGCAACCGCCAATATGGCCAGACTTGAATTACTTAATTCACTGAGGGACCATTTTAATGTCTTTAGGCCACTAATTTATCAGTAAAAGGCTGGCATTCTACAAATAACAGCTTTATTCACGATCACATAATATTAATTTTTATAGTTTCATTCAGCAAAACTTGCAGCTATCCTGTTTTTATTACAATATAGTGATTCGAATGAGTATAATTTTGACTTTATTAAGAAAAATAAGTATAAAGCAAAAATAAAGATTATTTTTTTTCCTTTATTCTTTCTCCTATCTCATAATTCAGCAAGTACAAATTATTTTTATCATCTTTCCTCTATCTTAAGACTATACCACTTTGCGAATTAATGTTCGAATCAATTCATTTTCATAATAAATCTTGTAGTTTTAATTACTAACCTTCTTTTCTATTTGATTTGAAATCAAGAAGTTTCACATTTACATTTTGGGTACAAATAAAAGAATACTAAGTTTAGCATCATACATATATTTGCTTTTTATTTATCAACATTTTGTTGCAAAGAAATTCAAAATGTAAATTCATTTGCAATATTCTTGAAATCAACTACCAATGTATATCAGTTTGTTTATAACAAACAGAGCGATTTTTGTTATTTTTTATATCACAACCGTTCATGGACTGTTGTATAACATAGAATATATTTTCAGATACTCTCTTACAAAATATTTTTTTAATCTGGTCTTTATTCAATATTAAGAGGATATTCTTTTTACCTCCTATTCATCGAATCGCACTATCTACTTTAACAGAGAGATCGACATTTGATTTGAAATCGTATGAAATACCGGAGAGACGCCTGCTTGGCGTAATTAAGTACTACATGATTCTAGTTTTCCTGTCATTACTTGGGCAATCAATTAGAAGGCGTTGCCTAAACGCATGAGAATTCATAAGTTTTGTAGTAAAGGAAAATATCCAGCTTGCAATTAGAGGCAGCCATTAGAAAGATAGTTCACGTTTGTGATTATAAATTCACATGAATGGTGAACCGGCAGCTCTAAAATTCGTAAACATATTCAATATTCAAAATCTTCTTGAAGGTGATGGAACCACAGACATGTTCAAAATTCAGTGTTCTTTAATATTTATAGCATTTGTAGTCAATGTTACAATATTCAATATAGTGCTCTTGTAATTTACTAATGTACAATTCCAATTATATTATCTAATGCTTTTACGCTTTATATGAGAATGGAAAGATAGTAAGTAAAGGTATGAAGGTGTTTTTGTATACTTCAATAAAAATCTTTGTTGAAATGTTTTACATGTTTCTTTGATATTGTTTTTACTCTTCAATTATTATATATTTGGTAAATGTATTACAAATTATGTACAAAACATAGTAAAGTATAATTAAAAGAATATCATGTCATGGGTAAGATAAGCAAATGAAAATGGAATATTTCATCGAATACATTTTTAAATAAATCGTTTTAGTTTAGTGGGTTTAAGAAACTTCACTATATCTTTTCACAAAGACTTACTGTTATTTCTTCGCGTTTATTAATTATTTAAGTGAACTATTTTATCATTTGTATTGATATAAGCAGAGTATGAAATACTACTATCTAACTCAAAATCATGATTATAGAGAAAAAGATAATTTCAAAAACTTGACATTATTCTAACAATATTCAACTTTACTTAATACAATTTTAATTATTTTGCATTTTGCTTATTCATTACATCACATTTCTACTAGATCTACAATATTATAAATAAAGAAAAATGAAGAACTTTAAAAAAAACCCAAAGCGAAACTTTATAAATTAGTATTAAAATAACCAATAAGGGAATACAGAGTTATGATTCAATTAACAGCAGAAATAAATAAGCATTATCTATCGCTGCGTGTGGCATTTTTTTAAAACAGAAATTAGCAATAAACTTGTTTTCATCTTAAAGTCTAGTCTATAGCTACGTACTAAATGTTGTTGAACTTTTCATTATAATTGAAAGTCAGTCTTAAGAATCTCTCCAGGCAGTAAAATGCTATTAAGTCAATAAACATCTTTCAAGAAATTAAAGTAGGCATTATGCTTGAATTTTGTGAACCGTTTTATAGTTAAGTGAAAGCTAGTTGGAGCTCAATTCCATCAAGTATTTCGGTAGCACTTTAAAGTAGGCTTTAGAAGGATGATAACGAAACTGGAGTGTGGAAATTGTGGTAATTTTATAGCAAATTTATGGTAAACGGCACCTTATGATGGCTGTAGTAAGTTACATCAGCACTTCAAATAGATAAAGAAGAAAACATTTTAAAGCATTTTCTGGTGATCTAAGCTGACTTCCAAATTTAAGTTAAAGCAACTTTGTTTAAGTTGGGCTTTTGATTTCCATAATTAGGGTCCTTATTAGGCTTATATTTTCTTATAACCTTGAATTTGTATTTTACTGAATCTTAAATTAAAGATGCCGTTTCTGGAGTGACTAATAGAAAAATAATATTTCTACCTTTTAATGGCAATTTATTTGTGATTTGTTTTTTTATGTAATTTATATTTCTATTCTTTAGCTAATTTATTTTTTGTAAAGTTTATTAATCATTACAGAAATATTAAATTTATCGATGAAAACATTATAAACAGAAATTTCTCTTAACTTAAAATAAGTCTTTTAATCAACGATTCCTTCCGAAATATTGCTGCCGAACTTTTCGACTGGGGGTCGTAATTTCACGAGAATTAGAATTTCCGTTCTCGATTGTCTACAAAACTCCGGACGCTTGGGGTTCTAAATGCGAGCTGCGTTGAATAACTTTATCACTAGTGATTATCACTAGTGAATCCAAATTTCACTAGAGATGACAATGTCCCAATTTTCTCTAGAGACAAACGGAAAGTCTCTGATGTACGTGCTTCAGTCGGACTTGATGCACGTTCGGTAAGCCTCAGGTGCCTCTCGCTCAGCTACGTTGTCTTCCTCGTAGTCGACCGTATTTGAACGGACAGCTCTGGATTCCTTCGGCTTCATGTGAGTCTCTATCGGCTATGGTTGTCTTCTCCGTAATCGACCGTGCAAACCCAGTCTTCATGTAGGTATCCTCCACCTTCTGGGCTTAGAGTCCTCCGCTAGTGGCTTACTGACGCCGGACTTTCTTCTATTCTCCATACGGGAGACCTACTGAGGCTCTTTACCACCGACGAACTCTTCACTTCTCCGAGTGGAGAACTCAGTGTGGCTCACTGCCACAAGACAAACTGCTTCACTTCTCTCATTCTCCAGCTGGCTCTGCATCCCTATTTATGTCTGTCCAGCACCTCCTCTTCAACTTCAGAAGATTCGATTCACAATTCCACGTCAAATCGCCTGTGAGTTTACCACACTATCACAGATTTTTATGAAAATTTATTTTCATGTAAAGGGTCATAAGATAACACATTCTGCAAAATATGGGATTTTTTGGTTAAATATTTGCCGAGATATGAATTTTTGGAGTTTTTTTATTTTTATGGTGCCACGCCATGGTGCCACGCCCCTTTTTTGACTTATTTTCTTGAATACCTCATTTCCTAATCAATCAAATGAAACCAAATTTGTTTTCCTATGTATTTTTTTATGCTGAATCCAAAAATTCCAACGAAATTAGTATTTTTGGTTTTGAATCATACAATTGTGGAAAGGTCGTTTACTTTCTGTTTGAGGCCGGGTACTTTCACTTTCGGTTTTAGGGGTTGAGTTTCCTATCAAAATTTCACTAAAGTAAATTATATGATTGTAGAATTGTATGATTCAAAACCAAAAATACGGAAACTATTTTGAAAAGAAAACGAGAAAAAAAATGGATGCTTTAGATATTTTGTCCTAAATAACTATTATATAAGTTAATAATTTTGAAATTTATAGAACTCGCTTTATAATAACAGTAGCTTAGTATTTTTATTTCTTTATTGTCAAAAAAAAAATAATTTTTATTGAAAATATTTTAAGAAACACCTCAGTAAAACACTTTTATTAAAGGAAATGAAGTTAATGAAAAGTCTTCTATTTTTTCATTAACATTTTGGATTATTACGCTGCCTAGAGCATCGGCGCTTGAAACGGGTGAATTTTCTGTTTGAATCGCCGTATTTTCAATCTATATTCAGTTTGAATCAGTTTGAAAATATTGGTTTTACCTGGCTAGAAGTGAGAGTTACTGCTTACAGAGCTATGACTAAAGCAAGGGATAACTTGAATTTACTAAATAAATATGCAGTAACAAAGTAATAATTGTTAGATTATGCGATTCGAAAAGAATACCAACTTTGCGATTTTTTTTCCAAGCTCAGGAGCAAAACACCATCTTGATTATTTTTTTGAGTTACTTTAGACCTTTTTTTTGACTTGGGTTAAAATTTCAAATTTTTAAAAGTTGTCCCACATGGCCATTTATATTTTTTCCTAAATGCTTACATGCTTTCTATTACTACAAAACTATTAGTCCTAGATTTTTGGATTCAGCATAAAAAAATACATGGGGAAAACAAATTTGGTTTCATTTGATTGATTAGGAGATGAGGTATTCAAGAAAATACGTAAAAAAAGGGGCGTGGCACCAAAAAACATAAAAAAAAACTTCAAAAATTCATATCTCGGCAAATATTTAACCAAAAAAATCCCATATTTTGCCGAATGTGTTATTTTATTACCTTTACTTGCAAATAAATTTTCATAAAAATCTGTGATGGTGTAGTGAACTCATCAGGTGATCTACCGTGGAATGACCCAATAGGGATGACAGGTCAGACGATGCGACTGCTTAAGAGGAGAGATGGCACAAACCACCGGTAACAATATGACTAAACAAGCTGATTAAATTCATTACTATATTTGGTATTTCAAGTAACTTTGGAATTATACTATTAAAGAAGTTCTGGAAATTGTTTTTCATTAATTTCGATTATTTGTAAAATCGATAAATATAAAATATTTAATATTATTGTATAACAATTCTGTTTTGGATTCAATTCTTCCACAGATACATACTGTTCGGTTTTGTTTACGAGAGCCTTCAACGCTTTTGCGCATGCGTCAGGTCTCCTTCGATTTCTTCAAAATAGGAGCGAGGAGAAACAAAGAGGGGATGTTTACTTTTTATCAGTGTTAGTTTACTAGTAGCTCCGTTCTATTTGCGCTTTTCGGGAAAGAATTCTGGAAAGAATAAATACTATCGCAAAAATGCTCCTCCGTTTTTTTTTTCTTAAAAGCGAAAATGTCCAAAATTTCTTAGGAAAGTGCCCATCTCAGCGTATCACCCCTCTGTTGAGTAAAATCGTCCGCCAGTGATAGGTCTAGCTTTTGAAAACAAACAGTAAATAGGAAAAGGTGTTTTTGTAAAATCTATTTTGATTTTCTGTCAATCTTTCTTCAGCTAACAGTGTACCAAATGTGAACAGTTTGTTCAGTTTATTCTAACCTAAAATTTATGTAATAGAGTAATAAACAAATGATAATAAACTTCATAAAATTAAATTAGTCTTGTCGTTGGTTATTAAATATTGAGATATTTATAAATTTAAATCAAACATCTAGATTTATAAATATCTAAATATTTCTGTATCTGAACTATATTTGAAAATTTTAATTAAAATTATTTGCTTTTATTAATATCTGATCATTTCAGTTTATAAGTTTGATAGCTATATATAACCTTCCATAGTACTTTTTAAATTTAATGCATTTTTCATATGCTTAATAAAGAAACTTGAAATATACTACGATTAAAAAATGTTAAAGACACTAAAGACAGAATGAATTACACATTCGCGTATCCCTCTAAAACAAATTTTTAGTAAAAGCTGAAAAATAACAGAATGATCTTTCAGCTTAAAAAACTTGTGGAAAATATCTTCTTGTTTAGCTTCAGATGAGATAATCACTAGTGGAGATGATGATTTTCTTCTGTTCGTTTAACAGACCTTATAGAATCACGATGCTCACTAGACCTTTTTATAACTGCTGCTCAAAATAAAAAGGTTTCAAATTCAGCGAATCATATAAACTTCTTCGCTTTTTAACAACCTAATCCTCAACTGTTCTGGCAGCGATGTTTGCTTGAGAAGCAGAAAAACCATAAAATATCTCTCGCTTAGAAAACTTCAATTGTAATTTCTTCACTGATGCACGTATTCTGTCTAGATTGTAATTTGTTATTTGAATAGCTACGCAAACACAGCAGTTAAGTTTTCTGTGATATAGTCTCGGTTTAATCCAGCCAATTTATTAATTATTCTCACTCGTTCCAAAACTTTATGGATACGTTTGTCACGGAAGAAATTAGCTACAGCAATTAAACATAACATTACTAATAGGAAGAGTGCATTAAGTACAATCATTTCACTTTATTACAAATGATCTTTAAGCTGTTTTTATTAGAAAGATAGAGAGATCTTTTATTTGCAATTCTCCTTTAAAAGTCTTACTGGACGACGAATGCATTCACTCTACTTAATATTCCTTCGAAGAACCCATTGTATTACATATTCTCTGGAAATACTTAAATGTAATTCAAAGCCATTATACGGTCGGGCAATCGGAAAATCGCGTATGAATTATGCGCGGAATCTTTCTGTTGCTAGAATAATTATTGGTTCACATTTTACAGGAAGTCTAAGCAAGCTGTGTTATCATATGAATTACACAATCTTCTTGGTCAACGAAGAGTCATCTTTTGCATAAAGAAAGATAATATATGGATTTAATGTGTAAGAAAACGCAGCATCTGCTGAAAGTCATCTTCGTCTCGCAGCTGCGATAAAGAAATCTCTCCATATTAATCTCACAACCTAATTAATTGCAATTTTTATTATTGGAAACTGTATTTCAAACAGTGAGTTATGATTATAAATGAGTTGCAACTACAACAGAATTGAAGACTGTAGAAGAAAATGGGCGATATTTCTTACCAAAAAACAAATGAAAATATCTTTTTCAGAATGAATAGAGAGACGAATTAATTTGTTCTGAACTGCCAAAACAGATATATTGATTAGGCTTGCGAGATGTTATTCTTCTTCTATCAGCTTTTGTACAGAATTTATCTGTGTATATGAATCCGTGTCAAGCTAAAATGGTTTAACCGATTTTCTTAATATTTAACCAGATTCTTCTTTAAAGGCCAAATGATTATTTACCGTATCCTTGGTTTTTTTTATCTACCTATCCCTAATGATAGTCTATATCAAAATGAGGACACCAGATTAACTGAATACTATTTATCTGTATACAAATATAATAACTAAATATAAATGTAAATATAAATATAAATATATAATCTTGTTAGTATGTGGCCCTGATTGATTTTGAGAAACATTTGTTCCATAGGTAAGAGTCTACAAGTATATGTACCATTATTTTGTATAATTCAAAATTTAGTTAGCCCTCAATTCTTTTACTTCTTTTACTTCATATACAGTAGTTCAAGTTCATGATTGTGTGATTGTTGCACTTTTATTTGTCAAAAAAATCAGCAGCAAAAGCAAAAACTTGTAAAAATCGAATTTATTCATCGAAATGGAATGTAAAAATTCTTCATTCTGTCATAGGAATCGTAAGTATGACAGACATCATGCAATGTCCGGTAGCTGTTTCTGATTTGTTATTTAGGAAAATATAGAAATAAATTTATACAACATAGATTGCTGTGGTTTTTGTTTATCATTTCTATTTTTTATTCTTCAAGTAAACTATTCAAATATAATTGTATTGAAAATTTTAATCTGCTTACCATTTAATTCCTAAATGAATTCAGAGATATTTAAATACGAATTTGCAGTGAATTATGAGAATTGAATATTGAAATTGCTAATTAATTTATTGGTTTTAAGATTAGAGTTCAAATTGATTCAAATATTTAGTTATTTAATTAAAATTATTGATTCTAAATTGTTTAGTTTTCTGGAATTCTGTGAAAATCAATGTAATTTTCCAGAATTCAATGTAATCAGCAGAATTATAATTATAAACTACTCATTTCAATAAATAAACAGCATCTAAGCCATATACGAGTACAAAGACGACTATCACATTACTATTGAAATTTAGACATTTTTTTTTTTTTGAAAAAATGTATTTTTACAAATTTAAAAATTTTGAAGAAATGTTTTAATATGCTAAAATCATTAATAATAAAAAAATGCTAACTGCAAATAGCACAAAGATAACAAACATGATAAAAATGGGAAATAACTACGTACGTTTCGGACCACACTTCGGTAGAGGTCCCTTATCAAGTTTTCCTAAACTTAAAAAATATAATTTCTTCTCTTTGGAAGAACAGCATCATACGAAAACAAAACAGAGAATCGGATGTCCCTCTAGCGTGGAAAGTAAGCAATAAAAATAAGGCGCATAAAGACTTAAAAAGAAACATTGAGAAGTAAAATGAAAAATAGGGCAATTCAAGGACGAGTACCTTCGCAAGTTTTATGAATCTGCAATGATTAAGACTCTTCATTCTTATAATCAGGACTTACCACAAAAAATATCTTGGAATACGATATTCAATCGGCAATTAGGTTATTTATGATTTGTCAATAATTTGTTAACATTATTTTACATTTTACTTCTCAATGTTTCTTTTTCTTTTTAAGTCTTTTTGATAATGCGCCTTAATTTTATTGCTTACTTTCCACGCTAGAGGGACATCCGATTCTCTGTTTTGTTTTTGTATGATGTCTTTCTTCCAAAGAGAAGAAATGATATTTTTAAGTTTCGGAAACTTGATAAGGGACCCCTACCAAAGTGTGGTCCGAAACGTAGGTAGTTATTTCCGATTTTTATCATGTTTGTTATCTTTGTTCTATTTGCAGTTGGCATTTTTATTATTAAAAATTTTGATTTGCTCTTTTATCTTGTTCCTTTACTTCAGGCAAATGCTTAACAATGATAAAATCTATTTTCTTAAGTTATAGTTTTGTTCCAAACATAGTATAGTAACTTTAGCTTTTAATGAAACTAGATGGAATCTAATCTTACCCAGCAATTATTCTTATTTAAATACTATTGTGTCTTTGAAGACATTCAGTGAACATTTTGTAAGTAACATTTTGTAAGTTTGTAAGTAAGTAAGCAAATTTATTAAGTTATTAAACCATAAGCTTTTATCAAACTATAATTATTTCAATATAAATTATTCAACTATAACTAAGTAATCTGTAATACGATCATCTGTAATTTTATTAACTATGAAAGGCTTTTAGAATTTTTTAAAAATAATGTGGAATACTTTTGTGGCATTCCCAGCTGACAGAAAACTTGCCAAAGATATTATTAGAACAATTTTAGGCAAGTTTTTTATCATCTAGGAATTCAAATATTTCGAAATATGCTTAAAAAAATCCCATAAACTTAGAATAAAATATCAATTAATAGATTATATAATTTTAGTTTGAAGTTTCAAAAATTAATAAGTTATTGGAAATTAGTTATACGAAATCTTGAATACCCCAGTCATTAATTGGACAACTTCATTAATTTCTTGAAGAATCAATATTTTCGGTTTAATTCTTAGTGAATGTCATTAACCTAAACTTTGTTTGACTTTAAGATCTTAGGCAAGTTTTCTGTCATGTGGGAATAAATGCTTACAGACGTACATGTAGCTTACAGCCAGTTTCAAAACTCTCTTTTGTTTTCTTTCCAGTGATTGATATCAGCGATGGGCTTCGTATATTTGCTGCGGGCATTGACATCCTTTCATGCGTCATTGCGTCGTAGCCAATTAATGACTCGGTCTTTTATCTTTTCCTTCCACTTAACAATTTTCTGCTCCAAGAGGTTTTTTTCGTAGATGAAAAGAAAGGTAAACGTTGTAACAATAGCACTGACACTCACACAATAAAGCAATCTCATAGAAATGTTTCTCATTTGCTGTTAAGCCATTAGTGAAATAAAAGCTAGTTAAATAAATATTAAAATACAAACCAAAGCATGTTAAGCCTTACTATAATATTTTAGAGAAAAGAGAAGATGAAAGGATTTAAGATACCGTACTTTGTTCGACAAATATATATTATCTTTGGAAAATTGGAAAGTTGCATATTGCCCATCCTTGGAGCAGATTAAGTACTTTCATTTTCTTAAAGCTTATTTCAATAGCCAATAAGTTATACCGTAAGTTAATATTTTTTTAATACATTTCTTTAAAATTCTTAATTAAAAAATATATGCTAATAAAGCAATACCTTTAGTAATTATCGTTTTTTATGGTTTAACCATGGTTTCTATTCACATCGATTTGATATTTACATTTAAACAAAAATAAATACCCTTATTATAGCAGAGTAAATTTAATATAAAACAAGATAATTAATGCTTTTAGACAGTGTCAAAAGCAAAGCGGCCCTTTAATAAGCACAATTTTATAAACAAAATTTTTGTTTAGAGACCGTTCTTTACAAAAGCGTGAAGCTTTTCGCTTTGCATCAGCATCTCGTTTTCCGTACGTCGAGACATTTTTTCAATTTCAATCACAACAATCGCAACAATTGCGTCTTTTGCATGGGCAACAATCACATTTATAAGGCAGCTCTACAACAGTCAGAAGAAACGCAACAATTACGCCATTTGCATTCGCAACAATCACATTTATAATAATAAGGAAATTAAAACAATATCAATGATAGTTTCATTGTGACAGGCAAGCTGTAAGAGGGCCGCTAAAATATGCCTGGGGGGGGGGTCAGGGAGTGGTCCTACAGATCTGATTTTTTTTACGTTGTCACCTACTTTTTGATGCTGAACACAATGGTGAAGTTTCATTCTAATATCTCTAACCGTTTGGCCATTACAGAGTGTGACAGATTGTGACATCCAGCAGACATAAAACCACGAGCGGTCACCTACGTTTACAGGAAGCTGTAACATAGGGGCCGCTAAAAATAGTTCAAGCACTGATGATGATTTTACGTATTACTCATGTAATAGAGACCCCTGATATGATACATTTTTTCAATACATCAATCTACATTATGTGTATTTGGTATATTAGATATATATGTCGGTTTGATGCTAAGATTACTAGTATGTCTTGTATTAATAGTCTTGTATGTCGCCTTTTCGCCTATGACATACATCAATGTTTCAGGTTAACTCTCGACTAAGAAATGTTAGAATCCATATAATGTTGTTTTTCATGGAAAACTCGGAACCAGATAACCCTACATGGAATGCCGTAAACTGATATTGTAGCTAAATTCAGAGATAATTTCATAGAATTCAAACAGTATTTGGAGCTGTCCATTTAGCTTATGTATATAGGCTCATTGGCTGCAACAACGACATGTCTCAGAAATGATCATTTTCGGGTTGTTTTCAAAAACGAATGAGCATTTGGCGTTCTTTTAACAGGTACAAGGACATAACTGAGCTTCTGAAACGAGAAAATAGTTTGATCAGTATTGCGTCATAACATTTCATCAACTTTCAAAACTTTCAAACTCATTTTCTGGAAAATAATGTTTTTTAAGTTATGCAGTTGTTGCAGCAAATGAGCGATATATCGATGTATAATTGTGTAACAATTCGATGATTTTATAGGCTTTCAAGTTGACATGCAATAATAATAACTTTCTGCTATTTGATTCTGGTGTTTAGACGGAATCCGCTTTGTAATGATAAGACAATGGTATTATGATACTTTTTTTTTTTTACATTTAGATACGAATTATTAGGAATTACATAATAATGATAGTCTTATAATTTAATAATTGGGACACATTAGCCATTTTATTTAAATAATTATAGTAAAATGAAAAAAATAATAAAACTAATACAGTAATGATAGATTCATCGGTTAACTGTCATTAAATACCAGTCTATCTAATTTATTACAATTGTAACGTTGTAATAATATCATAGAAATTTTTTCAACTTCAAAGGAGATAAGATTTTGGAATTGTCTGTCACACTATTAAAGAATACCATATGCTGTTATTTTTGTGCAACTGGTTATGATAGATTTACAAAGATGAATACGAATTCAAAAAAATCTATCATTTCAAAGTTTGTGTTGAAGTGAAATGTTAGCTTAAAGAAGGATCTGTTTTCATTCAGTACAATGTTCATTGTAATATCCGTTTTTGCTAGAGGAACACAACATTATTTTCTTTAAATAATTTGTCCAATTAGGTACACTAAACCTCTTCACGAGTTTTCCAAATAAATTAACCTTAATTTCAACCTTATAATAGTTCAAGGTTCAAGGAAACCAATAAAAAAACCAACTTGCTACTGAACTAAATTTATCATTTAGCCACTGCCGAAGGCTAAAACTTCACTATATCTAGTGTATTACTAACTTCTTTTTCTCCGTTTTGTTTACCAGACATAAGTTAAAATAAAGCATAGAAAGTATGTTTTCGTGACTTACGTTGTAATGGGAACGGGGATGCCCTGTGTGACGCAGGGAAGGACTGCTGTCTCTCCTTGTCGTACTCGAACAACATCTTTTGTGTCCATGATTCGGGGAGGTACGTTTCCTAATGGATCTATAGGGAAAGATAAAGAAAGTATTATAAATATGGGACAGCTCAAAGAAGTCGATTTACATAATTAACGTTACATAATTCTATCATTTAAAAAGACTGGTCTTGAGGATCCTGACTGATAACAGTAGAACATTCCTTGTGAACACAATATCTCAAGTTATTAATGTCATATTCTAAAAAGTTACTTATTTCAAATTGTAATTTTAAATATATGTTCATTTTTATTTATTTTTTTTTTGCTTAGATTTACCTGTTCTCAAATCCTTGCCAACCATTTATGTCAGTCATTTCTTTCGTTAGTGTAGAAAGCAGACACTATTTACCAATATAAGATAACATTTTATTATATTTTTAAAGAACATAACACTAAATTTTAATGCATTTTTAGTGTTATAGTAGCTAATCGAAATAAAAGTACATATTCTGTGTAAAGCTGAATGAAGGCATTGTGGCAAAAACTTATGAAGAGAAATTAAATATAAATTTATTTTCAATTTATCTGAAATGCATTAACATTGATTAAAAAATTATAGCTTTTTTTGCGTTTACAATAAAATTACAGAAGTTACTTCCGCATTTGAAATTCGTCAATATATTCCTATGTTATAATTTTATGTACAATTTAATAATAATACAATTTGTGAAACTTTGAATTAACACTCTTGAATAGCTTTTGTTACTTTTATCTTATGAATAACCTCATGAAACAGTGAATTAACTATGCTCCATCATTGAGTGAAAACTTGTTAATAGATTTGGAACATAGCAGAAGTGATGTTGATTTCATCAAATGGCGGAAGCACATGCTAGGCAAATTGTTAAAATTGATGGTTTGAAATTTAGCAAAGGGAATTTTCGAAGATAGAAGGGAACATTGGATTGAGAATAATGAACCTGAACTGGTGGCAGTGATTGGAAGCCTTCGATGGACAGAACATGTGCAGCGCCAAGAAAATATTGGAAACTAACCCAAATGGAAAATGATCAGTTCGAAAACCCAAGATAAAGGGAAGACGGCTGAACGATATTGAAGGCATTTCTAAAGCGCTTCGAAGAAGGAACTGAAAAACGAAGAGAAAAGTTGTGGCTATGGTCACAAAGGAGACAATAAATTTTACTTCAATAAACGAAATTTTAAAGAACTACCACAGACTATTTCATTTAATTCTTATGAATAAAAGCAATATTTATTTTTATTATAAGGCGGATAAAACAACGATGCAATTTCTTCATTGAGTTAAGGATTTATAAATTTTTTTTTTACAATGTTACTTTGTTGTTGACCATTTGGAAGTTGTGACGAAATCTTCATTTAATTGCGAATCGCGGACAATTAGCAGTGAACAAAATGGAAAAGCTTTACATACAAGTTATAGTTATATACCAAACTATTTTTATTATTATTCATCACTTTTTAATTACATATCTTTCATTAGTTTAAAGCCGGTTTTAGAACTGAAGAGCTATAGAGCTTAAGACAAACCGTAGCTAATTAAGAAAACAGTATTAGAAATAAATATTAAGTGTTATGTAAGATTATAGACCTCCGGTCGCAGTGCTTGGCTTCTGTGCCACCCACATTCACTACATAACATAACATAACATAACATAACATATGTAAGATTTTCCTGTAATTATTGGAAAGCACACATTATGAAGGAAAGCATATGCTGTGGATATAAATATATTGATTATGCCTGGAATATTTAGTATTTATTACATGTAAAGTAAGTATTTGCCGTGCCGAAGTGGCAGAGCAGTCTGGGCGGCGGTCTGCCGTGTGGCCGTTGTGTCGGCACCTGGGTTCGATTCCCGGTCGTGACTTGGCTGTTTCAAATTCCTTTCCTGTATTTGTTTCTTCTTCACTTTTTCTTCGGGTCGGACGTCATTCCGCAATGGCGTCCTGGGGCAGGCAACGAGAAACCACCCCAGTATCTTTCCTTAGTCCGTCTATGGCTTCTTCTAGGGGTTCGCCGCTGTGCGACACTAGAAATCCATCGACTGTGTACCTCCGGATCGGGGATCGCACTTAGTGGAGTGGAAAGTAAGTATTTATGATGGGCCGCGCGGTTGTCGTTGTCGCTATGACATCCGCCTCTCACCTCTGAGTACCGAGGTTCGGTTCTCATGTGGGTTTCGTGATGGTGGACGATCCGCGCTGGACAGGTTTTCTCGGGGTTCTCCCGTTTCCCCTGCACTTCTCCCACCATACTTTCTCAGTCTTTCTCTCCATCTGTCCTTCTTTCCGTGGGTTAGTACAATAGACCTCCGGTCGCAGTGCTTGGCTTCTCTGCCACCCACATTCACTACATAAACATAAGTATTTATGATCCTTTTCTTACTGTTACAATATGACAGTCACAAATAATTCGATTTTCGTGATATTTTTAATTTATTTTAATTTTTATTTTTATTGAAATCCAATTAATAGTTATTTTATAAAACTGACTAAATCGGAATGATGGAATAATGAAAATGACTGCCCAAAATTATTTGAATCATATTCATTTGCTTATATTTATTTCAGTGTCTAGTAAATAATTAAAATTCTTTTTATAAAAACCATATCTTGTAGTTCCTTTTTCATCTACGATAAGTCACTGTTAATTTGTTTCAGATTGCCTTAGTATTCCTAATTCATGAAGAAAGATTCCATTAGTTTAGCAGGTGGTTGATGGTTTCTATTGCATTCTGATCTTTTTATTACTTTTTAAATCTTTATTTCTGTTTGAACCATTTCCGTTCCGTTTTTTAAATGTTGGAGTACAACAATGTAGACATTTCTATTGATTCTTTTTTTTTGTTTTGGTGGCTATACTGAAATTGCGTTTTATTTTGTATTTAACAGAGTGCAAATCTTTGAGTACTTCTTTCCTTAAAGGCTTCTTCATTAATCTCACTTACTTTTCATTCCTGTCTTAGAGGCCGTTTCCTGACTGGAAGTTTTATCTCAACAACTTTCTTAATGCTTAATTTATTATCGAAGAATCGATGTGGTTTGTCATTAAAAGTAAAATAAGTCATTTGAAGTAAATAAGTAACCCTGGCTTGAGAGCGAGCAAAACGTGTTTTTAAAAATGAAAATGTCTTCAAAACACCAATGAAGCTTACATGTAAAAGTATTGTTTATCTCAGTTGAATTTCACAAAATTACTTAGGAAATATAGAACCTAAGCAATTGCTAGCATCTTTAGCTTTGGTTAAAAATTTATTAATGTCGTTTATCGTAAATATTTTGACTATCAGGTAAACTGTCCGTTAACTATTGTTTACAGACGTAGGAAGAGCTCTTATATTTTTCGACAGGTAAACGACCAGCTGTCACGTATTATATGTTTCTACATTGTTATATTACACTGCCCACAAAATTTAGGGGATATTGCGAAATGGATATAATACACCCAAAAAATTGAGGCAGTTGAGTTTATTTATTAAAGAACATCATCATCTCAATGTTGTTAGAAATGGAACGGTGAATGCTGTAAGATATCGGTATGAAATTCTACAGACTATAGTGGTACCCTGTGCTGGAGCAGTTGAGGCTAACTTTATTTTTATGGACGATAATGCACTCCCCCACCGTGCGCATTTTGTCAACAATATGCTGCAAGAGGCTGGAATCTAACGCATGGACTGACCTTCAAGTTTTCCAGATCTGAATCCAGTCGAACACTCTTGGGATGCACTAGGATTTTCCCAGTCACAAAACACCTCCCATAACATTTCCTCAGCTGGAAGTTGCCCTGATGCACGAGTGGCCACGAATCCCACAGGAACTGTTGGATAATTTGATCCTCTCCATGGCTCATCCCTGTCAGTGTGTTGTAGCAGTCTGAGGTGACCATACATCCTATTGAACGTTCAATGTGCGACACATTTTTCACGTTTGATGTGTCACATCCTGCTCATTCCCGATAAATGTATTCAACGCCTCCTTTGCATATTCAGACAACTTCCATTTTCGTGTCATTTGCTTCTCTCATCATGCTCTTTAATAAATAAACTCAACTGCCTCTGTTTCTTGGATGTATTATATTCATCCCCCAAATTATGTGAGCAGTGTATTACAAAATCATTATTAAGAAATACTTTAGATTAGTAAGGAAATGGCTTTATTATTTACCACACATTAAAACTATAAAAGCTAAACCAATGAACATACCAAGAATTTAAAGTACAGAAATATTAACTGATATTTCCATTTCAACTTACCGATTTTACAAAATATACATAATCTGAAGAAAACTTCATTCTTATGTAAAATTCATAATCATTTGCTACATTTCAGTTTTTAGCCTAATATCTTACGAATCTGAAGCTTTTAAAATTAGTCAGTCTATTTGTGTACGCGAAATAAGTATGCCAAATTTCAAAAGTATTCATTCAGTGATTCACGAGTTATTAGGAGCTGAAGAGTTACTAATACTTACTTATAGCAAGAGCGACCAAATCTATCCACATGAAAATTTTTACTTGACCTTGAGTGAATTAGGACATAAGATTAAGATTACAAAAATTCCCATGGAAAACTATTAGCATTTCATTGAATTTCTATCAGTAATTTAATATTTGTATAGTATTTGTGCAAATAAAGTAAGTAACACAGATTTAATTATTTTTTTCTTATTTTATTATTAGTGGTTAGCAGATATTTTAATTTAAAAATACCGAGACTCTTTTTCGATGTATTATTTTTCTTTAACAAAGAAATTGTAATTCTTTTTTCTGAAATATTAGATCCATGCAGCTGTATAAGAGACCCATTAAATGATATATTCTTAACATAAATAGGATATCGAAATTATTTTGTTTTAGTCATAAATGAAGTGTTCTCGACAGTAGATATTCTTTGCAGAAATATCTTGCAACCGGAATGAAGGAAATCTGTGTTTGTTTTTTCTTTTTGTTATTTTACACATTTTGTAACATTTGTAGTTTTTTATTACTCTTTTCGCCTTTTGACATAAATTCATCAAGGACGTTTTTAAGACAGCCTGTTTTATTACGAACTGGAAACTTCAATTTTATTTCTACAACTCTTCTTTCTGCATCATCGTACCCTTTATCATAACAGAACATTTTAAGCAAAAAAAAAAGAAAAACTGAAAGCAAAAAACTGCAATTTCATATTTGATTCTCGTTTCCGGTTTTTTTTCTTCTTTCGTGTGCTGCCAGTCATGTGGATTCCGCTCTTTTTTCTTCCTGTTCTGGCATGAAGACTCTCATCAGAAGGCTTCAACATCTTCAGCATTATATTCAGCCTCTTTATCATTTTTATCTGCTTCGATTCCTACAAATCCTTCGACAATACCGTACGTCATCACTTCTGCCCTGCTATTGGGTGAGTTGAAGATGAATGCAATGCACAGAATAAACATTCTTCAGTCGAAGAAAATTACTATCTTCCACAGAGAACTACGGAACATTATTGTTTGTTGGAAATGATAGACAGTGTCTGAAAGAAGACGTAAAATTGGTTTTAATTAAAAAATTAAAGACTGTGACAGACATGTTATTGAATCTGCGCTTTAATTAGTAGCACAAAAGCAAATAGTGGTAATTTGAGATGTCCAATTTACTGCTTTATCTCAAGAGGAAAATCTCCTTTCTTAGACATTAATGAGTGCTTAGACTTTAATAGTTCCTTCAGATGCCTGTGAATTCGAATTGAAACATTTTATTGCTAATGCCTTAATTTGTTTTTGTGCAACTGCAGGAAGCCGAAAGCAACGGACAAACTTTGTAAATTATTTCATTTGTTTAAACAGATTTTTGTTATTCTTCAATGTTTTGATTTACATATTCAGCAACGAAAAGAGATGGAAATATTTGAATACCAAAATTAGATTAGAATAAATTATAAAATTAAATAATATAATGAGATGCATTCGTGAAAACCTTGGGGAAATACTTAAACAACGCAGTTATGTCTTAAAAGAAATTTAAAGAAGATGTTCAATATTTTACTTCGTATTTTTCTTGAATGCAAAAGTTTAAAGAAGAAAACTCAGTACTTATAAAAAAGTTTTACCAGTATTTTCAATACATATTAAAAATTAAATAAATACATGGAAATCTGTGTGTTGAAAATAATATATTAATAGTAAAACCAGAGCTACTTTATTTAAAATATACTTAAAAATTCAAATTCCAAATGATATCATAGCATTACACTCTTAGAACACATATAACTTTTGATTTTCTTTTTATACAAAATTTAAAATATAAAGTTCAAAGAAAAAACATGTAGGGATTATTTTCAGTTCCTAAAATTAAATTATTTTCAGAAAATGGAAAAAAGTGAAATAATTTAATTTCTAAATTACTTTTGAAAATTTCAAAATTTCATGATTGTAATTGTCTTAAGCATCAAAAAGAACATTGTGATTTTACAAAGCAATAAAAAGGGATAAAAACGCACAAGAAATAAAATAACTGAGCTACTTTTGGAATGTTTGACA
The DNA here is from genome assembly GCA_023159025.1 of Thereuonema tuberculata. Taxonomy (NCBI): domain Eukaryota; kingdom Metazoa; phylum Arthropoda; class Chilopoda; order Scutigeromorpha; family Scutigeridae; genus Thereuonema; species Thereuonema tuberculata. Next base: position 37,888,106 of record JAFIDM010014012.1, on the reverse strand, counting down.
CTGGGAATCCAAGATAGCCTGTTTCGAGGTTGTCATCTTTCTTCAGTTGGATTCACCCAGTGTCTGCAGCTAAGTGATATCAAAGAAAATATAGCAAAAGACAGTTAAAAATAAGAATGCCTTTCATATACATACAGTAAAAACTAAATTAAAACTAAAAAACTAAAAAACAGGCTTTCTTAGATTCCCGATGTCAAATGTTCCAAAAGTAGCTCAATGATTTTTTTTGTGGTGCGTTTTCATCCCTTTTTATTGCTTTGTAAATTCTAGTATGCACGTTAAAATTAACATTATGAACATGGTGTTTTTTTATGGCAAAAGGGATTTTTGGTTCTTAAAGCTGTAGAAGTATTACCGTTAGTCTGTTCATATCAGCAACAAATATTAACACAGTAATTTCACTATGTTTTCGACAAATTGAATTAATTTGCCTCTAACTTTAATATATAAGAGCTATAAGAGCAGTTTTAATCTGTGGTTTTTGATAATAATGTTATCTTGCCATGAACGACGCAATTATGCCAAGACCATGATTATTTTATAAACCCACTTTCCTAGGGCATTGAGTCCTTTAAATCAGTCAGTCCATGACGTAAAATTTGTGTCTCCCTCCCCCAGTATCATTTCAACCGCTAGATGGAACTTCTTGAAACTTGGTTTGAAAATTTGCAGATTATAGACAACTAATTTTTACATTTGAAATCTTTCCAAGTGGGTTCTTATCGAGAAATTAGCACGACAAGGCGATAAAAATTGAAGGGTTCAGGATTACAAATGGGTAACCCACCATTTCTTCAATTTTCCCCAGAGCAAAGCCAAAATTTTGTTTTGCAACAAAAAAAAAATTAAAAAATATAACTTATGGAGCAGCTGTATGTAAATCATTATCGGATGTTTTAATGTTTGATTCATAGGATTGGTAAGAACAGATTTAAAATTCCGGCTTTTTAAAAATAATAGAAACTCACTTTATTTTCGGTCAATAGTTCACTTTAATTTTTGATTCTTTAATTTCTACAGAAAATCACTAGAACCTTAACAGTGACTTCTATGATATTCTGAAACAGTGGTTATAAATGGATATTTAGGTAATCCATTAATTTTCGCGTTGGTATGTTATGGGGTGAGTGTGGGTGGTAGGGAAGCCGAGCAGAAGCCGAGACGGAGAGAACTGATGGGAGAACTCCAGAGAAAACGGGAGAACCCCGAGAAAACCTGCCCAGCGCGGATCGTCCAGCATCACGAAACCCACATGAGAACCGAACCTCCGTACTAAGAGTTATTTTCCAAGTAGATCGATACTTTAAATTAGTCTAATTAGTCAAAGTAATGCTTACGTAATTTTTCTTCAGAAAATGCTTATTTTGTACTGTTTGTATTCAACAAATATAAAAATTTGACTATGTATGTTGTCTTTTCGTTTCTGTGGGTTTCAAGACTTTAAAGAAATTGTAATGACTTTTTAAAATTTAAGATTTTAATGAAATGGCTGTCATGTGTATTAAGAATTTATTGTTTAAAATAAAAATGCAACATTCAAGACTTATTCTACTTGGACAAATAACTGTTTCTAAAATTTTCGAACTTTCAGAAAAGCGTATTTCAAATAGTTTAAATTTTGAATTTCACAAAATTCAGCTGTATAGCAAGAAATTTAATCAGATTAAAAGATTTTTTTCAAAGATGTTTTACGTTTCTGATGTTTAAGGATTCCTATGCTGTTTTTGGGAGAGTTTGTATGTAAGTAAAAGCCTTGACATGAACTAGGTAAAGAATATACATCTCAAAGCCTTTACAATGTAAAAGTAATTTCTTCCAATTAAAATATCTACTTTGGAATAATTTGTCTAATAAATTTAAAAATTAAGTAGTTACGCAAGCACTGCAACCATTTATGAAGTTAGAAAAGAAGAATATTTTTGCATTTCTTGATTTTTGAAGCAATTCTACATCTAATAATCAGACGAAGTGAAAGTTTAAAGCGGAATCTAACTGGAAGTACTTCAAAATTAAAAAAAAAATGTGCGGTTGTTATTAATGATATTTTTTTAAATTTATTAAACTTAATTGATAACTTGAACATTGGTTAAATCAAAGCAGGTGGATTTACTAACTAAAATAAACTTGAATTTCATTTTCAACTATATTGATTTTCTACAGCAGGAAGCAGATTATTATACCATTAGTGGCATTAAACATTGATTACTATTTAATGATATTATTTATTAACAATCTGACATGAACTTTACATAATATTGTATTTTTATCTCCAATGGCATTTGAAATCATTTCGCAAGAAGGAAGCTTACTGAACATAACAAATTTGAAAACAAAATTTGATGTTGTCTACGTATAAAAGTTATAAACATCCTCAAGCAATTTTTAAAAATTGTTTGTTTGCTTTCTATTAATTTTTGTAATGTTACAACTCATGCTTTTTGATTAAATTATTCTGTGATAGTTTTTGCATTGTTTAATTTTAAAAACGTGTGTTTTTCTGAGTTTCAGAATAATAAATTGAATAAATCTACAACTGAATGAGTTGAGTTAAAGTACGATCTTCTTGAAATCTTGCACGAATAATTATGGAAGGTTATATCTATTTTATAATTAATTTCCTTCATTTTCTGTGGGTTCCTTTAGAGAAATAAGCGTTTAAAATTGTGAGAAATTCGTTTAGGAAAGCATTAGAAACAAAAGCTCTTATCACTGCAAACAATGATCGCAGTCATGGGAATTACTATCCCAATTTATACTATAAATGCTGCTTTGATTAGATTGGAATTAATTGGATTCAAGCATTTAAATTAAGAATTTAAGGATTACTAATTTTCATTAAATATAAAATTTCAGTGTAGGTTGTGTTTTGTAGTATTGATTCTCACATTTTAGGCCCATCCATTGTGCTATTGACATTATTTTATCAAGGAAAAAAAACCGAGCCATTTTATGGAAAGTCAATTTTTTCAGGAACTATTACGGAAGATATAGAAACGATATTACAAAAACGAAGTACTTCCTTTTACAGGACATATATGCTTTAACAAAAGTAAATATTTGCACTTATTGATTTTATTTCTTTCCTAGTCGTCAATTCTGATATTACTCAATAACTTCTTTATAAGTACTAACATTATTTTATGCGACTCTATTCCATGGACTAGTCAAAGTATTAGATAATTTTAACGCAAAATTATATCTACATTAAATTAGATTAATGATTTTATTGTTGGAGGCTTATTATTGATTGTGTTTCTTATTTAGTTTCTAATTATGACCTCATATTTATCCTTAAAATACGTTACTGAAGGACAAAGTGAAAAGGATGTCACTTGGTAAGCAATTTTGTCTCATAAAATTGGTTGTTTGAAAATGATTGTGTTCAAAATTCAGACTTTGAATTTTTGTTGAAGCAATTTTTGTTTTCGGTTATTATTGCTAATAATGTAACAGTTACTTTTATCTGAGACACATCTAATATTTGTCATGTAAAATTCAATATGTAATAAGAGTTCCAATATGTTTATACATCTACAAATGTAGGTGCGATTACTAAGCCAAAAATTAAGTTTTTGTGATGAAAATCGTTACGAATCGGAAATTCAGTACAACTTCATGAACTTTGTTTATCAAGAATATCACTGCAAAAATTTCAGAATTTTCGTTTCTTTTTTAAAAAATTTACATAATGTAGAATCACAAATTGAGTATCAGAATATTTTAAAAAAATTATTAAGTGAGAATGGTGATGTCCAATAAAAACAAAAAACAATTATATTCAAGGCCAAATATTGCTTTCATATTTTTATTTATCCTGATCCACAGACACATTTGGAAAAGAGAAATTATTATTTTCCACGACTAGGGCCATGGAAGGACCACGTGCTAGCCCAACCTGACAACGTCAGGATGAGAGATAGGAAATTCGGGAGTGGTGACGAGAAATCCCATCTCGTCAAGAAGAACCCTGGGAGAGTAACTCCCAGGGAGAAACGGACGAAACACAGAAGAAGAAAGAAACAGCCGGGATTCGAACCCAGGTTCCGGCACAACGGCCACACGGCAGACCGCCGTAAAGAGCAATCATATATTTAAAATATCACTCAGCAGATGATAATAGGGAAAAATAGGTAAGTTTGAATTTTTATTGTAAATATATTCACCATAAAAGAAAATATTTCCATGAGGAAGACCCTTTTTCATACTTTTTTCATCGCTCAGGAATTAATAAATTATTCAGAATAGAATACTAGGATGGTGGAGGAATATTTTTAATCACAGCGATACAAGCAAGGGGTTTCTGACGTAGAAGCCTTGTCTTCGTGAATTCCCCTCGTTATTTCGAACTTAAATTTCTTGCAGTATTAAATCGTTAATGTTTAAAAGTCTATTAGCTGTTGTTTCTTGAAGACTCATGAAGAGATAAGTAAACTTTTGCTTTAAATTGCTTCTCGTTCAAGTGATGGGGGACCTCCATTGAAATTGAAATTGAAATATAGTGCTCAAAGGCCTCATATTTAATGGATGACCTCCCTATTGAAATTTCCGTGGATGTAATTTATGAATTGGCTGGATTTGTAATCTCCATCCTCTTTAAAACGGAACCACGCCAGGAACAGCTTAAAATATTGTTATCTCAGTGACTCATTAATTGCCAAAGAATCAACTAACGCCTATTTAGCAGGAAATGTACATCCGTGTAGCAATGCATTCCATTCTAGAACTGTAATCATTGATACGGAATAAAAACAACTAGAAATTTTCTTTCATAAATAAGCCTTAATAACCTCATCAATTATTTAAATAGAAACGAAATTTAATATTCAATTGGTAAACTCTAAAATATACTAGTGCACTAATAAATTACAGCGATAAATGTCTTCATGGTATCGTGCACATCGTCAATGCAGTGTTGTGAAGAGAACCAGTATTGTATAGAGAAGCAATTTTATCACCAAATGAGTTATTAGCAGCATATGCTTAAAATTACAGTAAAAATGTATGAGGCTTTTATGATTGATGAAAAGTACTTTTTTATTTATTTATTGGTAATATTAGATTAAGTCCAACACACTGGTTTAAATAAAAAATTTTTTTACAAAAATCCAGACAACACCACCGGTTTCGCCTCCACACGAAGATTTAACGAGTGATTAAATAAAAATTACGAGCTTGAAAAATGTTTTTACAGCCAATGAAAATGTTTCTTGCTTCAAATTTTCTGTGCCATTATGGAATCTTGTATGCAGAATTGGGTTTGGAGGCGAAACCATTGTGATCTCTTTATTTTTTCTGAGTTTTTTTTTTTATTTAAACCATTACGTTGGCCATAATCAAATTTCACCAATAATATGCGCACATGTAAAATATCCTTATTGCTTTTATATATATTTTGTCATAAAAAAATGGAATAGATAGCTTCCAAAATAAAAGACTTATCCAAAAAAAGAATAAATAAATAACAATAATAGACTACTAAAACTATAAATTAGTGCACGTTTCGTACGAAAATTTTCCATTTTGAATTGAATTCTTCTTAGTGATTATATAACAGTTGTTAAATAGTTCATTACATTTTACTTGTTGCTTTAAAACCTAAATAAAATTAGGGAATCTTGGCAACATTATAAAATATCTTTCTTATTACAGTTATTACTGTGTAGTTTTCTAATATGTTCAAAATGAGGTAACATCCAGACATCCAGACGATACTCTTTAGATACTGTGGCTTCATGAATACGTTTCTAAAGTCGTAGGATTTATGAGCAAAGATGGAACGTAAATCTCGTATTGGACTTACCCACAAAAGAAAGAATCCATCGGAGATAGGGAGACCAGGGATGAGGGTAGGGGATATCAATTCTGGCACGAGCAAGGCAGAGATGGTGAATTCTTACAATGCGTGGGTCGATAGTAAGGGTCCAAAATTGTAGGTTTTTATTTTGAGCTTTCGTTAAATTAAATAAAGCATTGTGTCATCTTTCTTATCATTCTTATATTACCAATCGTATAATAAGAAACTACTTAAGATTGTTAACGTAAGTAAATAAATTGGCTAGAACAAGTTAAATCAGAACAACAATTTCTAAATACTTAAGGCACATATGCACTGTTGTAACTAAAGATTTATAAAACAAAAAAATAGTTACATTTCAGTAATGTGTACATCACAGATGGAGGAGCTATTGAATTGATATTCATTTTAGTATGATTGCTTATATAAGCATTTTAATTTTCTTCAAATGAAATACAATGATGGTGAAATTGGTCAATAAATGTTTTCGTTAAAATCAGTTAGGATACAAAGAACTGCAAGAAAATTTCATATGTAGCTTTGCATTTTATAACTTCTGATAAGCAGTATTATCAAAATCAATATTAATTGATTTTTTTTTCTGTGGAAGACCTTTACATTCAGCTTCCATAGAAGTTAAACAATGGCAATTTCCTGACGAAGGAATGCATTTTAATTTTTCTGGATATGAATTATATTAGGAAAAACTATATCTGTAAATTTTTCAAATCAAAAAGGTTTTTGGGAAATTCCTTTTAAATTATTTTACCTAATACTCATAACTAGTTTCTGAATAATACGTGAGATCCTGACTCAAGGTTTATTGAAAAATGTTGAATTTTACTTGTACTAAATGTAGATGACGCTACTGTCCATCTGAAACATTTTCGTATAAAAGATGTAGGACTGAAGAAATCCATGAAACGTTGCGTATTATTGTTATTGCGAAAATCTAAGAAACTTTGTAAGAATATTAAATTCATGTTCCCCTTTTCAGTTTTGTCAGAATTACATACAAGGTGATCGTAATTAAACTTGAGCTATTCAGAGCACTTTGTAGCTATAACCAATTGACACCAAAATTTGTATACTTACTATTCAAAGGATGCGAAAAAGGATTATATAAAAAAAAAGCTTAAAAAATGTTTTGAATAAAAAATTACAGTAAATAACAAATCTAACATGATATTTTAAACTTTCAATTTTGCATTTATCAACATTATGAATAAACTGAAAGCAATGGCACGTTTGGCGCTGCAAACAACGAAGATTTGCATAAACATCTGCATAGTTGTGGATATAAAAATGATTACTATTAGTATGAATGTCATTCTTATCAGCTACGATGGCTATCGCTTTAGCGGAACGTGCTTCTTTTGAAGCTTTTGTACATAAACCTTGGTAATGCTGTGGCTGCTGTTCAAGAATTTCGCCGTAGTAAGCATTTTTGCCGCAGAGCAATATCTGCACAAGCTACATGATATGGCGATTCGAGAAACTGGATCGTTACGAGTTCAATCCGGCAGAGGGCGCAGGTCTGTCACTTAAAAAGTCCTTGAAGATGTTGCGATCGCTGTTTCGAGCACTGAATGATTCTGGCGCCAGTAGAGCACGTGAAGTGCCAGATAGTTAGACGTATCATATGGCACAGTGTGGAAGGTACATTTTTTATTCCATAGACGATCAGCCACAACCAACAGCTGCTTGCTCCGACAGATACAATAGACTCAATTTTGCATTGACCGCTCTTGGTACATCCTATAAAGCGAAAAGGCACAGTTTTTATCTTATTGGAACCGTTAACATTCTATGTCGTATTTCGGCTACAGAAAATCCATATGTCTTCCATGACCAGGAAGGTCATGGAAGACATATGGATAGGACAGACTGTTCTGTCCTATAGTGACCATCTGGTGTGGATTCACTTTTATATGTATTATCGGACCATTCTTCTTCGAAGAAGTTGTTCCTGATGGATCTGTGACGGCCCTGAGAAACTATGACGCTCCAGAATTTTGTCAAACCCCAAATTCAACCATGACATGCGTCTACAACTTTTATGCAAAATGGTGCGCCTGTACATATTGCTCTTCGTAAACATTGCGCAAACATTGTTTGCGACAACGTTTCACCGATGTCCGAATGATTAGTCGATCATTTCCTATTGGCTGGCCATTATGATTCCATGTGATTTCTGGTTGTGGAGCCATTTCAAGAATATGGTTTATCGTGGAAATGTTGCAAATTTGTCAGATCACCAGTATTACCCTACATGTGCGTAGCATCACGCGGGATAATTTGCAGACAGCCGTTGAACATATAGTGTACATGGCGTGTAACTTTTCCATCTTCACGTTGGGAAACCCATCGAACAATATTCCTTACAGTCCTCCAAATGAGAGTTGACCGGCGGAAGCTTGAACTGCGCAGCCCTTCCGGTTGCTGATCAATTATGTTTTCCTTTCAAAATGGACGACGCCGTCTGTTCTCACTGAAAAATTATAGTTAACTTACAGTAGGCTAACGTTTAATTATCGGAGACGTTTCTACTTAAGAAAAATACTTCTTTATTTATAGACTTTCATTTATAAAGTATGTCTATTAGATTTCAGGATTTCCTTTTTTTTTTTCTTGTGTATGCTTTTCGCCAGCATCAACGCTTGACGTCGAAGAGTGCTTCTACGGCTATTTTTCTCCGCTCACATGTTGATAAAGCAAAATAAAACTTCTTTCTATTATTCAGCGTTATTTCAATACTAGTTGCTAACAAAAAATATTTTAATAATTTATAAAAACAATTCCCTTTTGATAAGGAATTAGCGCAATGTCGGATTCCTGTCAGAAGATCAGACGGAAGTGCCCGACCAGACTAATCGATGCTACATGCGGAGATCTCACAAAAACAGGGCGGCCAACTCTCATTTGGAGGACTGTACATCGCTGAACGGTCTGTGCAGCAGCATATCCAGTACGGAACAAAAAAATGCTTTTTGATTGTGTTTTTGGTGATTATTGTTTATTTGTTGTTTTTCCGTATATTTTGCTGTACAACGCCCTCTTTTTGAACTGCTTTGAGCTAATGTTTTTTGCATAATCCTTTCCGCATTCTTTGATTAGTCTGTATACAAATTTTGGCGTCTATTCGCTTATTGGTTATCAGCTACAGGGTGCTATGAATAGGCGAAGTTTAATCACCTTGTATATTGAATATTGCTGCAATAATCGCACTTGTAATAGAACAGAAGTATAGTAGGGTAATAAAGCATTAATACAAGCAAGTATTTTTTCTATTAGATAAATACTCGATTAATTTAAATCATTCGACTTACTTTGCTTGAAAGCAAAATAAATCCATACGCTTTCCAATGTTTTGAATTTTTTGGAGGGGTTACTTCGATTTATACTAACATACTAATGATTAGATAGTTTATCCTTGCGTAAAATGAATTAACAAGTTAAAAATGTTTGTCTTTACCATTTGTAATTTACCACTGCAATTTGTAATCATGCTTAGCGTTTATCAAATGTGGTACTATTTCGTAAACATACTATTTGAACATTACAAATTGTTTAGCTAGATAAAATCATGTACGAATATTAAAGCTACAATTAAGTTGAAATGCCGTTTCAGCGAGTGACTTTCAACTTATCTTTGAAGTTAGATTCAGATGCTATTTCCTGACGTTTGATGAGTAATTGTCGTTTGATATCTTGATGTCTATTAGTAAGCTGCTGCAGTGTGTGTTTTGAACTGTGAAAACCCATACATTATGTCGGCAATCAGATAAATTGAGTGAAAGAGATTTAGAATGTCTTAGAATTACGAGAACGATGACATATTTGCAGTACATCAAGTTTTTCATATCTCTTAGGTGAAACTTTACCTTCACAGCCTTACCTTCATACAAATTGACCACCAGGGAAGATATAATAATATTTTCGATTACTTTCTTCAATATCTCAAAATGCAAGAAGAAAAGATTTCGAGTGAATTAAGAAAACACTCTCCATTTGACTTCCCAGTCATGAAGTGTGATGAAAATTAGAAGAAAGATGAAAAAAGAAGAAGCAGATATTTTAGCAAAGTAATAGAAATAGCATAATCTATGAATACGAATAAATCATTAAAAGTAATGCTAATAAGTTCAGAATTTATAAAAGAAGGTTGTTACCTTCTTTCACGATAGTTACGATTAAGTGCTAATTACGATTTAATAATAATTACGATTTAATGCTAGTGTTAGGAATAACGATAGTTTGTTTTGTTCTTAAATTTTCTTATTATTTTTGTAACAAAACTTTCCAAATAATTTTACTGAACCTTAAAACGATTTTCTTTAAAGTTACTAAAAATACCCAAAAAAATTTTGGAAATGCACGAACTAAATGACCGACTTTAATCAAAATTTGAATTGGTTGAATACTTTCTATGAAAGGTAAAGATACAAAAAGTTGGTAGAAAGTTCTTCAGAATGATAAATATGCATGATAATGATTAGGTTTTATTTTTTTTAAGCCAAGCAGATAGATATTTCCTGTAACAGCCTCAATTGACTTCGAAGATATAGGAACAATTTCACTGATAATTCAGTTCAGTGCAGATTAAGTGGTCAGCCCAAAGCTCGCCCCTTCCACCTTCCGGCAAAGAAAGCCAGTTCTGATGTTATAAAGGGCTGGGTAAACAGTAGGGCCTGTCGAAGAAGATGTAACTTAGGAAAACTCCCCCACTTCCGTCGGAGATTTTGAACCCTTTTTTTCCAGCTAGCAATTTAGCCTAAATCACTGGACCACCAGTCCCCCATTTTAAGTCAGTGCATCTTACATTATTTCTTAGGAATAAGTCCGAATTCTTGCCAATTGAATACTGCAAAACATATAAACAAGTTTTACTGAAACAAACCTAAATCTAGAAATTGAAATCGTCATGACAGAAATGAGGTTGTTAGTATTCAGGACTGCGAATGTGTGCTGAAAACTCGATGGTAGATTTTGTTGGAAATTCAAATATATAAGTAAATTTTTTTGGAAATTCTTAAGAATGGAAATAAGAAAGAAGCTGTGAAATTGGAGGTAAGTTTATAAACAAAATGTAATAATTCAAAAACAAAAGTTTAAAAAGGAAAATAAATCATAACGAGATGCCGAAAGGTAAAGTTTATAAACTTAATAAACATTTCGAAAATAATTCGAAGTTAGTAAAAGTTGGGAATTATGATTGGAAACCAGTTTCGTACGAAAAATATTATCAAAATTGTTTTCTGAAGCGTTATACCGTAACATATCATGTTTCGCATCTACATTAAAAGCATCATATTCATACAGCAAATACTTGAAGAAAATCAAAAATCGAGATTGCTTACAGAATTTTGGGAAAATAATGCATATTGATATGTAAATATTTACTTGGAAAGTATTTACATGCTTTTCATGCGCCATAATTGCAACATTGATTTCAGATAGTTTCTTATTTTTAAGAGCATAGTAAAATTTTAAAAAAATTATAAAAATATTTTCAAAAGTTAACCTAGACAAAGAAGTATCAAATGAAATAATATTCACTAACGATACAAAGGAAACTATACAGCATTCATTTAATGCATTCTTTTTGAAAACAAGGGCTTCTGAAAAAAAATCCTTTTAAACATTAATAACAATGTCCACAATTTCACAATAAAATTTACTGAGCACTTCACGTGAATAACTGAATTTGCTTCGAAATAACTTAATTTTTACCTTCATTCCAAAGCCTCATTAGAAAAAAATTGGAATTTATGTTTTTTATATTTCTTCCAGCTTCAATTACACTGGTGCACGTTATTATTACAATTTCTTTGTCTTCTAATCATATGGTATGATCCGCATATGTGATTACCATGACAGTAATATACAAAGACCCATTACAAGAAAACAGCTAAAAATTTATTGGATTTTGTGGAACAACAACACAATTGCTATAAATAATTGAGTTCTTTTTTATAAATTTAAATTAAACAGCCGAACATACAAAGTAAAACTAAAAATTAAAGTTTAATGAGCGGACATGTTTCGAAATGCTAATTGTACATTTCTTTATCAATGCTAAAGAACAATTGTAATACCCTCCTTTTCAAACAAAATTCCACCAATTAAAAATCAAGGACTGTTGACCCCGTAGGAAAGATTGGCTTCAATCAGGACCAAGACTTCTTCCAGCCCTCGATTTTTAATTGGTGGAATTTTGTTTGAAAAGGAGGGTATTACAATTGTTCTTTAGCATTGATATAGAAATGTACAATTAGCATTTCGAAATATGTCTGCTCATTAAATTTCAATTTTTAGCTTTACGTTGTGTAACCGGCTATTTTATTTTAATTTATTGATGCACTTTAAAATGTTCCTTCTTATTTATAACTTAAATTAATTCAGAAGCAAATGATGTAGAGTATTAGGTTTTCTAAGGTTTCTAAGTATCGAGTTGTGATTACGATAGAATTAATCCAATCGATGTAATGTATGTAACTTAAAATAAAGAACTATTTCCTTTCCATACATTGACTTAAATCTGTTTGACGTAAGTATAAAGACAAATTAAACGGGATATTCAAGTTATTTTTGTTTTCCAAACTCCAGTATCTAACGAATTAAACCTTGATTACCAAAGTTCTAAACAAATATTTATTAACTCGACCTTTAAGGTAAATAAAAAATATGGTCAGAAATATTTAGTAAATTTATCAAACAAAAATCCTGTTGTTTCCTGTTATTTATAATATTTTAACTAAATAATAATAACAAATTAATTTAAAAGTCACTAATTAATTCTCTACCTTATCGAATTTTTAACAAAATATTATATAACATAAACGCCTTAACTTCAATCTAGTTTGGAATAATTTTGTAAATGACTTCCTATAATTGGGTATGTTACATTGAGCGTCGTATATTTTCTAGTTTCGTGTAATTAAATAAAACTGATTCATTATGCAAAATGTTTTAACAGAGTAAACATATAATGCAATAAACATTATAATAAAATGTCTAGACAAAATCTATTAAAGGTCATAAATAAATAACGATAATTATATAAAAATAAGAAATACAGACTATAATTATAAAAATATTGAAAATATACAATCTATATGATTTACGACCTATTCGCTGAACTTCGATAAGCCTAGATTGAATATTTTTTAAATATTTTTATAATGATGGTTATGTATCTTTAATATGCTATGGACGATAATTTCATCACAGCTTTTGATAATTCTTTTTTTTTTTAAATTAAAATGTATTCCTTACCCGTCACTGTTAGACGGCCAGTTAAACTACTAATTCTCGTTTCTCCCGTCAGGCGGTGTTTTGTTTTGCATTGGAAGACTGCGCCGTCATCCTCTGGACCCGTATTTTGGATGTGAAGATCGCCGCTTGGCAGGATGAGGTACTTATCTTCTGTAAATAGAAAAAAAAGCAGAAGTGCAACGTAAATAAATGGGGCACAATATAAGAAGTGATGTGGAAATATTAATTCTAGAGTCTACATTGCATTGATTTGAATCCCTGTGTAACTATAAGATATCGATTACATCACATCTTTGGTGAAGATATTACGCTTCAGGGAAACATTGGAGCCAAGAAGTCTTATCATTAGTCTGCCTCTTTTAAGAGTCGACATTTTAAGCAGACTTTAATGGAAATTTGTTCTTAGCATTCGCACAGTGGCTGGCAATTTTTCCTCACCAAGAATATTGTTTTTCGAGCTTCGTCCTTGGAGTCATAAAAACCACATTAACAACGTGGACATTACTACAAGAAAGCACTTAGTCCAATTAGGTTGGGTTGGCATAAAATATTTTTACATGCAACTTGACAATAAGGTGAATCCCAAAAGAGAAATGTATTGTATTCCCAAATGTAATTGCCACTTAGAGAAAAAGAGCAGTAAATAAAAAACAATTATAGAAATAAAAAAGATCATAAATGAGAATGGAAATATCAGACATTGTAGATTACTTCAAAGGACATTAAGCTATGAATTTATTCTAATTGATAGCAACTCCGATCTTTTGAAATAAGTTGATATCTGAATCGCTGATTCTAGATTTATGAAATTCCCATAGATTCTAGCTGCTTTCTCAGGATGAAATGTTACCGTCTTTTATTGTTTCTTTTAATTAGAATTTGGCCATCATTTGCATGAGCAATTGACATAAAATAGAAATATTGAAAGTTTAATGATGACAGCTAAAAGTTTAGATGAATGTTGTTTGATTGATTTATTAAGAACTTTTTTAAGTTTTTTTAAAGTCCTGAAAATAATACAAATGAAAAATCTTTCATTATTTTTAAATTAAATTATCCACTGAAAGCATACAATTCTGTTTAATATTCTGATATACATCGCATTATTTTTTTTAATTGAGCAAATCAAAATAATTTTAATGTTACCAAATTAGAGGAATACTAAAAGAGTTAATACGTATTGTATCAACAGTTATCCATTGTTTTTATCTTGGAACTTCTGTTCCTTCAGGCGCTACTTTCTTAGCAGTGATCTACATGGAAATACATAAGTATCCATGCAGACCTACGAATCTGACATTCCTAGGGAAAAGGGCTGAAAATATGTTTAAATTATTTATTGTATAATAAAGCAACCACGATAGCAATAATGATACATTAGTGAGGAACCAATGTTAGTTTTGTTTAAAATTAATTCAGTTTTCTAAATAGCCGTATATTGAAGTATAAAACTTCAGGATATACTTCATTTTCAATTAGTAAATTACGTAGCATTATTTCGATTTAATACAGGAAAGAATGCTGCTTACTGCTCCTTACATGTGTGTGTGTGTGTATGTACACATGTGTATGTGCGTTATACGAAATTTCAACCTGCCTGCTTTTTTCATCGATTCTCTAGTTTAATAAACTGAATTTTAATAAACTGCATCGTTGAATTCATTTCCACAAAATATTGCTAATCATCTCAGAAATTTCACAGAATTTTCAAGTATTTTTATTGTTTCTATGTTTTCATTCATTTATTAATATTTTGCTGTCAATATAATACAGAGTCAGAAAAAACGAGCTATTTTAAAAGTCGCCTTTAGATGTTTTACCAACAACTGATCAGAATTGGAATCACGCCATGAGACGAAAAAGCCTTTTCCCCCATTTGAAGCAGTCCTGAATTTCTTACGTTCTCATTTCCACTTGCGGTGTCGTCGACTTTAGAAACTTTGTTTACATTATTAGCGTGATGCTAGTAACCATTTGAGGCCTCGTCTCGGGGTGGGTTTGTCTGGAAAAAAAAAGAAATTCTCTCTTGGTGTCAGTTTTCTTTCTGTAGTCGGAAGAATTCCTATTGATGGCACGACCAACTTAAATGTATGTAAATCTTATAAGATTGCCGAGACTCATCCTGCTTCTGAATTTTAAACAGACGACCAGCATTCCAAACTCTCGCTTTTTCATCGATTTGGACCGCACCGACAGTACTTTGCAGTATTTCATTACCTCCACCAGATCAAGACGGCGTCTCTTGCCACCTCCGAACATTTTGTGGGGTAAAAGGAATTTTCGTCACTCCCCTCTTCCATTCTTTGTCTTTCTCCTACGAGAAAGGAATAACAAACTTGCGATTTAGTTCACTGTTCTATTTTATCGGGGACACAGTTTAGTTCTTATATCGCGATCTCAGCAAAATAAAATGATTTTCTTTGAGACAGCGTGGATCGTTTTCAAAGAACTAAGAAAAACGTCAACAGATTCCATAAAGAATATATCGCTTGTAAAGATTTATGTCTTTTTATCTACGAGCACTATATCTGCATTCCTAAAGCTTTTATGAAAAATCGCATCCGACTACAAACACAACTATAGAAGATAAAAAAAATGATATCTGATGTAGTGGCTGTATTTTTAGTAAAATTTTTGTTGTAGCTTTATTTGGAAAATTGAATTTTATCTGACAAACAGTTTCTTGAAAAAAAAGGGTTTAATAAAAATATTTAATATAGGCTATATACTACAGGTTTCGCAGTAAAGAATTGTAATTTCAAGTTTCGTTACTGCGAAACATGTACATAGTATATATATTAAATATTTTTATTAAACCCTTTTTTTTCTCTATCTAATATTAATGGGTTTCTTTACTGTATGATAAACAGTTCTTACAAAGATATCTGACCATACGTGATATTCTTTTTAAGTTAAAAAAAACGATTTCTTTTTACGGTTTAAAAAAAACCGTAAAAGAAATTTTTCTTTACACTTCTCTGAAATTTCAGCTTCATTATTTTCACTTAGCATAGCTTTGAAGTGAAGAAGCTTAAGGTTACTTGTGTAGATAATGATAAAGTTAAAAAAAGTGATAACTTAGAATCAGCCTTTTTTTTTTATGAAAGATTCTGATATCCAGAGGGATGGGGATTACAGCAATCATATATACAGACTGTAGCTATATTTTTAAAAATGCACATTTAATTATAATACAGAAACACTATAATTTCTTGATATGTATCAAATATATATATATACTAAACTATCGATTAGTTGATTTACATTTGTATCCGATTTACATTTCACCTACATAAATAAAATTCAATGTCAGTATGAATGTATGCTTTCTGTATGTTCCTCTTCCGTTTGATCAATCTGGACCACGTTTTACATAATTACTCTATAGCACATACACTACCTTTGGAACTCATACATTTCACATTTCCCTCTTGATTTTATCAAAATATGTTTTTTTGGCACCCGTCCAATTTTTTCGGCGGTATTAACGGACAGTAATGTGTAAACTAATCAATAATATTGCATCGTATTGGGTTTTTCTAAATTCTGCGGTACAATTTATAGCAAATAAGTATTCTAGATTTATATAACAACCTCCTCAGTTTGGAATTGGTAGGGAAGAAGATGTTGAGTGTATTTTCCTTGTTAGTTTTATTTTATTTTGTTTTACTTGGTGCTTCAAAAAGATAGCTGGTAAAGCTATTGAAATATTGTCTTGGGGAGAATTTTTATTTTAGAAGAATTTATGTTTAATAAAAGTTGGAAGTATTCTGGATGATACTGAAATAGTTCTTTTTAAAATTTAATGGTGTATAAAATTCTTTTTAAATTTACAGGTGTTTGTTAATGGTTTTCAGTTAAAATTTATCTTTCTTTGACATATGGTAGTCTTTAACGGCAGTCTTACGCTACCATCGATCGTACTGCCTATTCTTCAAAATACAAAATTTATCACTCTTTTTCTGAGATTATCGCGTTTTTATTGTTACTGATTCAATTTTTGCTGTTGTCGATTTTATGATATAACTGATAGTAATTTAATATTTTTAGAGAACATTTAAATACAAAAATTCGTGACATAGTTAATAGATACATATATTTAAATAAGTATATTACATTTAAATAAATTAGTATTATAACCCAGACTTAGAATCGAAGGACTGGTTGGTTTTTCTCGACACACTCGAAAATTTGGAAGTGCAGACACACTCACAATCGAAATTTTTAATTACTCAGACATAAACTCGAAAAATTTGTAGGTGCAAACCTAGAAAATTAAAAAAAGGTAAAGCATTGGGATATATCTTCCTCATACGAAGAACGTGATCAGATTCTTTGTAAATTATATATTTGTTAGGTTTTTTTTAAAATGAATGAATTAATTAATTCCAATGTGTCGTTAAATTTTTACATTTCAGCAAATCCTTATGTTTTAGAAATGAAAGTCTGTCAAAGTAGGAAAATTAAAACCAATACACGATAAAATTTCAATCATCAGTGTTTCCTCAACCTACCTTTTCCTTTCATTCCTTTTTCAATAAAAAGAAAATAACTACAATTTTCCAGAAGTGATATAGTTTCCTCTATTTCAAAATAATAAAGCAAATCTAACAGTCAGGCCATTTTTTTAAAAATTTCGATGTATTTTGTATTTAATTGAAAAAGTAAATTTAGCTCAGGAATTGTCTACAGAAAGAAAACTGTATATACCATTTCTTGAAACTTCACTGGTATTCCAAAAATTTGCAACACATTACTTAAGTCTGTGGAATTTGAAGAAGGTTCTCGCATCTCTACAAGAATAGGACGAAATAAATATTCAAAACTAGTATTTGCCAGGCAGTATTCATATATGTTTGTAGATGAGGAGCTTTTGATGCTGACAAGTAAAACACCATTTACTAGTTACATGCCATTTGAATTTCTATTAGGAAAAATATAGTATTCAATTCAAAGAGAGAGAAAAAAATATTTGGAACAGTATGTAGGAAAAGATTTTGAAATAAGGTATATTAAATAAGTTAGCTCAGGTTAGATTTTTAACATATTAAAATTATATTTTAATTTAAAGATACACCATAAATTTTAATTTAAAACAAAACGTTAGTTTTAAAAAATTATATTAATCTTAAGAAGTTTTCAGTTTTATTGAAATAAATCTGGAAAATATTCAAATTTTTCAATTTTTGATAAATGATTAAATTTTAGTAAATTTGGTATTTATCGCTCCTTACCTTTATAAAGTTGGTATTTATCTTTACAAATGAAAAGAATATGCGAAATATTCTAGTAAATATAGAAATGTACCATCTTTCTGAGTACTAGATATTAATTATATTTCAGTCTGTGACTCTTCAGAGTCAGAAATATTGCAAATCCAATAGTTCATTTTGTTTTGATCAAATTGTTCGCTTTTGTAACTGCAAAAGCAATTTTCTGATGAAAATCGCAATACTTCAGTTGGATCGAAATATTAGGCATTAAACAGATTTGAAACTCTACATTCTACTTTCATTTTTGATGTTTTCAGAGAGATATTGATTTAACATTATGTAACTATAGAGACTTATTCCATTTATTTATAGATTTTTCTCTTGACTTCATACAACAATTATTTTTGCGAAGCTTCGATAATAATTAGAAGGATCCAGCATAATAAGCTCTTTATCCAAGTTACTGAATTCAATTTTTCTTTCTTCATCATTCGTTGTCAGAATTTGCAGTAAACCATCTCAAGTACCGAAATATATCCATTTATCGTCCAAAGCGACAATATAGAATGCCAACTCTACAGCTTATTGAGAATTAAGAATGTAACTAAGAGGAACTATATGTTACCAGACTCTTTGTGGGCTGGCACCTCAAGTGGGTAACACACATGACTATGGGATAAAAATATGGGTTCGATTCTCGGTGATAATCGAGGAGTTTTCTCTCTGTCTTCCAGATCGGATCAAGGGTTCACCCAACCCTATGTCAAATTGGGACCGTTTTCTTTCTAAATGCTGTGAGACATCAGCTGACCAAGAAATTTGATCATCGAACACCGGTATCCTTAACTCCACAATCCCAAGCGCTACATAAATCTATTATGGGAGAGTTTTAACTAAAGCAGTATTCATCATGTCGTGAAAAATTGATGATCAAGTTAAACATTCGACGTCCTTGACTTACTCTAAAATTACAAGTCATTTTAGACAAGAATTATTAAATTGATTAAAATCTACGATTAACTACGTTTAATGTTGATACTTTATAGAGCCTTCTTCGTTAAATACTATTTCATCATATTAATCAGCAGATATCATATTTCAGTATCCTTCAGAAGAAATTTCAGGTGTCCTAAAATTAACCAATGTTAAATATCCTACTCAAAAAGAAGGAAATTTGAATTACTCCCATTTGAAAGTTTCATTCAGAATTGAAAATAGGAAAGATTCTTAACATAAATGAATTTATGAAGGAAAAATATTTTAAGATAAAAATTTCGGAAGGCTTTCTCTTAAAATAAATAAAGAAACATTTTCCCAAATCATTATCAGCTCCTGAAGACGGGGAATTCGAAGGTTTTCCCTCTTAATCAGCGGCACGAACGCAGGTGATGGTGCGTGATGCATCGTAGCAGATCGCCTATCCTACCAGAAAACACCATCTGTATCTTTTAGCTCGAAGGCAAA
Organism: Thereuonema tuberculata; assembly: GCA_023159025.1. Lineage (NCBI taxonomy): Eukaryota > Metazoa > Arthropoda > Chilopoda > Scutigeromorpha > Scutigeridae > Thereuonema > Thereuonema tuberculata. Next base: position 37,868,357 of record JAFIDM010014012.1, on the reverse strand, counting down.
GAGGTTGAGGAAGAATCTTGGGAGAAATTGTCAGGAAAATCAAATTGAAACCTGTGGCGACAGTGTGACCATTGAGTAGAGAGTGGTCAATGCTTCAGATGAGAAGATAAACAAAAATATTACAATTCATATATTGACTACAAAAAAAGTTAGATATCTTTTATCATCCTCTATATCTTTCTTATTATAGGAATAAATTAGTAAATGGAGAACAAATATTGTGAAAAATATTCCTGAAATTTTGAGAGGCCTGGAATAATTAAAAATAAATAACCAGCCGCATGTAACTGAGATGGTAAAGTAACCAAAAAAATAAAATGGTTATGCTAGCCTTTTTTCTTTTGATTGTATTTCTATAAAGCAAAGAACACAACATGTAACATTAAAGCATTTTGATCTGAGTTCGTCTACCTTTCATAAGAAAACTATCCTAATAAAGGAATTGACTGGTTAAAATAGACTAATCGAATAATCTTCGAATGTAAGAACCGTTAGAGGTTTTATTAACCAGTAATTTCAGTAAATCAGAAAATAATATTATATCGATTTGTGAAAAAGCTATAGCAGAAGGACTTTGGATACTGCAAAAGAAATTCATTATCTATAAGTTTAATTTTACATTAACAAATATACAACATCTCCACAAAAAATATATTCAACAAAACGTATTTATCAAGCAAATTTTCGGAAAGAAAGTATTCCTTGCTTTTTAAAAATTGAAATAATTACAGATGTCTACATATGACATACAGTCTCCTGGACATAGTTTAATATAACAATCACTTATCCATGACTAACAATATTACTTCTAATAATTCCTATATTTACTTCAATTCACAAATTCAATTCTTCAAATTTTATCAATCTTCTGTTTTCAGCACATGAAAATAAAGTAAATATACGAATTATTATACAGTAAATAAAGTCATGGATAAGTGATTGTAAATGATTGTTATAAGTGATCTATATTAATTGTTAATAAGCTTGAAAAAGGAAAGAAGGAATACTTTCCGAAAATTTGCTTAATAAATATATTTTGTGGAATATATTTTTTGTGGAGATATTGTGTGTTTGTTAATATGACAATAAGTAGAAAAATCCATATTTCTTTCTTATATCCTAAGTTTAATTTTAATTTGATGTTAATGTGTCTATGTTACTGTGTATAAGAGACTATTTACGACATAATCTATGCTTCCATATTATCAATTAGGAGTTCGTTTATAGATTCTTATTTATGAAAATAGGCAGAATACACTGAAAAGTTAAAAATGAATTACCTTTAAATCATTTTACAGCCTCAAAAGATCTGCAGTGTACTTTTGGTATATTATTTTACAAGATTATTAAACATTTTGACAATGATGTTATACTTCAATCGGATATCATTCACATTTTAGTGAGATTAATTTCAAATTTATATGGGATCTCACCACATATTTCATATATTCTAAATGAAATATTAATATCGTGAATTTGAATAGGTGGTCATGAACGCAAAGACGCTGATAATAATAGTTAATAACGTAGTGACGTACATCAGAACTGTCAATCTTTGCTACCGTGGAAACATCTTATGAATTCTGTTATTAACCTATAAATTTATTTACCTCTGTTATTCATAGGAATTTACGACTAAATAATTTCAGTTTATGTGATTTCTCTGCCGATATTAATCGTGAGTTACGATAGCAAAATCAATAATAAATGGGCTTCCTTATTGGATTTGAAAATTCTCAAATGAAGGCAACTAATCATGGACAGATTTAATTTCTCATGAAGCGTAGGTATCAAAATTATTACACTAAATATATCGTACCTGTTTGAAGTGGTTCAGGTGATTTAATTATTTATGGTACTTCTGTCATTTACGCTTGAAGTAGTAAATTACTGGAGGAAGGGAAATAAATTTTGTGGTGAAAATTCTCCGTGTTACAAAGGGGTTTTAAATTTTAAAATTGGTAATGTAAGATGTGAATTCATCATTATTTGTCTCCGTGTATAGAAAACAAAAAGAAAAGTTGAACCCATTTTAAGAGAAGTTTTTAAGAATGATTTAAATTGCTTTGAAGGATTCTTTTGAAACTTTAATAAGTAAGAAATAAAAAGTAAAAGTGAAAAGAAAAAAGAGTGATTAAATTTTGCAAAGCAATTCTTAAAATATTTCATTTTTAAATCCAATCATTACTTTAAATTTCTTAATGAAAATCATGATAGATACATAACAAACGGGGCTGTATTATTAGTGATTGTTTTTAAGATTAAATATTTAAAATTTATAAGCTTCTGAATTTATAAATTACTTTATTATAATTTCGTTTTCATATAATTGAAAACTTCTACGGGTTATTTAAGGTTAAGAAAAACTTTCTTCATCCTCTGGAATTCGTTATTACACTTTTGAAAATACTTTTCATACAATAATACATGGATTTTTCAATCCGTGGAATTCAACACGTTCCAACAATATGCTTACATAATAATATGTTGACTTTCTTTCTGTGTTTACAATCCAGCACGTTTAAACAATTCATAATTAATTTACATTTAATTCTAAAATAATAATACTTCTCACATAATAATATGCTGACTTTCTTGCTATGTTTACAATATATAAATCAATTCATAATTAATTTATATTAAATTCTGTTACCTTTTACTAACAATTTAACGACATTTCACATTAATTCACAATATTTATAATCAATTCGTAATATACACTAAATTTACTTTATAAGAATTCGTAATATACTCTAAATTTACTTTATAAGAATCTGTCTTTATTTTTAAAATAATTTTTAAAACAATCAAATGTTACATTGCTGACTTTTAAAAACTTATCTTTGTTAATACAGGGAAAATACATGATTCTATCATTAATCTTTCTTTTTCATCTTGTTCAGTATATGATATAAAATTTCTACTATTTGGTCCGGATTAAGATTCAAATCTTTACAATGATCAGCCCAATCTGATATTTTAGCTCTATCATTCTTGAAGGCTCTTATGTATTCTAATACTGGTTCTTTAAGAATTCTCCCTGTACTACCGTAATAAATTTTGCCACAATCCCTACATTTAAGTTTATAAACTACCCCCATAGTATTCATTTTATTATCTTTAATAAAATCTCTGTTTTTCTTTATTAATTTACATACTTCTTTAACTGAATTTGTAATTTGAATTCCTAATGGTAATTTCATCACTTTCTTGAATTTCTTCTTTTATTTTCTTTTCCTTTAATCTTTAATTGAAGAATCTATTAATTATCTTATTAATGAAATTCCTAGGGTATTCATTCACCTCAACTATTTCTTTTCATTGTGTTAATTTTATTTATCCACAACTTCTTATCTTCTTTGTCAAGCCTTGTCAAGCTTTGTCAAGTCTTTGTCAAGTCTAGCCACGTTCTTTTCAAGTCTTGACTTGAAATGTGACCATTTCTAAAGTACTCGTGTATTTTAATGGTACTTAAAGTTTATTTTTAATTGTGATGTGTGGTGGCTTAAAATTCTTCAATAATTCAATTTACATATGTTAATTACTATAAATATTAATCGTTATAACAGTATTTAAACGTGATTCCTATAATAGCAGTTTTGCAAAATCCTTGCTAAATATATTTATTTCGGAATGAACTTATTGAAGTCACATTATGAATTTTCATTTCAGTTTGCATCCTAAAAAATATATTCTATTCTTACAATTTCTTTTGTTTTGTCTCCGATTCAAGTTAAGGATTATGAGAACTTTATCCTGTAATACTCTTTAGTTGTTATACAAACTTGGGCGAGGTAAGCTTATATATAACTAACGAGTATTACAGACTTAGCCCGCATTATAGTTAACATTTGGTTCAGAAGGAGTATAACTTATAAACCGAAAGTTTATTCAAAATGGAATTTTTAAGTTCATTAAATTAAGTTCGGAAATCCTCATATTTTATGAGGGTTAATTGTTTTCATGAAAAAAAATAGAAATTAAAAAGTCTAGTCAACTATTGTAATTTTCTAGCATATTTTTACAATTCCCAGTAATTCTTAAGCTTTGGCAACTCGAATCTTTGCAAAAGTAAATTCATCCTAATTTAATAACCTAATCTCAAAGATAAAGAATTAAATTTATTAATTTTGTAAACAGCTTCATTAGCTGCTAGGTAATGCTAATTTCGTTATCGCTCCTAAACACTCTAAGCCATTAAAAGCGGTAACAAACTCAGCGACATCTTTCAAGCTTTGACAAGCATTTGCTTAGTAAATATCAGATGACACGTTTGGAAGGACAATTTTAATTAAGCGATAAATAAAAATGCCAATATACTTTTTTTAATACCTTTAAATGCAACTTTCTTTTCAAGTATCGGTTTTCCCAACAGAGTAATATTTTAATTCAGTTAGGGCAATTATAGTTTTGGATATCAGTAAAAAAAATTTGCAGTAAAAATATATTTTTAGGAGGTCGGGAAAAGGAATTTTTTATAAAATAAATGTAGAAGCAATATTTACTAGATATACAATCTGGGAAAAGGTAAATAAAAATAAAGCTTAAAAGTAGGTTAGTTTGATGCATATAAAAATAATTCAGAAATCTTTCAAATAAAAAAATTCCTAATATTGAACCCATTCATTTTTTTATAATCAATGGTAAATTTCGTCAACGATTTCATATTTAAATCTTAATATACAACAATTCTGTTAAATTGTAAGCTAGATAAGTAATGTTATTATTCATAGCGCAGGATAAGTGATGCTAAATTTACTATATGTAATTTGAAAATGCTTGAAAAAGAAATAACGATTATTATTTCGAAAATTCACTGAAAATGAAAATTTTGGATGAGTTATGGACTTGTTTGTTTTTTCTAAAAGATCAATGTAGCTTCAGTTTTTTCGCAGCTTTTAGACATTTGTAAAGAATCACTTGTCTGTTAACTATTTAAACAATCCTTCAAGACTAATTAAAATAAAACAATTGCGGTTCCCGTTCCTTTGTTTATGAAAAGAAAGATGCTTCGACTTTTCTGAACTTTTCTAAACAAGTAACAGTATTAAATGTTTGAAGTTTCTTGATTTCCAAATACCAAAGAAAACACAAATTTGATATCTGGTACTGGGCTGATCGGACTAATGAGAAAAAATACTGTTTTCAATAAAACTTGAAACAGTAGTCTCCGATTCCCAGTACAAACATCGAAAATAGCTCAATAACTAAACTTGTTTTGTTTAGTTATGTGCATTCTTGTTTTCTTTTAATGTAAAATGTTCTAACGCACGTTAAATTTCCTTTGTATTACTAACCTTATAATGAATTAAGAATTAAAAGCTGAATATTAGCATGGCTTAATTATTCGCTCCTTTTATTCTAATTAAGTTTTGATATTTTTTAATTAAGGGGTCACTGTTTTGTATGTTTGTTCGTTTTGTACATTGTCCCATTTCACTGAGCTGGGTATGTTGGACGGATTGGACTGATGAGAGTTCAATAAAACTCGAAACAGTACTGTCTCGGATTCCATAACAAATACCTCAGTGATTTTTTTTAGTTATTTTTTTGCGTTTTTCTTTTCTTTTAAGGTAAAATGTTGCAATTAAAAATAAAAGAAAAGAAAATCAGTTTCAAACTTTACTTAGAATCAGCGTACCAATTTTTATTAAGGTATTTTTAGAATTGTCCCAATGTATCTGAGACAAGTTTGAGAAGTAATACATAAAACGAAAACTAGCTTACTATCAGTAGAGAATTGTGATTCCAAAGTTGAAAAAAGATAAAGAATCAAAGACTATTATTCAGAGACCTCCATTGGGAATGGATAGTTGTCTGACTGATCAATAACAGGTTTATGACAAAACGTCATTCACTTATTAAGAGGCACTAATTACAGATTACTTCTCTATTATGTGTATTATTTTAAGTACATGTTAAAAGGAAATACGTTATGTCCAAGAAAGGGTCAAGCACCGCTGAAATGAAGAGGAACACCCAACCCAACCCTTAAAATCGAATCGAGATCCAGCGCATGTCAGATCCTAGTATCCTCCAAAAGCTTTGATCATTGTAACTTACCGGTAGGTCGTCACTCGAATGTAAATACATTGCACAGTCCTACCCTGGCCTTACACTCGTAACTACTAAAACGTTGTGATGGAGACATACCCCGAATTTACCGTGTTTGCTCCCATATTACAGAGACTTTGCTACCAAGTGCGCAGTGCGCTACTACTACTTAAGTACGTTTGAGTAGATTGCTTTCATAGATGGTTCACTTCGCATATCCTTATGTTTATCTCTTTCTCGTTGTGATTATGTGATAGTCAAGTGTTTATAAGTTTTTATTTCTAGTGATTTTAATTGAAAGTAAGTGTCATAATATAACTTATAGAATTTAAGGCAAAAGTTGTAAGGTTTTTTACATACATTGACATCTTTTGTAGTTAAATAACCATATCTATATCTTCATTATCATTTAAAACAAATACAAACAAATACAAACCAAACACAAAAGGAGGAAGAAGTTGAAGGGAAAATAAACTTTATGGACATTACTATTAGGGAAGGCATATTGATGAAGTTTTTTTTCTAGTTATTCTCAGTTAAGGAAGTTACGTATGCGCAATCCAATGGCAGTGCATTACGTACATTGATAGGTGAAAACGATTCATTGCTTCGACTTTCAGACAATTTCAATTTACTGGATACACTCAGGAATCTAATCTGCCAAAAGTTCGGATATTACTATATTTATAATTTGAATGTCAGTCAATACCATAGTATTTCTTATCTAGTTGATTCTAATATATTAACCTCCCATAGGTATGCTGAAAAACTTCAAATATACCCCTTTCCTTACAATTAATTTATGTAAATCCTTTTGCAATTGATTGTATGTGGGCCCGGTAGCCGAGTGGGTAAGGGCGCTTGGCTGCGGGCTGGAGGTGACGGGTTCGATTCCCGGCCTCGGCGGAGGACGGGAATTTTTCCACGCTTCTTTCTCATCCAAACGGGCCCTAGGGTCTACCCAGCCCTCTATAGAATGGGTACCGGGTTTCTTTCCCGGGAGTTAAAGGCGGGCGAGCGACGGGCCGACCCCCCGTCCTCAACTTTGTCCCGTAGGTTCTGAACACTGGAGCCTACCCTCCAGCAGCATTGCGCGGTCCTCTGGGCCTGATCGCAACTTTAACTATTGATTGTATAGAAGGTTTACTCAATGGCTGTCATTTTCGAATATCTTAAGTATTAACTTTCTTTAAAACATTTATTGTTGTGTAACATCAATTGTAGAATTCAAGTTGTTGTATTCTCAAACTGCTGTACTTCTCCACTCTTCCACAGCTTCTGTGTCTCGAAATACTTTTTGTTCTGTGTTTCTAATTCATGCAATGCAAATCTTCGCTGCACTGCGGATGCTGAGATTTATGTAGCTGTGAAAGATATTTTTAGTCAGTTACCTTCAGATTCTAGGAATCAGACATTCCTCGTTTCAAGGAGATATCGTTATATATATCCTGGACAGATGTTTTATAGTTACTGTGCTTTAGCATACTCCTAAAACAGTATTTTAGAAGCGTGCTTGTTGTTATGTCTCACCCATAATTTTTGAACTAGTGAAAGCATTTCTTGACATTTATCATGCATACTTTAGGAAAGCCTATGATATTTCTTTCATATTTAAAATTTTTCAAAATATATGCTTTATGGAGAAATGTGTTCATGAAATTAGGAAAACTTCCATAGAAACACTTTAAAAACAAAACAATTAACTCTATCGAGAGCAAATAATTTGTATCAAAGCTTAACAATGCACTGCAACTCGTTTGTAATCCATTTTAAATTCACGAATATTTCATTTGAATAACATTGTAGGCTGCTTTAATTTGCAAATCCAAAATGTGTTAAAATGTTTCATTTTAAAAGTTTTTCAATGTTACGATATTAAAAATGAAAGAATGAACATTTTAAAATAGGCTTAAAATTATTTCAGGAAATTCTTGTTAAATTAAAAGGATGTAAGGGAAAAAAGTGGCGAATTCGAGTAAGTCTTTTAATGATTTTTCGCTAATAAAGTTCGGATTCAATAATCGTATAAGAAGACATCAAGGAAATTGCATCAAGTTGAATGCACTATTTGCTAAACTACGCTCTCGCAATTTATAGGTGACTAACACATGATGACTTACAGATATTCTGAGACAGAGGTTCAGCTTTTCTTTCTTTTAAATAGAATTAAGAATCATGCTAAGGTCTTGTTTTTATTATTACTATTTAAATGAGGATCTTTTTTATTTAAAAGCTCACTGTTAAATGCTTCCAAATAACCCAGAAGCATTGTAATTGATTGAACTAAAATACGTCAACGTTACTGAATTTAATCTTGTAATTCCCGTAAGCTCTCGTGGTTTACGAGATCGTCAATTACTTCATTTGTCGAACTAATTCCATGAAAAGTTATCTAAACCTCTTCCTGCCAAGCATCATAGGTCACATGCTTTTAAAAAGGATCTTTGTTCATACAAATCAATTAAAAGATTACAATCTACGATCAATCACTTTGTTCGGCAACTATCGAAGAATGATAAGAGATTGATTTTCTCGGCAGAAAAGCTAGAGTGAACTTAAAATGCTACTTCATTTATTGCAACAATATTTGAACTTACATCTCTAAAAAAGGGATAATCTGGCTTTTTTCTTATAGAGTGAAAAAAATATGGAATTAATATAAAGTTACAATTTTCATGATAATTTTAAAAAGGATATATTCCTACATTGTAAGATTATTATAAGTTTATAATAATTATAAGTCTTATTAAGTAGAAATTGCAATATCGGAAATTTTCCAGGAAAGCAAATAGAACTCAATCGTTGATGAATAAGTAGTTTCTTTTGACAATTCAGTGCTGCTAAAATCGTTCTTATAAACCTGGGACAAGGCTATGGAAGATATAAATTGACATGATTCAATATATATTTCGATCTTATTCATCTAATTTTAATAAATGTTATCTTCTTTTTTTTTATTTTCATATTTTAAACTGTTTCTTTTTCGAAAAAAAATCAAAAAGTTGTTTTATGATTCAAACTTATTCTCGTTAATTTATAAAATAAAGCTTTTAAAATTATACCTTTGGAAAATCTCTATAGTCTCCTACACTAACTTTGCAGAAAGAATTCCACAAGGAATGGATACGATAACAAGATATGACTGTACTAGAGAACTTTTCTGAGTCAATGGAGTAAAAGATTTTTATCAGTGGTACAGAAAGCATTATCTTAACTTGAATCGCGTTGATCTGAAACGAATGTTGGGCTAAGCTATCTTGAAAGATATGTTGAAAGAAATGGGTCCCAAGTTGATTAAAAGATTTACGTAGGTTGAAAGGAGTGAAGAGATAAAATGTTTAATGTTTTTACTTTAGGTATGCTAACCAATTACAATTTACAATTGTTTTCTATATCATCTTTTCATAACATAACATAACATAACATAAAGTGAATTAGACCATTTTAATATGTAAATGGCTTTACTGATGGAGGATTTATTGGCTTCACTTTAGATTTAATCACACGATATTATACATCAAAGTTTATATCAGAATCTTTACCATTCAGTAACTCAAAGCTTCTAAATGCTGATCAGTATCAGATTAAAAAGAAAATATAAAACATGACAATGTGTAATAAGATGAAAAGAACAGTTCAGCAAAGAGAACAACCAAGTGCTACAAAACTGATGCTTCTATCACCAATTGTGCTTCTATGAACTCGCCACCTTCGAGGGCATCCTTTCAGCAAAGAGATCTTATAACCTTCTCCTGTACAATGAAAATAAATCATGGGTTGTTTAAGAATTGATCTGCGATTCCGGATAGTTTCCATGACATAAATACTACTTTAATTATGTATTTACTTTAATTATGTATTATGAACATAGGACATATAACAGAAACTTTCATGATGCAATCACATCAATCCATGTACACGAGAAATAAATAAAATGAGAAATAAATAAGTACTTACTTATGTAAGAAAATGTAAGCATGCTTTTTGTTGTCATAAATGTAGACAAGCTTATTATTGATGTAATTCAAAAAAGAAGGCTTGAGAAAGCAAGATGATTCCAATCTTGCGAAATATTGCCAATAAAGAAGGAATAATTTTGAAATGAAGTTTAATGTATCTTATATTAAATATTATAAAGAAATGAAGAAGAATAAAGTAGTAGTATTAAAAGCTCTGTTCAACTCCAACTAATAACCGGAATGCCGCTAGAATTAGGAAAAAGACTATTCCAGATGTGTTTAGAAGACATCCGTAAAATTAAAAATTAACTAAAGTCTACCAAGATGGCGGAATATGGCGCTAAGCAAAAGGAAGTGCATGGAAAAATATCAATAAATGAATAAAGGAGTCAAAGAAAATTTTAGATTTTTATCTTTACACTTTTCAAATACTGAGACAAAAAATGAACTAATGTTCTAGAGGCGATGCTGTTACTTGGATCCCACAAAAGGTAGGGATCAGTTGGTGTCTCAGCACCAGGGCCCGGCCGTCAAAGGGACCCAGATTAGGTCTTAACCGAAAAAAAATAAAGGAATAAGCTTATCACTTCTATACTTTTTTTATAATTAAGCTTACATTTTTTGCTTTAACCATTTGCATAGACATATTCTGGATCAAGACGTCCTACTACACGTGTTCAACAATGGATATCATGTTCGTGGTTATGTGCAAGAATATCCCATTGTAGCTGAACTTGTTTTGTTTCTTTATGCGATTTTATAATTGAAAACTTTCAAATTTTTAAATAAATTAAAGGATATTGTAAGAAAAAATTAATAAATATGGTTAATTTAAAATCGATTATGAATTCCCAGAATCAATTTAGGTTGCATTTTTACCTTTGTTTTAGATAATTGTCTAAGACACAGAACCAGTGAGATTAGGACCAAAAAGTGAATGTTGCTGTTAAATTAATTTAATTTAAAATAATGTTAATAACTGAGTGGGGCATGTTGAAAAAGGAGAAGTATGAAATCGAGTTTTTGCGATATGTTAGGCTATGAATCTTTGATTTTAACCATAACGTGGGAGGGCCCCGTAACTGTATTTGGTACTTGAGCCATGTATTTCATGTGGCGGGCCTGGCTGTCTCGCTTTAAATTCACTTACACTCGTTGATTATTAGATTGATTATCGATTCGACTTCTAATGCTTTGTCCAGAAATTGTATTCCATACATGTTCTCGACTGCAGAATGCAACATGCTCATGCTGTGTTACGTTACCTTTAAGACAGTCGTATTAGTATCATTTCCTCGATAAAAATTGGTCGTAAGGTAACCGATAGCCAAAAATGACATGGCATAAGGTCAGGCATGCATGGTAACCATTCAATCGGAAAGAAGCTACTAATGATTCATTTTGTCGGTACAGTGATTTCGTATCAGCTGTTGTATTTGTCGCGCAATGTGAGGAAGAACCCAATCTTGTATAGTGATCTCATCCTAGCATCTGCTTTATTGCAGTTGTGAAAAACGAAACTGGGCAGCATCTGATGATAGGTCTTCGGATGGGTTCTATTCCTCGAAACAGAATGGCCCTTGGAAGAAATTTGAACTACCACAACTCAAGACGGTGCAATGAGATTTATTAATAACATATGGTTCTTCTGAAACCCATACGCGATACGAGTGTTGACAGTCCGTTCGAGATAAAAATCGGCCTCATCTTCCCACAGAATGTTCCATGCCAGTCATTGCCCACTTCCATTCATGTTACAGCAAATGAGTCGTTTCCCAGGATCATCTCCTTGCAGCTGCTGCTAGCGGCAAGAAAGCCTGTTTCATCTCAATACAGGAGTAAGGGACCTCCCCCCCAACTGTCTCGATACTATCCGTGCACTGCTACTTCCAGCAGGATTATCCATGGATCAGATGTGTGGAATGTGGAACTCAGTTATTTCATACAATGATTTCTCTACAATATGTTATAAAATTGTATCAATAAAAGTATCTTTCATTAAATTTTTTTAAACCATTTCAGAATCGCACTGTTTATGGTCAATAATTAGAAAAGTAAACCCTATGAATTCATTAATTGTTCAAGTCCTCTGCATTGTTGTTTTATGCTGTTTTAAGATAAATACTTTTTTTGATGTATAATGTTTTATTATCCAATAAATATTAATTAATTTCTTATACAGGCATTAACTATTAACTGAGGCATTAACTATTTGTTTTCATTTATATTGTTCTTGATGGAGGCAATTTATTATTACTAAATATATATAATTTGAATGAAATTTATTATTCAGTCCCTTACTGTTTAAAATAATAAAAACCATTATTGGATGGAAAAATCTGGATATTTAAATTTCCTATTCATAATTTTTCAAGTTTATGACTTCAGTTAATTGAAGGAATCTGTTATGAGCCCTTGGGAGAAGAAAACGAAAAAATATAAAAAAGCGGAAAAAATAAAAAAATCGAACTTAAAGACAAATAAAAAAAAGGAGGATCTAATTTACTTTGGTATTTTTTTCGTTCTTTTTTTTTTTGGCCTTTTTTTATGCCTTTTTCGTAATTACCTGACTATTTCATTAAGAAAAGTTATTTTGGCAATGACATACCTCCCTTCCCCACCCTTACTGATAATGGAGCTTCCAAATTATGAAGAAACACAAATGGATCGGGTAATTATCTTGGTGGAGGACATGTATTTTTCAGTGCGTACACATGAGTTTAATTACTTCATGCATAGCATGCAGCTGGCGTGGGACTCGTACCGTGGAAACGAAGATACATTCGCTTCGTGTGGCCTTGCCCTGGGAAAAAAGCTCTTCAACCCAAGTGGAAACAGGTGAAGTGGCTGTTTTACTACAAGTAGAAGAATGCGTAGACAAAGAAAGACAAGCACAGGTTTGGATTAACATCAATGAAGCTATTCTGGATTAGGAAGTTCAAGCTTTGATCTTTTAAGACTTGTAATACTGCTCTTATCTATTTCCAGATTAGATTTCACTCCTGCATTTGAATTATCATTTTCTAAACAGAAATGCACAGAGGTATGAACTTTCCCTAACAAATAAATGAGACATATCCTTTTAAATTGTAGCACTCATAGAAAGTCTCTTCACTGATCTACTCAACCCAAGTTCGCTTTGAAATTTTATTGGTACGATGAAGGCTGTCCATTCCCAGTATTTTTCCCTCTCAACTTTAAACCTGATAAATGATTCAGAAGGATATAGCAGTCCAGCCAAAAGTGCCAAAACAGGTCATTTCCCCTCAACACTGGGAGCACAGAATATATCTCTGAAGGGACCTAAGTCGGCGTCGTTTGTAGAATAAATGCTAAGTAGACTCCTTCACGATTATATCCATCGTAAAATATGAAATTGAGAAAAGATCTCACGCACTCGCAAGGAATTGCACTTTAAAATTATTGAGGGTAAGATAAATGGAAATGATAATGGCACGATGTTTTATGTCCCAATGTGTATGTTCATCTAACCGGAAACTGCAAGAAAAAAAAAATACTATGCATTCCTTCTGGGAGTTAACGCTGCAATGAGCATGAGTTGGACTGCGTCAAGTAATCCAAGATTTCACAGCACGTTCAAATATTCTTACTTTTTTAAAGTGTTTCTGAAACATCTGTACATTAAGAAAATATAAGACCAGAACATTACTAACTGCTGATATAAATTTTATACCTGACATTATTGTGTTCTTTCTATATATTTCTAAAATTTTTGTTTTTATTTTTTTAATTTCATAAATGTCATCTACGTCATCTTTGATTTATTGCTCTATCGATCAGCAATTCCTGAATATTATACAGATAATTAACAGTCGGAAGTTTGTTTTTAAAGTAAGATACAACTTATGCTTTTATCTTACTATCTTAAGTCGAATTAAAACTTTTACCTAGATTTAATCCAACCCATATTTTTTTTTATATATTTAATCGCTTTCTTATATCTCTTATTTCTATTATTTAATAACAAAGAGTTTATATTGCAATTTATACTTTATTCTAAGATCGCATTTTTTTTTTACAATCCATTTGACATTTCTGGAGAATAGCTTTCTTAATTACATTCCAACAATAATAATCAACAGAAAATTGAAAAAAAATGGTGTGATGACGTTTTTCTTTACTGTTTCAATGTTTTTAAGGTCGATTATAATAACAATATATTTAAAGGATAAAATCACATTCCGATCTACAAACAAGATGCACATGAGGAGATTCTTTTTAGAAAAACGAATTTTCAAAGCAAAAGTAAAGATTTTTCTCGTTAATTTTTTTTTTCCGGGTTATAGATGGGAGAGCGTTAGACTGACCACCTGACCTCAGCTTCATCTTCTGATGGCCTATGCTTCAACGCTCCGAAGATACATGGTCTGTGAAGTGGGATAATCCAACTACAAAAATCTGATGGTCTTAGCAAAAACCAACTAGAAATTAAATTTATACACTAGCTTTCGTTCTTATATTCATTTATGAACTCTTGACAGTAGAATACGTAACTGTTATGATACTTCAGCATTACTGAAAATATGCGGATATATTTGCAATGCGACATAAAACTAAAAAGAAGAAAATGAAACGCAACAAACAAATGTGGAATTCAAAATCTTGAGCAATCTTATGCCTACCTCAAAAGATATTTATCCACAAAGAATCAAATAAAACTTAGAAATAGAAAACCTCTAATGAGTTAAAAGGAAACAGAACCAATTCAAAATCATAAAAAGATCCAATTCAAAATCATGATAAATGGGAAGCCATTTGAGTCAAGCTGAGACCGCGGGACAGTTGTTTCGAGCTTCTCCCATCACGGATATATCATTCTTCTCTTCTTACGTCTTTTGGGTTTTTGCTTCCTGGGAGCACTGGATGAGGAGAGCCTAATAAGCTCGAAACAGCTGTCCCAGAATCTCAGCCTGACTCAAAAGGTTTCCCATTTACGCAGGCATATTTTTTTTACTCCTTTACGACATCCATCGTGTGGAGTCTTTATGTTTGCTGACTTAATAATACGCTTTTGGCCAAAGTTTTTATCATTTCAGGAATGTGTAAAAGTAAATGGGAATTTAAATTTAGTGCTCAAGTTGTATTATTTTTAGTTATCTTCATAAAATCATAAAAACCATAAAAAGTTTCCGTACCTCATTAATTTTCAAATCATATTTTACTGAAATACAGTTGCACAAGAACGATTTTTATCATTGATGCTTTATAGCGACATAAAAATACGAAAAATTTCAAAATCTTGAAATAATTTCTTTAGATAATAATAATTATTTAAATAAGAATAAGAATTCAAAAGCAAGAATTTTTGTAAACTGTTAAGCTTTTCTGTGAAATGATATGGTGTTATGAACTAACAACTTATTAATAAACTAAAGGTTAATTTACAGGTTTTTATTTAAATTTAATTGATATTAATAAGCAGTCATAAAGCCTCTATATTCACGAAAACATTAGTAAAAAAAATGGATTTATTTTGAATGAGATAAGAGATTATTTATAATCGGGTTGCTAAAATCTTCTTTAGCACATTACTTATTTTTTTCAGTTTTGTAATTTCTTCCAATTTCTAGTTAGAGAAAGCTAAATGCTGTTTTTAAGTAAGAAAAATATGGCTTTTCAGAAAAATTAATTTTAAAGTAAATCGTAAAATTTTTACTGCTTTTTATTAAAGAAACAACCATTAAGTTTTATAAAGAAAGAGCTGTTTGAAATGGACAAATTTTACAGTGTCTATGGAACAATTTTCAATACTTTAAAATAAAAGATATTCGGTTAGCTAAGTAAAAAAAATTTGGGAGTTAACAAAATGAGTTAAATTGAAAGACTTACTTGAAAATGTGCAATTATTTATTTAAATACCTAATTGTACCATTATTAAGATAAATAGGAAAATTACATTTCTTTCTATGTGGTTTTATTTTTTTTAGTAAATTTTTATAAAAAAAATCTAAAAAATTACCAATCAATACAAATAATAAGTTGTTATAACTAAAACATCCCTAATAACAATCTTAAATGGAAAATGTTAGTATATGTAAATGAAAAATGTACTAAGAACAATTTCAAAAGTGCTTTGTCGACATGTTCCTGTCTCAGTGAATGTCAAAACAGAGACATGTTCACTTTGACTGATGTTTCAAAGGTCGGGAAAAACTTAGGAAAAAAGATAAGGTAGACCGACAGAGAATCTGGATGGAGGAGATTTATCACTGTCAAAACAAAAGTATTCGGTCTAAAATGCTTCTTGGCGGAAAAGTAAAGATTGACTTTTTTGTTTTGTCTAAAAATGATTCCATTAGATTGCTGCTTGTTATGTTCAAGGCTGTCAATTTATTACGAAATCTGAAAGGTTAACATGAATTGTTCGATTCATTACATGTACTGACTGAGCGCCTCATTGTTATCTTTGCTTAAAGAACAACATTAAAAACATACAACAATTAAAACCATTACAACATAAAAAAAAAACCTAACAACATTCCAGTGATACAATGCATAGGCCTAATGAAATTAATTTGCGTACAAGTTTCCTATTGAATGCAATTACGAACAATTTAGAATGAATGTGGATGGTTTGCTTATATAAATATTTGAAAATAATAGAACTATTAAAATGTGAACCAGAAAGCTTTCACATCTGTTGACATTTACATATCTACATGAATTATTCCATGAAAAGATTTTGAATATAATGTTACTGGTATTGCGACTAATCTCTTAGCATGCTACAGAACCAGTTTTGATTTTGGGGGTCCTACGGAGGTTGGTGTTAAATCATTAGAGTTCAAAATCCGTCACTCTATGATTTCCCTTTAGTATTTATTCACTCTGTCAACTGTTTCAGTTTCATAAATATGAAGACAATTTTGGCCCTATATTTCTGTTACACTCTGGATTAAGAAGCTTCCACTGATCCAAGATTTCAGGATGCATTTTCATCAATGTATTTTCATGAGCTACAGGTATACTGACTTAGGAATAATAAGGATGCATGACCAGCAATGAACAACAGTGATTTTTCTTCGTTAAGGTTCGTGAATCGCTTGACATTGACCGATGCTATCATCGATTTGTCTTAATTAAGTAAATTTGGAGTTTTCTCCTTGAAATCTTAGACCTAACTTCAAGAGTCTTTTTATTTTTATCTTTGTAATTTATTAATACTTAAGGGACAGTAGATTAGCAAATACTTAAAATTTCGCATTTCACATTAACTTTTGTCAGTTTCTATGTTCGGTCTTCCTTTATTACAAATTTCAGACCACTTTTATCCATAATTCCTAACATCAGCAAAATGTCAAAATTACATCTTTTTTTAATTACCTCTAATTTTATTCTATGTATATATTACCTATTTTACCTCTTTTATATATTATCTAATAAAAACTCATCTATTACGTAAATATTATATATGTCAGATTGACTTTCTCTAGAAAAAAAATAATTCGAACCTTTTTACTGACTACAATTCTAATGAGTTTAGGAAATAGTTTTTATAATCAATCTTGTGCTACCTGACTCCCAGTGTAAATTATTACATTGCTTCAGTTACATTGAATGGCTTTCTAAATGGTTTATTAAATGATTGTTCGAATACTGAAATTTCTCCTTAAATCGCCTACTGGTTCTTATGAAACTCATTCAGTCATTTACTAATTTTTACTTACAGAGAAAGTTATGGAATCCGAGATCGCAATCTATAAGCATCATAAATAACATCTTTGAACCATCAAGTAAAATTTCGAAGGATTAGGACGCATCTTGATGAAGCAGAGGGAAAACTTTCATATTTAAACAGGTAATTTCAGAGAGGAATTAATGAGGGGATCGGAAAATTTTTGCGATGAGTAATGATTTCTGAATAACTCAATGGAAATTGGCAAATCCTGCAGATAAATGACTAAATTTTATTTAGCTCTTTTCTGGTTTTAATCCTAAGACATCTAAATTCAGTAGTATGACTAAAGAACTGTTCAGCTGTTCTGGAATCTAATTCAAAATAATATCATGCTTTATTTACAACCTATTTGGTTATCAAGCTATTTGGTAGAATGTTTGTAAATAGAGAGTGAACAATTTAAAACTTGCCCGCTGCACACAGTCACTTACACGACAAAGACATGAACACGCAAAAACTCCTTTCATATTCAATGTTATTCGAGAAGTTGGCAGGTTTACTCTTACAAAAGATGTTGAAAGTGAGCTCCTTGTGCTACAATGAATTTTTACGTTCGATTAATCCTGTTGAGAAACACTTGATGCAAAACACTACAGTCAATGACCTCGATAGCACGTTCATTATTAGCCTTAAATTTCTTCAAAATGTGAGGATTTTGGGTCGTATACTTTACTCTTCAAGAAGCCCCACAGATAAATATAGCATGTAGACAGACCCGGTGAACGTGCAGGCCACAAACCTTTGCTGATGTATCGTTCTTCTGTAAAAATCTCGTGAACGAAGGGCCCGTGAATGACGAGATATGTGACATACTACTCCATCTTATTGAAAGAAGCAACTCTCGCGTTCACCATCAGACAAGTGAGCATAGAATTCTTCCAAAATTCCGAGGTATACTCTATATTAACAATCGTGTCAATAAATATTGGCCCTACGATAAAATTACCAGAAACAGTACACCATACCGAAATTTTCTCGTCGTGAAGTGGCAACTAATGTAGTTGTGATGATATTTCACTGACCAATTCATGGTCTTTCGTGAATTAATTCCAGATAAATGAAACCATTATTCGACGCTCATAAAGGTAAGCATAGGGTCTAAGTTATCATCAGCGATTTTGTTAAGAAGTCAGTGACAGTAATTCAATCTTGTCGCCCTCCGCCTCCTTGAATTTATATACAGATGTTACACGATATGGTCTTAAATTTAAAGAATGGATTATCTTACAGCATAGTGTGGATTTTACACCACTTAAATTGTAAAAACTTTAAAACGGATTTTTTTGAACTTGTGGCAATTCTGTTGAATACTGGTAGCAGAGGGTATCCTATTCCGTTTTGCATTTGCCGCAGATCCTGTCGTACACCATCTTCTCATCAATTTTAACTAGGCCCCCGTCTACGGATTGATCGATACAGATATTTGAAGAACAGATATATTGCGATGGATGTTACATGAAGTAGAGTTCGGGGACCCAAAGTCTGTCTCTTTATCTGTCTGATATCGTTCGACGTCTAACTTCTGTCCCTCTTGTGTCTCTTCGGTTGTCTCCTTAGCTGTTGACCGTCTTTTACGTTCGGCTTCATTCTTTCGATCCAAATCTGTCTGTTGTGCTCTTTCCAATCGCTTCCTCTCAATATCTTTCACAATATCGTTTATAATATGTGATATATGAAAATATACAATCAGCCCGTGCTCTTAAATAACAACCAATGTGCATTCCTAACCTTATATACTGTTAACAATTTGGCTTTGTGATTCTTTGAATTTACAGTAAATAAGGTTAGGAATTTACATATTGGTTGTTATTTAAGAGCACGGATAATCTAAGAACAATCGCTTGCAATGACAATCGCTTTGTTGAATAGTTGAGCAAATAGTAATATGTTATTCCTTTTTGAATGAACTCATTATTTGATAGCGCGCCATTGTTGACGGAGAGAATGCAACATTTTGAAGTTCAATTACGCTCATTTTGCATTTGTCGACTTCCTCGCAACAATGACAACTGAACACCCGTTTTCCATTGTTGCACTACCATTGTGAATATTGGAAATCACAACAATCACAACAATTGCGCCTTTTGCTTTCGCAACCATTACACAGGCACACCCTTGTCCATTGTTGAACTGCGCCGGACAGACGGAAAAGATTTTATTAATATATAGATTATATTATGATGTCTTTATCGGTTTTTTGTAAGTTTCTTAAAGCTTTTGTTATCTTTTAATTTAAGTTTATGAAAGCTTTTTGTTAACATTCAGTTTACAGTTTTATCTTGCTTTATTGTTTCTTAAGAATTGTTGTTTATTATTTTTGAAATTTGATGTAGTATGTTCTTATATTGTTTTAATATTATTCACTTGTATTTCACTAGAAAATGCAGTAAATTTGCTCGAAACATGTTGTATCTAATACTAAATAATTTTTATTCACCCTATTATCTTATGAAGTTCTATATTTAGTATTTTTCATGAAAAAAAAATTGAAAGGCAGAATTAGCCTAAAAAAATATTGACAAATTCAATAAACCTCATAAAATTGATAATCTGAACAGCTTCTTGTAGTAATACTTATAGGTTTTACTTCGTTTATGCAAACGTTTGCTTATGTGCAAACACGATATTAATATTACACAGAAAACTGATTTTATTTACCAAACAAAAACAAAAACAGTGTAATGGACACATATTGAGAATGTAAAGTAGAATGTAGTAAAAATTAGTGAAGAAAGATTAAAGCGGAAATCAAGTGCTTGAAGAAAACAGAAATAAAACATTTTATTAAATAATTGTTGGTTTGAATATCTACTTTTAATTATTACTTGTATAAAAACTTGGTTCTTTCATCAAAAAACTAACATAAGACAATCGGAACATCAATCGCTAAACCTACAAGTCAGAATGTTTCATGCCATGATGATCTATTTCAAATTACCTTCCTATCTTCTATTCAATTCTATATTTAATGTAGTAATTTAAAAATCTTTTAGGCTGTTAAATCAAACATGATCTAATGTTTCCTATCAGATTATTATCATATTGTTTGTTCTTGATGTTTTATAATGCAGAGATATCGTATTTTCTAGTTAAATTCACATTTCCCTTGAAGGAATGTCGAATTCAGATACAGTTTGAACCGGATTGAGAAATTCCTGCTTAATTTTCTATCGTAATATATCAGCTTTAGGAAACAAATGAAAAGTTTTCGCTGTCCCCAAGAGCAAAAGCCTCTTGTTTCCCAAGCAAATTGTATTGTTCTCATCCCGATCCTCCACCACTCTCTCGCCAGAAGGCGGGATTTGGTTGCGAAAGCATCGCAGATATGAATTATTAAACCGATTCAATGTTCTGGCAATTTTATGCAGATGCGCAGTACATCGGTAAAGTTGACGAACGACATTGCTGGTTTGTCTACCACCCATCAAATCAGAGGAATGGTTTTTCTCGCTTGCTCAAAAAAAAAATCTTCCATTACTTACTTGCAGCATTTTTCATCACATCAGCCATGATACTTTTTCTTATCAAGTGCCGTCTTACGAAGAACAGATCTTGTTATCGCGAAGGCAGATTTGTATTTCTCTGGAATACAACGAGACTTTTCTAACTTGGAAACAAGTTTTGAATACTAAGATTGTGTTCTACATTTGATAAAAAATGGCAACTATTAGAACTGATTAGCAATTATAATGATTTTAAATTTTATGTCCTACTTTTTATGATTTACTGTAGAGTACCTAAAAAGAAAATTGCATTAAGCTGTTGAAATATTCATATATACTTTTAAAATTGCTACCTCAGATTTAAATTTCTTTAACAATTTTTTCCAAAAAAAACTAATAACTAGATAAATTATTCAAAGTATTAATATATAGCTGCAGCCGAAACTTACCGTTTGAAGTGAAATATGAACGTCGTACTTACATTGTTCTAATCAGTAATGAATGATTTTGTTATTTACTATCCTAATTTCATAATAACATCAGATGATCAAAGTATTATTGGACAATTTACAAATAAAACTCTAATTGTAAATCAAATCAAAGATTTGTTAAATCTTTCCACTTGTGAAGCAAATTTTCATCTATTCTCAATTCCTCATTTTGTTAGTATACATCTAAAGTCCTAATTTACTCACTACTTCATTGCTCCATATCCTCCAATGTTCTCAATTTGCAGTAAATTTCAACAGAGTTGAAAAGACTTCGAGACTTAAATCTTCTTTTTTCTTCTAATTCTGAGTTTCTATGATAGTTTAAATAATTCAGTTTTGTAATTAGTGTAAAACTCTTTTAATGGTTTCAATAAATGGCAAATGTTATTATTTCATTATGGTAAAAGTTGTTTTAGGATATGTTTGTTAGTTTTAAAAAAGTATCTTTTTGCCGGACCAAATTATGCAAAGTCAGCAAAAGAAATTTGAAGATTCGTTTTAAAAAAAATAAACAAAATTGCAATAAAGTAGAGAGAAATTTTTAACTTTTGGTGAATTTAAATAAGAATTTTGGTCTTACATTTTTTTTTTGAGGTTGAAACTACAAAAAATAGGAAACAAAAGAACAAATTTTTTCAATAGATATTCGCTGCTGAAAAAAAATATATTCATTTCGTTTTTTTAATAAAAACGGAAATCGAAGATTCTTCAAGAGGAAACTCTTCTATAGTTTTTACAGTACTTTATACAGCGTAAATGTTAGTACCAAGAGGAATAGATCACTTCGAATTCTTAGAGGTGTAGAAGTTTCTCATGTGTTGACAATGTAATGAAACGCAGTGCTAATCAAATGATACAATTTTAAATCACGATTGAAATTCCCAAGTGTTGGAAGGCGCTTTGCTAAGACAAATAAAAATACAATAGAAGAAAAAAAAAAAATATCTAAATTTTCACGAAATTCATTATTAAATGAATTGCTAATTAAATATAACTTCACAATATTTTTTTAGCTTTAACAGAGATATACGCAAAAGTATGTTTCTTGCGTGTCTGGTTTCAAACATCTTTCTTAAAGATGATAATAATTATATGAAACAGCCGCTCATTTCTTAATTTTTTTTCTTTTGTCTTTTTTCTTTTAAAGAAGTACTTCAAACTTTTAAGAGAGCAGGTCATATGAAGCGCTGTAATGAAGTAAAGATGTTAATTACATAAGATTTAAAGTTTCATACATTAAACCAGTAACTTTGCTACTAATTTTGCAAAGTAGTTGTCATTTTAATGTGTAGTTAAGTTGTTAAAAATTCTTATACATGTTTACAAACAGTATGGTGATTTCAAAACAGTTTAAATCGTATTTATTTCGGAATACGGGAAGATTTTGATAAAATATGAAATTGTGCTGCAGTAACCACTAGGGGATACTTTGGCGCTGCTTGTCAAGGGAATTTACAAGTGCTTATCACCAGGTGGAAATGATCTAGTGAAGGAAGGTGCAAAAACTATTCAATGTGGGTAACATCTGTGAGTTGAATATGTTCCATTCGCACCCTGCTGTTTCCAAAGGTAGGCGACGAGGAATGGAGAATCCATACTTCAGTTCTGCAACAAACTAGATTCAAACCCTAGATTCAACCCTAGACAACCCTAAATTCAAAAATATTCTGCATTTCTCTCATTCTCGTAAAACAATTTGTCCTTTAGTCTACGACAACCACCAGTACTGAAGAATATTCATTGTAATACCGACGATGACGTCACTCTACGACAATTTCTCTGTGAAACCAAAAGGTTCACAATGGCTGCCACCACTGAGAGCACTTCGCCACTTTCAAAGTGAACGTTCACAAAAACAAATCTGGAAGATTTTAACTCAGTAGATTCAAACAAAATATTACGAATTTATATGCAACATGTAAATACATTAATTTGGGCTGTAACGAAAACTGAAGGGTCCGCTGGCTTCGTAATCAAAGATGAGTTTAAGTTCGTGAAATCGTTTCGAACTCCAGGAAGACATAGGCAAGCTTCAGTAAAAAAACTTCAGTAAGAAAATTATTCATTTGTGATTACGTCCTTAACCAGGAATTCGAATTAAAAATCATGATTTTTAACAGCCTAATGAGATTTCATCTTCGAAAAATTTTTAACTGAAGGCATTGGAAATAAAAAATGTTGTTTTAAAAATTTTCGTAGGACCTTTGATAAAAAAATTTGAATTTGTTTTTTAGAAAATTGAATAGAAAAGTAATAATGGTAAATTCTAGAAAGTTTTAATTAAGAAATAAAATACTATTTCTTTTTTAAATATTAAAATAAAATTAAAAAGTTTTAAAAATCATTATAATCCATCGTCCTTTTTTTTAACAATTTTAATTAAAACTAAATATTAAATAAAGATACGTTTTAATAAAAATAAAAATAAAATTAAATATTAAAAATTTGTAATTCCATGCTTTGTATAATATTCTTAGATTTTTGAAATGAAAATGAAATTAAAAAATTTTTAAAAATTATAGCTTATAATTGATATGAAAATATTTTTTAACAATTTTTTCTTTAAACAATTTGAATTAAAATTTATAAAACCTCTCTTGAAATTTTCCTTTTTTTGTTTAAAAGAAACGTTTTTCCGTTTTAGAAAAACGAAACGGAATAGCAGAGGATTGATACAAGTCAGCTGTTGTATAGTCTCTCCATAGAAGTAATGGTGTAGTCTTAAAGTGACACAAGATATAGATCTCCAGTATAACTGGAATTATTGTATTTAATTCGATGAACGGGTTTAACATTCTGAGGATTTAGAATTACAACGTACTTTCAAGTAATATTTCACCAAAGTTCATCTGGGCTTTTTTTGTTTTATAACTCTTGGAGTAATCTAAAACCTGTGTTCTCTTTCAAGCTAGGCTTAATTAATTGAGTTAATTTAAAGAGTCTCATTAAATTGTTTGTTTCGAGAATGCATGCTTGGGAATCTAATCGGGCCTAAGCAGTAAGGCTTAATTCGTAAGTATTGGGTTTGATAGTGATCAGTGCTTTACTCTGTAAATAACTTAAAAGAAATAGTATTTTTGACCTTTATTTAAAAGTGCTTAGAACACCAACAAATAATCAAATGTCTAGAATAATACTAAAATCTCAAAAGTGAATTTTGTTATAAATTAGTGCAGTATTATGTGAAATTATTGAAATTCTTAATAGCATTGAATTTACGATCGGATATTGAGATCCTTACATTCCACATTTTAATCAGACTTCTAGAAAAACACAAAGTATGAAGTTTGAAGAATATTGATATCTTTTTGTTTCTAATTATAGTGCTTATCAGATTCTCATTCATCAACACAGATACAAAAACTCAAAAGAAAATACAAACTACAGTAAATCTGATTTCATCTTACAGTTAAACTTAACATACAGAATGTCTTCCAAACCATCATACGCGTTCAGGAGTATATGTCTGCAATAAATTCTTAGATATTTAAAAAAAAAGAATCGGCATCTTTTCTTCAAACTTTCTTATAACGTAATATGTAATTTTTAATAAAGTAAGTCTTGGATTACAAAAGAGTCTGTTTTTTTATTTTTTTTACTTTCAAGGACTTTCCGATTCAAATTTTTATTAAACATTTTCTTGCTAAATTTTTGCTATTTTAAATACGACTAAAATCTGTTGTCTTTCCAACGGCAGAAGATTTAAAAAAAGGAAAACAGAATAATAGATTTCGATTGTGGTACGTTGAGGTAAAATAAGCTGAGGCTGATTGCCTAAAACTTTGTCAAAAATTATAAGCATCTAAGTTCACAATTTCTTTTAACAAATAATTCGAAACTGATAAATTTAAAGTACTGAAATGAAGACCACAATATGTATTAATTGAAATTAATGTAATTGCACTTCAGTAACTTTAATAAGTTGTTACAATCATCCAATACATGAAGTACATATATATGGATATCTCGTAAAACCTCGATATAGCAGTCCCGCTTACAGAACTATCCCGTTCTTTACGCTGCTTTTATACGGTCCCTGGACGTTTTCTATATAACTCTATATAGTTTTACCCTCTTATGAAGCTTTCAAATCCCGCTTGAAGCGCTTTTTTGTATCGGAAATTAGTAAAAATTTCATATAAATTGTGAAATTTGTAATGTTTTAGAAGTGAAAGTGAAGAAAGTGCGCTAAATCTGCTCCGAAAATAGAATAGTGTTGCTTCTGGTGGTGTATCAATTGATGTTAGTAGTTACTTAAACCGCATTAAAAATATCATAATCCATAACAGTAGCATACACACACACGGCAAATCACAATCAAAGATTTTTTTAGTAGGAAATAAGCTCATATTTGAACTATATCACTTGCAGAATAAGATATGTTTCCTGTAAAATGGTTTCTAACTCTTTCTCTATCTCATACATCATTTACCGTCTATAACGTTGTCCCGCTTATTACGCTCTTAGGTCATGGTCCCTTGATGAGCGTAATAGCGGGGTTATACTGTATTTTACGAATAACTCCTGAACAAATATGATAATACAACTATATTGTTGTAAAATAGCTTCATAATATAGCTTTAATGGTGATTCAGCAGTATTAAAAATCCTTAAAATTTATAACGTATCATTCTTGTTTTATTTTATCATTTATGGTATTATTCAATAGCGAGAAATATTATGTTCTGTCAAGTATTCCATCTTTCATCACAGAGAAGAGAATTTCTCCCTGGGCCACACAATCATTGATCGCAGCAGTGCTAGATCCGGACATGTCCCCCAACAGTAGCGACATTATCTTGCACCCAACTGTCAGGCCAAATTATCTGAAATTGCAGTTCAGCTGCTGAATCCAGGCCCAAAATATAGAGATTAAATGGCTATTATCTGTAACAAAAGGAATAGATTTGCAGAAGTACAGTATGCAGGTTGAAGTTATTCGGAAACAGGTAGAGATTCAACGATTTCTTAAAGTTAAGTTTAACAACTAAGAATTTTTATGATAAAAACAATTGCATTAAAAGTTTGACTATGACATCACTTTTATGTATATTTTTTAAGTTAATCTAACCTAATACTTTTTCAATAAATTTTTTGCTATTTTTAGAGGTTAGAGATAAACTATTTTCATTAATAGTCATCTTCTGAAACCAAACTCTAGTGTATACTCTCTAGATTCTTTGCAGTCGCGTCATTTACTATGCATAGGAAGTCGTAATAAGATAAATTTATAAATTTTGAACTGCAATTATTAAAGCTTTCTTTATTGTAAGAAAAATAACTGATAATTCTAAAATAAATTGAATAAGTTTCATCAAAACGAGGCTGAGTAAGTAAAAGGCATTTTAATATATCAAAGAGAAATTCATCACTTTTGCACAAAATAATAAAACTATTGCTTACTGTTAAAAACTCTTTATAATCTAGAAGTTTTACGGTATTTTGCAACAAAAATAGTAATATTTTTTAATAAATATGAAAGAAGAGTTAGACTACAGGATGTAAGTATTTAAAAATTCACAAGGTTTTCTTATTTAATTTTTACAATTTACAAAGCATTTCTATTCCTCAGTTGTAAAGCTTAGATTTCAGTTCAAACTTATCTAATATGCTGTTCTAATACAGTATTTGATAATCCTTAATATATAAATGTATATAAGAATAAAAGAAAAATAATACAAAACATATGCGATAATTGATTGGAACTTCAACAAAATATTTACTACAGCTTACCTGTAGCAGTACTTAAGTTTTCCTATTGTTTTCTTTATTTTTATTTGTTTTCCTATTTCTTCTTTAATTTGTTTCTTTCGATACTTCTTTCTACTAAACAGCAAATAGCAAGCCCATCTTAGTTAAGATATTTTAATATGCAAAAACTATTCTAGTGATTTTCTATTAAAGTTTTCTCCTAAATTAATTACCTTAGTATGCTCAGCGGTGTGTTTAACTAACAATCCGAATCACTTGTTCGTTTATCATACATATTCTTCAGTGTGTACCTTACAATTCTTAAGAAATGAAGAAACATATTCGCAAAAATGAAGAAGCATTTTTGGAATTTAATATGACTGTTAAAAAAAAAAAAAACACATTTTTTTTTAATTCTAAGAAGATAAGAGAAGTTGTTCTCGTGTTCCTTAATCAAGGTAAGCTTCTGTTCCGATTTCGAACTTTGCAATATTCATGGAATGCAGTACATGTTCTGCCGAAGTTCAATAAAGAAAAACTATTTAAAAATGTTAACTTTCAAGATTCCTTGGGGAAATACCTGAGTAATTAAACAAAGGAATCTTACGATTCGTTGGTAGAGAGAACTTTAAAACACAGTTAGTTTTTATGATAATTAGCAAGTAGACGTAAGATTTATTTATGTAATACCAGGAATTTTAAAAAATATTTTGCATTGAAGTCGGATAGTTTTCATGGAAGGTGTTAATAACCATTTATAATTTCAACAAGAAGAAAATTCAATCTCCGTTTCTTGTTCTTCTATATCAACACCAATTAATATAGAAAAATAAAATAAAAATTTGTTATAACCATTGAGATGTTTAATTTATAAGCTTCAATGGTGATAACAAGATTTCATTAGATTTTCTTTTATTCATTTTTTTTTTGTCAATTAATAACCAAAAACAAAATACATCTAATTTTACTCAAAACTTTTAATCTAAAATAATCTGCATTCCATTTTTATTGATTTTCCTAATGATATTAACATCCTCATCTTTTTATTTATTCGTTGTAGAAGATAATTATAAGCTTTTTGAATGTTATAATATCACGCTTTGTTTTTGTACTAAAAGCTTCGCCTTGTTCCTGTCGAAAGGTGCCTTCCAATCGTGTCTCCCTACTAGGAAATAGATACTGGGGGGGTTTCCCGTTGCCTTCCCCAGGAAGCCATTATGTCCAGGCTTCAAACACAGAGGCTGACACACACAAGAAAGGGAATTGAAACAACCAAGTCGGGCCGGGATTCGAACCCAGTTTCCGACGCATCTGTCTCGTGAAATACCGCCGCCTTACTCACAAGACCACCCCGGAACGGCTATGTAGCTTAGGATTTTATATACATGAAGATCGTACAGCAAGTATTTCAAAAACATCTATTTCAGCTATTCTAACAGTAGTAGAAATTAGCTTCTACTTTAACAATAACAGCATTTTTAAGATATTGCTTTTAATAATATTATAATAGCCGATTAATATTACAATTTTTTTTTCCTTAAATAAAGAATTTATGTTAATGAAAGAAAGATTCATTGGTTCCAATATTCCGTTGTTTCTAATCCTGGTTGAAACGAAATACTCGCATTTTAGTAATGAAAAAGTAATGTTGGAGCCTTGTAGATGAAAAAGTGTTTTTCAAGTTTACAACATTTATTAGCACTAAATAGCATCATAAAATTATATTATCCAATGCTGTTGTTAAAGAATAAAATTCGTGCCAAAACTGTGGAATGATTTATTTACTTGGAATATTTCTGTAATTGACTAATCTGCCTAATTGGAAAGCCTGATAAGAAGACTGCGAGTCAATTATCTTGCGATGTGATTTAGATGGAAGTTATTGAAAAGCACCTCAGAGGTTAATCATGATTCTGCTGCTGCGTGGTTCAAGAAAAATTGAAATTCAATAACAAACACTCGGAATTAACTTTCAATTTGTCACAACATACTAATTCCGCTAGACAAATTGGGCTAAACGAATTAGCCGAAAGAAGGCAAAGACTTTTCCCTAATTCCTCCTGATTCGAATTAATAATTGGCAATTACAAGGAAAAAGAGGACTTGCCAGCCCCAATCAGATAAATTAAAATTAACCTTAAAGTATCTTTAATAGCACGATTTTGGGTAAAGTTCTAGCGGTTTTTGGACAAATATAATGTCTATTAAATGTAGTCTTTATCTTTCTAAATTCATGCTAAAATGATTTTCTTGAAGATGAATTTTTAGTAAGGTCACTTTGTTTTATTCATCTAAATCAAGTTTTCAGTAAATCCAATTATAGTAGAGACTTTATTCTTTTTAAGCATTAATGGATGGCTGTCATGGAATTCATTAAACGTTTTGAGGAGAAACATTAAATATATAAAATAAAAGAATTTTCAACTTTTATTTTATATTAATGCAGTAATACCCGACCACATAATCAACTATCCTGTAGAGATGTTGAAAGTGCACTTTCCTCGAAATTATCCAAATGTAAAATTATAATCTTCTGATGTACGGTTGCTTTTTAACGGATTCAAAAAATGAAGTATTATATGTTTATATGTTAGATAAAAACACTGTGCATATTTAAGCTAATCAATCACTTAAAACTTGTATGATTCTTAGTAACCTTACATCATATGCTATGTATCTTCGAACGACGGTAAATGGTTTAACAGTTAAACAATACAACGTAATATACAAATTTCATATTAGTTCCAGTGGATACAAAGTTGGTTTTCTATTCTATCTTTCCAAAGATGTAAATAATACTTTTCATATCACTGTTGCTATATTTAGTACATATAGCCTTATGGTAAACAACTCTAGACACTTTTTACGTCCCACGTCTGGGATAGTCATAAGGTTTGATATCCCTACATCGCTTATGGCAAAGAGATTGTAAAACTTCATAGATTAGCCAGGCCAAGCTGTAGTTTCAATGCTGGAACTTCCATGACTTTCTTTTTTCAATGTTGGTGATTTTGATAGGTAATCGTTTGCTAAGATAATGATCTTGGAAATGCTATGACTGACTTACCTCTCTAATATCGGGAACAAAACAGAAATGTTAGTTTGAGATCTTTTTATCTTTCTCATTTTGTGTGTGTATGTTTTATTGTGGCGTTATGATTTATAAGCTATTTTACAATAAGATGTCTTGAATAGATAGCAAAAGATAGTGCACTTATGTCCTATTTTGATGTTTTTATTTTTCATTCAGTTTATAGATGAACATAAATGTAATGTTATGATTGTTATCTGTTGTATAGAATATTATGTATTACATACAGTTTTCTTGAGCATTCATCTTACTTATATCTATGACTTTTTTTTTAATTAAAAAGCGGTTTAAAGACCAAGATACAGTACTGTCTTATACCTGGGTCCTAGGCAGGTTGTGTCCTGAACCACATATCGTTCTATAAAGAAAATCTCAATTTATCAAAAAAATAATATTCAGAACTAACTCAACACAATAACTGGAGCATTCAATTCCAAACGAGAACGTTTGAAGCCTATGAACTAATCATCAATGAGGTTAGGGTGTGAAGGGTTAACTTCCTTTCCATCTTTCTCTCCTAGTTCACAGATGCAGTTACCTTTCACTTTAATTTTTTTCCAGTTTTAAATCTTTTTTTTGGAATTTTTAATCAAATAGTCGCCAAGAACAGAAAATTTTTAATATTTATATAAAAAGCAAAGCATGCTTAATAATTCTGTAAATCAGATAATAAGTCTTAGAAAAGATCTAAGTATAGTTTGTAAAAAAAAGAAAAGAAAGTAAAAAGCTTTGAATTTAACACAGAAACCCATTTTAAAAAAAAGAAAAGGTAATGATATTGTATCTACGATTACGTTGAAGATACAATGAAATAATGAATAATGACTTTATTAGGATGTTTGGTTATTCTTGATGTGAATCATATATTGCGAAGACAGGATCATTGCACTTCCAGACATTATGTTTATTTGCAATAAATATGAGATGATCAAATTTTTTTACAACTCTCTGCAGCATCCGTAGACATGAATAATGGTAATCAATTACGTAAAGCCCTTAAGAGAATGCCTGTACGCTACAATAATTAATTTTATACGAATCCAATAGGAAGCGTCTAAATCAATGTAGATAAGAAGGTAACTTATGGTTAAAGTGCAGCACTTTTGTTTACTAGCATCTTGCAGATTAAACCTACAAAAATTCACAATATAGTGCTGTCTTCTTAAAAAATACTTAGATCTTTTAAACAAAGATCTAATTAAGAGCTAATTTTTATATAAAAAAAAGGCTTTTTCCTTTCTATTACAAAATGACTTTGATAATTACTTCCTAAGTTTTTAAGAATTTCCAAATATAAATTTAGTTTTTTTAAAACCAAAAAATGAAAAAAAATTCCGAAACCAAAATCCAATTCTTTTGTCTTCTAACTTAAAAATTACACTTTAATTAGTTACTGCAATGAAAGTTTTTGTGGGTGGAACCTCAGTGCCAATTAATTTGAGTAATGCCTGATTAATTTTGCAGAATAATAGCTTTTTTGTGTAAAAAAAAAGTCAGAGCATACTTCTATTTCATCAATATTTTCCTATCATTAGTAACATTTTTCATTCTCTTTGTATTCGAGGCATTTTTAATTTAGTACAAATAACTTACTTCAAATCAATATCTAAGCAGAAATTTGATTAAAAAGTGAAATCTAAAAGAAAACCTATAGTTTCTATGCCACAATGCCCAAATTTAATGGCAACTTCATTACAAGAACTTTGAACTACAATTCTAAACTTTTGAATGCTAATAAGAAATGTTTTGTGGCATTAAACAGTTCTTGTCGCTGAGAGTAACTTTTATTAATAGCGATTGTTATTAGAAAAGCCGAATTTTCTGAAAGTTAATGTTTTTAATGTCGTTTTACACTTATTGGAATAAATATTTTATTAACATTTAATTTACGTACTAAATTTGAAATAGTAATAATAACGGATTGAATGTAGACTTTCTCCATGAAATAATCATTTAAATGATAGAAAATATATTTTATTACAATTATTATACACATTTTGAAACACAGTCAAGTTTCAGCCAGAAACCTAATTATCCACGAGGTATCTGCGCAATATGTATGATGTTCCAAGCAGCGCTGTTTTCTGTAGTTCTGATGTTGTTATTTCAGACAACTGCAATCGGTTCAAATAGTTCGTAAAATTTTTCGAGATTGTTCCAAGTGTTCCTATGATGATGGGGATCACTGTCGTGTGTTTCATCCAAAGCCGTGTCGTTTCTATTGCCAAATCCCTGTATTTTGTAATTTTTTCCTGTTCTTTATCTAAAATTCTTGCATCTCCAGGGTTTGCAATATCAATTATGAAAATAGTTCTATTTGTTAACACTGTTATATCCGGCGTATTACGATCCAGGTGTCTATCAGTTTGTATTCTTAAATCCCACAAGATTTTGACGTCCTCATTTTTTAAAACTTTTTCAACTTGATGTTCCCATTAATTTTTAGATGCTGGCAAGTCATATTTTTTGCATAATGCCCAGTGTATTAATCTGGCGACCCTATCATGTTTGCTTTTATAGTCCGTTTGTGCGATTTTGCTGCATTCACAGATTAAATGCGAAACAGTTTCAATTTTTTCTTGGCATAGTGGCAGTTTGGGTTATCACTGGTTTTCTGGATTTTTGCTTTCATTACATTTATCTGTAATGCTTGTTATTATTATTATTGTTATTATTATTGTTACTTAAATTAAACTACGCTCTTACAAACGACTTGTTGAAAAACTAATTTTTCTACATTCAAATACATTAAATACATTAAGAGCTTAGACATTTATGCGTTACGAACTGTGCCCCGCGATGTCACCCGCGTTAAATTCGGCCCTTCTCGGTAATGTTCGGCCAAGCCGCCCCGCCGCCGCCGCCATACCCGTTGGTTGACGTTTATGTTTACTGTTCCGCTCCTATTGGTCGTAGCGTGATGTTGTATAGCCTTCAATCTTCCTCAATAAACGGGCTCTAAGGCAAAAAGAACTTTTCAAACCTGACTGGTAGTTCCTGAGATTAGCGCGTTCAAACATACAAACTCTTCAGCTTTATATATTAGTATAAGATTATATATTAGTATAAGATAAGATAAGATTAGGTTTTGGTATTTGTAATAATTTCGAAGAACATATTTGTTTTGATGTATGGCTCATTGCTTCAAATGCGATCTTTCATTAGAAAATCATGCAGTTTTAATTCTCCAACAAAAGAGAGTTGAAAACAGTATTTCGTCGTCTTTAAGATTTCTAAATAACAGAATTAAAGTAGATTCTACCATCTCTAATCTAGAAATCGAGAATTGGAATAGTATTCATTCGCTTCAAAAAGTAATATAATCCATGCAAATCTTAGTGAAGGATGCATTTGTGCTTACAGAGAATTTAAATTTTAATGCGTGAAAGAACTCACACATTCCGTTACTTGCAAATCCTCATTATCAAATTTCTGTAGCATCTACGTAATGCGATGGAGTCAGAATGACGTCAACAACAATTGAATTATGCGGAAAAGTTAATTGAACTGACTTTCAGAAAAAGTAGCCAAAAATCGATTAATTAACCTTTAAGAAGTGACCTTCACAGAATTGAATTGAATTATTTACATTAGCAGTTTCTTGGATATTTACTGCTCTCAGAAAAGTAAATAAATTTTGTTAAATATTTAACAGTTTCACACGACAAGTATGAATTCAATTTTGAAGTTATTGTACCAGTGTGGAACCAAGAACACACAAATGATTTTCTGACATTACCACAACATTTGATAGTTGCAGC
This sequence comes from Thereuonema tuberculata, assembly GCA_023159025.1. NCBI lineage: Eukaryota > Metazoa > Arthropoda > Chilopoda > Scutigeromorpha > Scutigeridae > Thereuonema > Thereuonema tuberculata. The sequence continues at coordinate 37,834,168 of JAFIDM010014012.1, read as the reverse complement.
ACACTCAGTTTTAATAAGTTCACTATTCACTTTGGTGATTTGTTGATTTTTGCTTTTTCTTTTTTTATGGACTTGTTATTATTCAATTTCAATATCTTAACTAACCTCAATTTGTTTTTATTAATTTGTAGAAAATCAAATGACGGACAAGATGTGCACGACCATACACCTGACCGTAAACGTGCTTTTGACACAAGACATCTGCACGCGAAATTTATACCAGAATTTATGGGCATACAGGATATAGCATTATATCATTTAAAAATTTTATATAGTAACTTTATAACTTCATAAATTTCGACGATTATCAGAAAGGAAAATTAAAAAATCTCATTTCTCCTAAATTCATTCCTGGAGCTAATTGCTAGTTTTAAATGAGAAATCCTAGGTAAGTGTACCATACAGCATGATTCAAATATTACTTCCAAAATGACAATAGAGTGAAGTAAAATCCAACACTCAACAATCCTTTATTGACTGAGTATTCGAAGTATGTGAAGTCTTTCATATGAAGAGTTCCATCTTGTCTTCTTACTTGTTTGTGCGCTCATAACCCTGAAAAGGATGCACAGATTTCTCTCAGATATATATATTATTTATTTTATAGACCGCATCGGACTATAAAAATCAATATTTGAGTCTTTATAATGATCCATGGAAGCAAATTTTCAAGATATTCATGATCCAACTGAAAACATAGGCAAGACCCAGATAAAATGGTTCAACTGAAAATGTGAGCCTCATTATGGTGATCTACAGCCTATCCCTAGCCCTCAAAATTGAACCTTACAACTCTGCTGAGCGTCAATTACTTTAGTTCTATGTCGAGTTAAAAATTTTACTTTTTGCAAATTTATAGAAAGTGGCTTCTAAGAAATAGCGGCAAATTAATCTAAAATTTTGTTGATTGGCTGTCTGTGATTGCGATTTCTAGAGAGCCTTTCCTAACCAATACACAATGAAAATATTATTGGGTGAGTGCAAAAGTTCTACCCGTTTTTGGATATGAAAGTTTGCAATGGAATTGCCCTCACACATGACATTGTAATGACGCAAATCGTCTGCCAATCAAATGTGTGGATGCCTCACATATAAATGCATCGTGTCTCAAAAAGTTAATCATCTCAAAAAAAATATCAGAGGGTGTAACATGGAACGCGAGAAGGAGCATAGAAGACATTGTTTGTTATACAAGTTCGATAAAAAGAGTACGGCAGCCGCAGCATGTCGCAATGTTTGTCAAGTTTATGGGGAGGACGCAATAGACGAAAGCACATGTCGTCGATGGTTTCGTAAATTTAGGGAAGGAGACAGAAGCTGCCAACTTCAGGCTAGGAGTGGACGACCATCACACGTTGGAGACGACGATATTGACCAAGCGATAAGGAACAGCCCGAACCTAACCGTGCAAGAATTAGCGGAGACATTCAACGTACACTGGACAACGGTCGAGCAACGGCTGGTTAAGTTGGATTTTACGAGAAAGTTGGATCGTTGGGTTCTACATAACCTGACAGCTAATCAACGGGATGATCGAATCGCAACCTGTGTTTCCTTGCTTTCCCGGTACAAAAATGACCCATTCTTGACACGAATTGTCACAGGAGATGAGAAGTGGGTTATGTACTGTAAAGTAAAGCGTCGTAAGACTGTATGTCGCCCTTCTGATCCGCCTGCATCGACTTCGAAAGCTGAACTTCATCCCAAGAAAGTGTTATTGAGTGCGTGGTTGGATGTGTAAGGAATAATTCACTGAGAGGTCCTGCCACTCAACCAAACCATCAATGCTACCTTCTATTGTCTACAGTTAGACAGGCTGCATTCAAATTTGGTAGCAAAGCGGCCAGGTCTCATCAATCGTCGCGGTGTTATCCTTCATCACGATAACGCAAGGCCACATGCTGTAGTCATCACTCGCCAAAAGTTACTGGGCTTTGGTTGGGAGCTTTAACCCCACCCTCCCTATTCTCCTGACTTGACATCAACTGACTATCACCTATTTCGTGCGTTGAAAAATTCCTTCAGTCAGAAAATCTTTGATGATCTTGATGATGTGAAAACTGCCATCCAAGACTTCTTTGACTCGAAACCGCCGGAATTTTACCGTGGGATTCATCTTCTACCAGAAAGATGTCAAGAGGTCCTAGATAGCAATGGGGATTATGCACAATAATCGATACTGCTCATTTTGCGTTTATTTGCTCTTCTTTATGGGTAATAAAAACGGGTAGAACTTTTGCTCTCACCCAATATATTATTGCATTACTATATTATTAAATATCTACAATTTAGTTAAAAGTCAAGATAATGTAAGGGTCCTTACAGTAATAAATTATAAGAATGTCCTTAGTAGATTTCTATTGTATCTTTATTTTTTTAAACTTTGTCTAATTTCTGTAGTATTATTTCTAAAGATAAACAAGAAATGTCATTATGAGAATTTTATACGCTAATCAATGAAAGTACGAAGAATGAATGGATGAAAAAAGGATATAATAAGTTTTGAGGAACTATTATTTTATATTGCTATATAACATAACAGGACATGTAATTTTGTTTTCTTTGACTTCCTAAGTTATTGAACCAACAACTCTGAAACAGATCCGCAAGGGAGATTTCATGACTATCATTAAACCATTATATATTTCATAACATTTGGTAACAGCTGTGCAGACAAGCTATGTGTTTGTCTAGACCGAAAACTATGGTCTACAAATGGTAATTCTAGAAAACTTTGATTTTTCGCTGCAAACGAAGATTTGCTGTAAACAGAGAATAACACAGAGTTTTTTTCACATTGGTTAGACTGTAGCCAAGGCACTGGTACCACCACAAATGAAGACATCTGGCAGTTCAGCTTGAATTTCCGGAAACGATTTCATTAAACAGAAGATGCTGGTACATTTGCTTCCGTCACGTCTTAAGCCTCCCAAACTGTAAAAAAAAAAGATTCTTTCAAGTGAGGCAGAATAATTTTGACTTAAGCACTTTGCTTAACAGTGTCGAATTTAAGGAAAATGAAATTCAACTCTTCTGGATTGAAATGATTCTTTCGTCTTTTGACCTTACAGCGATTCGAAGGAAGGAGAACAGAACGGAAGAAAAGGAAAAAAAAAAAGCTGACAAACTTCTTTGTAAGAAATTTATGATGAACATTAGACATCCAATTGGAGTCAGAAACTCGTTTTCAATCCTAATTACGAATTAGTTTCATTTTGTCGTTTTTTTTCTTTGTGAAAAGGGATTAGTTGAGAGCGAAGAATAATATTTGAAAAAGAAGAAGAGTGGAGAGGGTAAATGAAAAGGAAATTGTACTTGAAACTAATTAATTTTTTACAAAGTCATACTGTATAAAAACAAGGATCTCAAGAGATTAGTAAGCGTATTAAAATGATGACCCAGAGAGACATTTTCTATGACATGAGATAATGAAAATGTAACATTGCAATCAACAAGCTCTTAATTACTTGACTAAAATTTACTAATGAGTTTTATTGATTACTTTACGTTAAGATCGTGTTTAATCTTAGTAAAAAACCTTTATTATTAATTATAATTTAACGTTCAGTCAAAAAAGAAAGAGTTTAAAGAATGAGGTAAATAAAGGCTTAGATGTCTAGTTAATTTGTGATATTTAAATGAAGCGAAATCTTACTCAATGAGAATGGAATGTTTGAATTACATTTGAATGAAAGCGATAAGTTTGACCGAGCCTTCCCTCTAGTTATTTGTTTCATTATAAATTTAATGGCACAATTCATAAATGTAAATTTGTACTATCTTTGAAGAAAATGACTAAGTGTAGTTTCTTTTTAAATTGTTTTTTAATTTGATCTTTGTTTGAAATTTTCTATCAGGAAAACGAGAATTGTAGACTATTTTGTCGAATCTCTTTTCAGTCTTTTCAGACTGACTACATGGACCAATAACTACAAGGTCTCCTTACTAAAATGACTATGATTAAAAGTTTTCTCATTAAAAGAAAATGATCGAATTAATGACAATATGTATATACAATTAATTAATCGTATATTATAGTTAATTTATTCTAAAAAAGATAAGAATTTGCTGTAAGTTTTAGGATTTAATTGTATGAATTTAACAGAAACAGAAAATACAATTTCATTGCTTTTAAAAACGTATGTATTTCTCTGTATAAAACGTTGAATTAAAGTATAACGTTGAATTTCACTAGAATATTGTCAATATTTAATTTTTCAGCTAAAAACAACATTTCAGCTAAAAACAAAAGGTTAGCAAGTTAATAATGTTGTGGTTGTTTTCTTGAAAATTCTTAGAATCAGCATCGAAAAAAAAATCAGGAAAATCCTGATTTGATATAATTAATTCACAACGGCGAAAAAGTCTACCAAAATTATTTTTTGGCACAAAATAGTAAATTTTCTACTGATTGTATTTACAAGATATTACAATTTAAAAATAAACTTAGACTTTTCTTTTATTTTTACGATTGAAAAAAAAGCAAAATAAAAAAAAAATAATTTTAACATTTTAAGTAATGGAGACTTTGCTTTTTTTTCCAAAAACTTCTTTGTTTCTATCTCAGGTAAATATAGTTGAAAGTAAAAGTAAGAAAAAATTAGTAAAATATATCAATATCTTATCTGGAGAAGAGCCAGAGATTGAAAGTCCACTTGACATTATATCCGAATATTATGGAAATACCTCAGCACTGTTTCTCCTTTTAGATTATTTGCCCAGTCACCAGTTTACCATACAAGTCCATCGCAATTAAAGGATAGTTTTAAGATTATAACGTCATTCAAGTTGAACTTATCTTTGAAAAGTTATAACCAAAACAATCTACTTTGTAACATGCACCATACAAGCATTTGATAAAAAACAAGTATTCCTGGCTTTCATTTTCATATATGAAAGGAAAACCAAAATCTTGAAGTAGTAGCTGCAGAATTGTGGCGACCTCTAAAGTTAAATTGCTTACGAAAACGATTTTTTTTCAGCATTATTTCTATTCATTTATACTGGAGACAGAAAGGATGTTTGTTTATTTAATATTCGCTCATCGCTGCTGAGTTTTCATTTTCCAAAACTTCCAAATCTTGAGATGTGTAGTGGTTAAAACAATTACGACAAGCAAATCTATCATCACCAACCTTTTATCAGTTATTAAGAGCATAAATAAACTTAGAAAGAGCCAGAAATTCGGCAGTAAGAATTCGCCAGCCAGAAATTATTGCAATTGTCACTTTAAAAAGTGGATTTTTCTTTACTTTTGAACTTTATCCTACATTAAAAGAGAAATACAACGTCTTCGTGTTTCTATACTGTATAATCTAATTCTGTAACCAACTGCAAAAGTGCAAACTCCCACTTTCAATTTATTGCCGAAAAATCAGGACATGCAAACTTGAAAGCCTTAAGGAAGAAGTTTCTTACGTCAACCTTTAAAACTATTGATTTTATTCCCCTTTATAAAATATACTTAATCAAAATTTAATGCAGTCCTGTTGCAGGCAATCTTAGATACACCAGCAAATCTTTGCTGAAATGAAATTTTGCAGCAGCCAATTAACTGGAAAGGAAGATAAGATAATTCAGGAGAAAAAAAATTGCAGAAAATAAAATCAACTTTACAATCTGTAATTCAGCAGAGACGCTTGAACTAGTCAATGATTTATTGCAAACTGTACTTTCCTTAGAAGATTCGAGAGAACTGGACCCGATATTTCATCGTCTCTGCAGTCTTCGATTTGTTCCGCAGGTGAAACACCATTGAAAGCAATTTATCTTTCTGAAATTTAATCTAGATTTCTACATTCAGAATTTATGTTCTTCGCTTTAATTATTTCTGTGTTTCTTTTTGCTGTAGAGGGATTGTTAAATTTTCGAACGCGTTCTGCATTCGTAATTATTTATGTAAAAATACGTTTCATGAAAATCCCTTAATCTTTATGTAATTATTCTTTTATCTGGAGCTAATTACCTCTTTAATCTCAATTGGATTTTAATAAATGTTCGAAACTTTTCATTTTTGCTGTCGTAGACTTATTTGCTGCAAAATGAATATTTGAAATCTATGGAAATACCAGTAAATGATACCAGAATATGATTATTTGATTATTTTCTATTTCATAAATAGTAAAACTGAAAATGCTACTTTAAAATTTATAATATTCAAACATAGAAAATCTAATTTTGTACTGTAACAACGTATTGAAATTAAATTTTCAGTTACATTTCGGAGTTTTCAGCAACCTCCAACTGTTTAGAATTTAGTATTAGGTACCCATACTTTTCAGTTAGCTAAGAGCTAACTTACCACTTTTACAAATCTTGATTTCAGAAGACAACACAGTCATCAAATAAGAAAATCTTGAGTAGCTCAGAGGTTACTTTTCAGCTCAAATAAAAGATAAGAGAACGAATATCACCTAATGAACAAGTGACTCGGCTAATTGAAATTTTTCGGTTTAGACGAAACATACAGGGCTGCCACTGCTTATATTGACTTAATATTGATTTTAATGTACGGTTCACCCTTTAAGTATTTGCTTTACAAATGCTCTAATCTACAGCGTATTTCAAGTTCGTTTTATTTTCGAGAGCCTTTATCTAAATAAAATACACAGAGCTCTAGATCTTGAGGCCGAAGTTAACAAACAATTAGATGACTTTAGCATTAATAAATGTTTAAGGAAAGTTAAAGTAAATGAATTAAAGCGGAAATGAATTATTTAAATTATGTTATTTGAATATTTAATGGAAATTCTTTGAATCACAATTCTTTTATATATCTTTAACTTAGGTGTAGGAAAATTTGCTAATGATGTTACCATTAAAATTTTGTTTCATTTCTTCTTCTTCTTTCGATTTTGGCCGACTATGGACCACCTGAAACAACTTTGTCATGATTTCTTTTCTCTCTTCTTTCTCTCCCTCCAATACCTCTTCATTCTTTCCCTCTGTTGCTCCCTCCTTTCCTCTGTTCACTGCACATTTCATTTTTTTTTTAAAAACCATTTCGAATAATTGAAATTTTAGTTGATGTACCAAAGTTCTTCAGAAATAAAATATTTTTGAACTATAAGCAAAGAAAAGGAACTATATTGATAGGGCCATTTCCTGTAAGACGTTTAGAAATATCGAATAATTTCAATTAGTTAAAAAGCAGGGGAAAGCAGGCGCTTTGAATAGGAATGTAATTAGGGCACATCTTCAAATTCCACATCCAAACGACGATACTATTTCCTCTTCCGAAGAAGCAATCAAGAATCATCAAGAACTTAAGTAACGTTGAAATCCACTAAATTTCAATCAGAATAGTAAACCACAATCAATATCACATTCTTATCAATTATTTTTTAGATTTATTTTTCATTAAAAATATGTGAATGTGTATCATGTGTTATATAATCTAAATGTACGACACGATAAGAGAAATAAGAATAAACATGCCAAATTTATATTATATCTTAAAAATATTCACCAGATGGTTATTTTGAATATTAATGTATTGTACTTACACTTATTTATTGTAAATTTAATTACCATTGCAAGAAAAAAATATCATATATATAGTATATGCTAGCAATTTATTAAAAACAGGATTTATTAAATTATTCTATTATTATTTAAGATGTATTTCGTTTTAACAAGAGCCATCGAAAACGATTTATTTTCTTCTATGCCAAGTAAAGTTTTCTAACTTTGGCAACTTATCTCTTCTTGTCGAAATTGTTAAAATAGAGAGATAAAGATATAAGAAGGGATCAGTAAGGTCTGAACGGAGAAATGAGAAATTCTTTTACTCATTGAGGTAACAACTGAAGAAGCGTTCAAAGCAACCACTCTGTTAGATTGAAGTCGTTAAAAAGATTAATCTCACCTTTAAGAATGAGTATTTCACACTCAGAGACGAGATGTGATTTATTGTAGCGAAATAAATCATTGTTAAAGAAAGCTTGTAACATAATACCTCCAAAAAAGCACAATACCCTCAGCGATTTCAAAAGGACATTCCTTTTTCCTTTTTTCTTCTCGTTTTCTTTGAAACCTAGCTTATATCTGTAAATTCTACTGGTAAAAAAAAGTTGAGTGGACTGAAGCATCCTTCATTTAGCAACTGAAAAACCTAAAAACCTAGTTTGCTTTTTTTCTATTATTAGCTTTTAACAATATTGAAAAATCTTGCAGTACATTAAAGAAATCTCCTAAAAGACGAAATTCCAGATATATTGGAATATGAAACAACAAAACCGTATTTTTGAAGAAACATTCAAACCCAGAGATTTAAAAAAACTTTTAGAATAAACAAATTACAGAAACGAGACTTAAGAAAACTACATTTGTAAATTAACGGATTCAACTTAATAAAAATTTCTCAAACTTTAGCTGCCAACAAAGTTTTCTGTAAGTGATACATTATTCATTTTCTGCACCAATAAAACCCATCAAGTAAATTAAACTTTATGTAAGAAACTTATGGCTGTCCGTAGCTACGACATAGTCAGAACATGGACAGATGACATTCAAATTTAGAGATTTAAAAGCTACATCTTCATATTTATTATTAACTACTTATTTTAAATGTGCTCATTAATTATAAAATTTTAGAAAATTTATGAAATTTTCTAATTTTGAATTTTATAAAATTTTGTGATAAGTTTAGTATGGGAACTTATATTTTCCAAGATATAATCTGTATAAAAATTAAAAATCAAGGGTTTTTAGGAAAGTAAAAAAGAAAACATTTTTCGTTAATTAAGATGTAAAAAAATGTTAATAACATGTAAACAATGTCAACAGAAGGAAAGAAAAAAATTTAGAAAATGATGATGATTGTAGATCGTTTCTCACGTAATTTTTAGGAATTTATTATTACTGAAGAAAAATATTTTTTTGAAGTTAGAAAGATTCAAGATTTAAAGATGTATTGTCAAATCGAAAGAGAAAACGTAAGATTTCATTTTATTATTCAAGCTTATTACAACGGAATTCTGAACAGTATATCTTTCAGCCTGGATCATTTCGTTGGTAATACACTGCTACTGAGTTCCCAACAAATTTTGCTTATTCAATAAATATTGTACCTGGGGTATGCAAAAATAAAAGGAATACATTTCTGACTATTTACTACTTATGTATATATGCATGCACGTAGGTAAATAATGCGATAGTAACAGCATGTTTGTGAAATCTCCATTTGTTTTGTAAGGAAAAAGCCAAAAAGAGGAAAACAAAGTTTGAAATGATAATGTGTAAATTATAGGTTAAAAAGTTATGTCGTTCATCATCATATCTGTATTTTCCGTAAATCTTATTTAAAAACCTGATGTAGAATTCCCAATATTTTTAGTTCCTAACGCTTCTCTCAAAGTTAGAATTTTTGGGTATTATAATATACAGTGCTAAATACTAACCAAAAACATGATCCCTAAATTTCCTATGCTCGTTTTTTTATTAATCCACCTACGTCTATGGTAACTACTAAAATTTCTGTGAAAGCATGTATTTTCCATTACGATTAAGCTTCGACATAAATTGATAAATGTTTGCTCAAAACCAATACTGGAAAGTGCTTTTTCCTTGAAATTGACTCTAAAGAGCAAATAATTGCCTTTTCTGTAACCTGTCAAATGATTTCCTCCAAAACACATGCCTTCGCTTATTTGATATTACAACAGGTTTAAAATAAAACAACAAAATAATGAATATGTGTAAGTTTCAGAACAAATTAGAGGTTTCAG
>JAFIDM010014012.1:37790642-37824040 GCA_023159025.1 Thereuonema tuberculata | reverse complement strand
TTGTTTGAATTGATAACTGTCATCTTTTGCTTTTAATATTTTGAAGTATGTTTTAGGAAATTTTCTGTGTATGTATGAGGAACAAATGATTTTTCTATGTATGTATGTAAAATAAATGATTTTTCTATGTATGTATATAAAATAAATAATTTTTTATATGTATATATATGTGAGAGATTTTTATACATATAGACAAAAAAAGCATATAATTTAAAAGATAATTTAAAAAAATAAAAAATAAATTTAAAAAAACCTAAAAAAAAAAAAAAAAATATTAAAAAGAGAGCAATTTTCTTATAATAAAGCGCTTTTGTGATTTCTAAATTTTAGCTTAGTTTCAAAATTAAACACCAGATGCCGCTGATGACGTGTTTGTATATTCGAATGTTAATACTTACACAAAAACAGTTTTTTGAAATTAATTTGGTTTTTAAATTTCAGAAAGCTGTCCGGCAAATTTTATATGTTTAGTAATGTAAGTTAATTTTATTCTTATATTCTTTACATTCTGAATTCTAAATTGCAAATCATTAAATGAAATATTTGCATTACGAAACTTGAAAAGGTGTCGATTCAAGTTTTGTGTATTGGATTTATATATATATATAAACAGACAGAATAAACAGACAGAAAGAAAAGCAAAAAGTCAATTGTAAAACATCTCAGATATAGTGGCATTTGGAATACTTGGTTTCTTTTGCCGCTTAACCTTCACAGCAAACATCTTGACGTCAATTACACATGTTTCCGGAAATTTTAGTGTCAACTTCCCGAGATCACCGTTTGCGGATCCTCTTTACGTACCAGTGAAACATTCCAAACAATGTCAGCGCAAGCAATTCTGTTGAACCAGCTGTTCTACTTGACATTATCGATAGGTTTAAAAAAGAAGATATCATCATCTAGATTTTCTTCTTATAAATTAAAGTCATATTTTAAATATCTTTTTTCTTTTTCTACCATAAATCTCAATGTAAAAAAAAAAGTTTGATGTAGATTTTACTCGTTTTTATTCGTTCTGGGTTTTTTTAAAATTTTTTTTTGGCTTTAATGATGAATATTAGCGACCAAGCATGGAATCATAAAACAAACATAAATTTCATTTGCTGTGGATTGTAAATCATACATACAAGCATTAAAGTTGCGTGGGCGTATATGTGCGTGTGTCAGTATTTTTTATTTTCCTTTTTTTCGACAAGCTCAGATTTACAGTAATTTATAGCAAAAAAAAAGTCTCAATAATATTGCTTATTTATTTATACTATTTGTTTGTAACAATTTTTCAGAGCAATTAATTAACATGTAAAATTTCTGGTTGTCGTGTAGGAAAATGTCTGGGTGCAAAGCCTGAATGCTGGGCAGCTAACGGATGTTTTCTTTGTTTTCTCTTATTCGATTGTTCGCGGAACAATCCGGAAGGATCTGCCTTTGACTTATCTTGAATCCGCCTTTCATTTCCTGTCTTGTCTTGCAACTGTTAACCCTACATTAGAATTTGTCATTAATTCTGCCTCTTTGAAAGTACAGGATTTCTAAAAATACAAGCCAAATGTAAAAGTATTCTGAACAAATCCTCTGATGCTCATTTGGTTGATAAGCCAACAGACTTCTATTTTGTTTTTCAGAGATTATTCTGAAAGTACGAAATTTATGTCAGTCAAATGCGACCCTGTTTATTATTTCAAATGGAACCCTAGAATAACTCTTTCGCAAGAATTTCTTTCATTTGCTGTCCTCTACGATAAGTGTTTTATCATTGACATATCTAACCGTCTTTCTGTGGGCAATATTTCCAATCTTACTTAATTTCAAATAAGGTTTTTAAGTTAATTACTGAACTTCCTACAGAAAATAATGTTGGCTAACAATCACCACTTACAATAAAAGAAGTCGCTTATTTAAATGTAAAAATCGATAAATTTTATAAAAATTCATTTATAGATTTCGATGCAGAAAGGAAAGAGAATGTTGATATTTTTTACTTATTGCTAAGTATATTCTCAGTTAAGACTGAAAATCATGCTTAGACTAATTTGTAACATCTCTACCCTGACCATCTCTAATCTGTAAGTAATAATCTCCAAATCCTATTCTAGGCAGCGTGTCTTACCTCGCTGTCTTATCATTAAATTAATTCATCTTTATTATTTACACAAATTGTAAAGCCTTTTTAATTATCTACTAGCAAATCTGTGATCACCTGCTTTTGGATTCTGAGATAATTTTCTCACCATCCGTGACAGCGACCTTCTTTCTGACAACTCGCGGGCGAGTATCGGAGACCGTCTCGAAAAACCTTATGTTTGATCGTAAGTCACGTGACTTTCGATTGACCTACATAAATAAAAATGAAAATGTGAGCATCCTCAATACTATACAGAATATTTGTCACCTTGTTTGTATTTCTGTGTCTTATGATTTCGAAGGAAATAGCGCCAGAAAAAAAATCAACTTTTCTTTTATATACACTATATATATACATATAGATTGCCAAGAATCCAGAAACAAAGTCGTGTACCTGACTTTGTTTCTGGATTCTTAATTGTGAAGATTGTACGTAAAGAATCACTAATCTAATATAGATTATCAATTGGGAGTACTTTTTAGTGTATTCAATGTAGATTTCAATCCGAAACGTTTCCTGTATTATTAGGTACCGTATGTTTCAGAAGGAATTAGATATATTCATTTGGGCTGAAGATGAACGTTTTGGATTTATCTGGAATCTATAATTATTTAAACATCTGTAATTAAAAGCAGTTTCTATTGTGAACTTTAATGTTATATTAAATTACAGTGCAAAATATTTAAACCTTCTATTTAGTAATGCAGAAAGCAAAGTTTAGATTCACGTTTCTTTATTTTTCGACTGTTCTTTTTGTAACGAATTCATAAAATGTTTACTTTATTTAGTTTGATGTTTATTTAAGCATCCGGTATTACTTATAATTCGTTACTAATTGAGTCGCAATGTAGGCATTTATTGTACTAGGTCTTTGAGGCTTGTAATCAAATTTTATATTCTATTCTATTATTGGAATTATGAATATCGCTTTCATACCGTAGTGATTTTAGAATATTACTTATTTTCGTAGCAATTGATTTGCTAATGCCAGTACCAATTTGCAGCGAAACCCTTTCTTCCTCTATATTAACCGCTTTTAATATATTGCTTTTGGTAGTTCTGCTGTAATGACGCCCTGATGTTAATTTATGTTACATTGATTTTATGGATCTTTTTAAATTAACTAATATGTCGATTAGGTTAGTCTTAAAATTTTAAGTATTTACATAAAAAATTAACATTTATTTCTATAAATTGCAAGCTCTAGAGAAATGCAGTCATCTGTATAGTAGTGAATATATCATAGATGACAAAATCTACATTATTCAAGAAAGCATGATATTTGGATTAACGTGTTTCTGCTTGGAAGTTTCATTAGAAATGCTTCATTTACAATTTAACAAGTAAACTTCCGGAAGGAATAATTTTGGATGTATACATTGGAGATGAAAGATTACACAGCGTTAAAGAAGACAAACAGTATTATGACACAACAGTGCACGCGAACAGATGACGCCATAAAGTGCGTACAGCAGTTAATCGTACAGAAACCGTAAAATTTTTAATAAAACTGTCGCTGTAAGCAGGTGTTGAAGTTCTTGAAGGCAGTGAATTTAGCAAATCTTTACAGTGTTTCGGGAAAATGATTCCTAGACTGAGCAATATGTACAGCATTTTAAAGCAAAAGAAAAATCTACATTAGCCAATTGTAAAATAATAATAAATAGTTAAATTTTATTGATACGTTATTCATTAATATCACTTTTAGTTAGATAATCATCCCAACGATGGATATTTTGCTTTAAGATTGTTATTTAGTTCGTGGCTGTTTGCTTACAAGTAACTCTATACAGTACCACTTCGTCCCGCTTAGATGTTACAATATCTTTTCTGTTGTGACATGTAAAGAAAAAATAAAAATAAAACGAAAATGTAACTAATGTTTCCAATCTATCGACAATTAATCAATTAATTAATCTATCAACAATTAATTAATGTTTGACTCATTTCATACTTAGTTATAAATTTGTATATGGATCAGATTTTTTTGAATGCTTCTTTTTTTTCCCAAAATTATAATGGTATCTTCATATAGTTGTTTATTTATTATCCATTGCTGCTTTGAACAGTACATGTACTTTCAAAGCATTATTGCTTCTTCTATTTTTCAATATAAACTTTAAAAGAAAATTAAATAATAAGAACATTAGATAAGCAATTCATTGTATATCAACTTCATATTTATAAGCTAAACTATATCTTTTAAATTTAATAATAAGTTTATTTTGTTTCCAACTATACGTTCCAATATCTTTTGTACTTCTGGACTCGGCTAATGTTCATCATAGCTGTACATTATACTGGTTGCTCCTCAAAGCATAACAGACAATTAAATTCTGCTATCCTCAAACATCCAATCCACCCATCAAATCAAATGACGCCGGCGATAGTGACTGCCGGCAACTACAAGGACAACCCTTAGAGGCAAACAGAACAAAGAAATGGAAAATATCTGTCAATCTACCGTTATTGCGATCACTGAGAAATTCTGTGAGCTAAGTCACAATCTCCAACTTCATGTGTATCATTTTAACCTTTTAATCTGAAAAACAAAATTTAAGTGATATACTTGCTTCATATCGATGATATAAATGTGGATGTCAATAGACTTCTTAGACGCAAACGCTTTTATTTAAATTATGCTTACTATAAATTAAAAGCTAAGTTTCACCTCAGCTTAAAATGTAATGATAGATTCATATTCATATTTCATTAAACTTGTCCAAACACTGAAAGTTAAATTGCAAATTTGAAGATGACATAATATTTAATACATAAATCTCCTTTAGCCTTCTCAATTTGAAATATTCAGCATATTGAAATGAGGGGTATTGCATTTAATTGAATTTGAATTTAAGGTCCTGACTCAAGCAAATGCAAGCGACTTGAAACCTTTTATTTCTTTTATCTATTTCTTTTTCTAATGCATCTAAAATTCTAAAAATTTAGATGTGAACTTGTGAAGCATCTGGGATTTCTATTTTCTTGTTTTTAATTTTCAAAATATTACGCAATTAATTAAATTAAAATTCAATAACAGTGAATTTTTTTTGTTTTTTTCGAGGTAAGAACGAAAGAGCTATCCCAGATGGCGGTCGATGATGGCTCAATGCGTGAAAGCAAACAAATTTATGCATTCTCTATATTTTTCCGTTTTCATATTACATTTAATGCACGTTAAACCTTCTTACATACACAAAATACAAAGTAATACTTCGAAAACACACAAAATTGACTGTTTTTGTTATTGTTATTTTAATTAAGTTAATTAGAGAATATCTTGAAAATTAAAAACAAGATAATAGAAATCCCAGATGCTTAACAAGTTCGTATTTAAATTTTCAGAATTTTAGGCACATTGGTAAAAGAAATATATGAAAGAAATAAAAAGTTTGCAGTCGCCTGTATTTGCTTGAGTCAAGACCTTAATACAGAAAATTACTAAATTTAGAATACTTAAATTATTATACTGGTTTCAAATATTTGCATTTGATTACAGTAGAAATAGAATTACAGAATGATCGTTATTCTATCTGCTAAGTATATCTTTAATATATGTAATGTTTTTTTTTTTTTTTTCATTTCAAATTTATTCTTCTCTTTCGTATGAGGAGGACACATTTAATAGCAACGAAACAAAAATTTGACATCTCTATATCTATTATAGAAATGCTAATGTAAAGTGAACCAGGATATGCCACTAGGAAGAATATCCCACGGATATGATAAAGACACAGCCTTTCAATGTTATATTGTCAGAAAAATGAAAAGAATTTACTAATATTATCCTTTATCAGCAATTACTGATGAGCTATATAATTACTGATGCTAGTATGAATTTCCCTTCTTTTAAATTACTATTGTAAACTGCAATTTCTTGCAAATATGAGAAGAATGATTAGTTATAATTTTAAACCAATATCGCTACATCCAATATGACTTAAAACAACTGAAATATGGTGTAAAATAATAGGATTCAAGAAGTCACTATATTACACAGCTCACTTTACGGGTATTAAAATATTTTATTTTCACGAAAATAACATCTAACACTTAAATACCTTTCCGTCTTTTGGAAAACAAAAAACAAACCAAGTTTTCTGCTTTACAGGAAAAGATTGAAACTAGAAGGGCTCTTGTTACCTAATAAATTCATTCTTACGTATAAGATCGGGACCCAATTTCACAAATTGATCCATTTCGTTGAACTAAGATTTAAATAGCATTTCACATTACTAATAGAAAGCTTAATCAACTATAAATAATATTGATACATAGATCAATAATTTTAGAAGATTGTCACCTTGTTTTGTTTTTGTTTTTGCTTTTATTTTTTTGCATTTTGAAAATGATGATTCTGTTGTTTTCGTTTCATTTATTCCAAATGCTTTGTAGCTTCAGATTTTCCCATTTTATTTAATAATAATGTCATTTTGAATAAACCCCTCTCCGTTCCTTTGCATAATTTCAGAATGAGATTACCCTAGCAAATTAGCCATTTGCGTAAAAGCCTAATATAAAGTTACATAAAAGTCTTAGAATTACATAAAAGCTAACTTGAGGTAAACAAGACGAAGGTATATAGATAAGAGAGTGCAGATAAATCAGACTTCGTTAGTCAAAGTTTGCCAGAAGGCATCTTTCCAACTCAACTTGACATTATCAAGATGCAGTAGACCTAGGATACTTAACATTTAAATAAAATTACAGTGATTTTATTTAGGTAATGCAGACCGTGCTGTATCTTGTTTATTTTTCAAGTATTTTTAAAATAATACTCCCCAAGGATTTTTAAAATAAATATTACATAGCTTTACTTAAATTTTTATTTAATATATTCAGTTAAAATTCTCAAATTATGATTAGTTTTATTTTCATCATGAAAGTTCTACATTATTCATTTATTTACATAAGTGAAAGTTGCTGCTAAATGATTTGCAGAAGAAATCCAGCAGGAAATGAATAAAGTCTAAAAAGATTCGTGTCCGGAGAATCGGGATAGAGTAATCCCACAGATAAAGTTTCTACTTAAAGATATGTCTTTTACAAATGCAAACGTAACGCCTAAAAAGTGGAAATGATTTCATCACTATATTAGGCGACTCAAATCAAATATTCAGTTGGAATTGATTGCCATATAAATCTCAGTTGAACTGACTCCTTCTGGGAATGTTGCCTTTAAGCCTTTAAGCACAAATCTAATTGATATTTTTCTCCGAATACTTAACCTTAGCATAAGGAACCTAATGCAATGTTATTGACACTAGAAGCATTAAAACCTTAGCATCTAAACCAAATGGTATGGATACGTTGGTAATAGTTTGTCTTATAAGAGACTGACGAATGGAGTTGATTTTTCTATTTAATCTTTCAAGTGGAAAAAATCAAGTACGATTTACCTTACAAAATACTGAATGTAAAGTAGTTTATTAATCAGTAATGAATAGAGGTTTAATATATAATTAGTGATGTGAAACACTTATTTTTATACGAAGCACTTGCTTTTTTAACTTGGTCGATGACTTGCAGGCAAGTCGAAACGTTGTGACTCTTTTCTTTTTGTATTTTTAAAAAAAGTTTTTAAAATATTTATGCATTCGGCCTAAATTTTAACAATTTTTAATCAATTTACGTACGTTAAATTATTGTAAATACATTTGTTTTTTTTTATGAATAAAGATTCTTAGTGGTTTTGGTTGAAATGTTTTGATTCTTAGCGGTTTTTCACAGGAGAGATACTGTATCTGTCGCTATGAGAGAAAAGTCCTAATTAAAGACTTTTGATGAACTTTTTCCTTTCACTGAAAAACGTTTGTTAAATAGGTTTAATTCGTGTAAAAAAAAGAGCTGTGTATAAAATAATATATCTGCCAAGACATCAGTAAAAGCTTTTTTTTCTTTCAATTTACTACCACTGTTTTGCTAATGGTTGAAGATGGAAGCCAATTATAGAAATATATTCCTTAAACTACTGAGGAGTTTATTAGATCTAAATGCCGATATATATTTATGATAACTAGCTAAAGTTCCTGCTTAATGAAATCTAATGCTAAAATGTAGATATTATTTGTTATTTCATTTTGTGTGCTTTGAAGTTTAATGTAGGTTCGTTATCTGTCAAAATAAAGG
Source organism: Thereuonema tuberculata (assembly GCA_023159025.1). NCBI lineage: Eukaryota > Metazoa > Arthropoda > Chilopoda > Scutigeromorpha > Scutigeridae > Thereuonema > Thereuonema tuberculata. The sequence goes on along the minus strand of JAFIDM010014012.1, from coordinate 37,815,786 downwards.
ATTGAATATTTCTATTTTAAAAACGTGTTAGTTTTGGGGCTGAATAAATCGCTTATAAGCAGGCGAGGGCGACACAAACTTTGAATAATTTTGAAATTCGCCCCCTGAGATAAACACTGGCTAGGCCGAAGTCAGGAGCTTTCATCTATTTACAACGACATTATTAAAATAATTTTTGCGAAACATGAGAAGTGCCAAATGGCACCAATCCAAATTCGTCAAACCACACACCCATCTACACTCTATCAAGATCTTAATACACACGGAGTCTCTTTACTTTCTCCAGGGACTTTTAGAATAAAGGAACTGCGATGATATATCAAACCTTTTATGGTGCAAACAACGTAAGTAATGCTCGGACGCATAAAGTGGAAGGTGCGAGGGAAAACCGATCTCCAAGTGCTTGCTTTCAGGTAGTGTAAAGAGTTGAAGAGATTTCTTCTTCAACATTTGCTGGTGTACTTTGAAGTAATTTCCGTCAGAAGTATAAGAGCACTGATATCACCTGCATTGATTTCCTTTGTCAAGATATTTTAAATAATTCAAGTTTAGTAGGAATTCATGAACAAATAAAAGGTCCTAAATTTTTAAACGCTGTTTGGTACAATGTCAGTCATAAACCGTCTTAGGCAATTTTTCAAGAATAATTGAATTAGATCTTTCCTTTACTATCTCACATTCATAATTGAGTGTCTTAAGGAGAAAACACACAAAATATGAGTTAGCTTCATAAAATTGTGCGAAGGCATGTAATAGACTATTAAAATTAAACAATAAAAAAATGCATTTCCCAAATTAGATACTTTAACTGGGCAAACAATTTCATTTATTTCTTTAAATTACTGATAGCTATAATTAATTACTGTTAAAACACTTGTAGCATTTATAGATTTGAGAAATTTTCTGCCAATGTTCTTGCATCAAATGTAAGTATCTAAGAATAAAAATATTAAATTTATTTACATTTTTAGCTTCGGCTGTGAAAATCTCAAAATGTATTATTAAATATACAAAAAAATTAAATTCAAAAATTAAATTCAAATTTTTATAATCAAATGTGATTCGATTTTAAAGCCTTATTCTAAAGAGCATCTACAAAATACTGTCATGAAAAAAATCTTAAAAATGTTAAAGAAGAATAAAATGAAAATTATAGAAAATGTCGAAATGCAATGTTAATATAATTTCCATAACATTATTACAGGATTTTATAGAAAGATTTGTTACCGTTATGTAAAAAAAAGTTACTCTTACTTATAAAACTAAAATGGTCTTTATTGCTGATAGTTCTTTGGTTTTCATAATGATATTCTTCTGTCTTTGTTCTGCTATTAAAAGCAGAAAGGCACTTCAACTTTAAGGCCCACAGTCAATTTCTTGAAAGGAAGGCTGAGAGTAGCTGAAAGGCTTCCTTTTTCTTGATAGGCTGCTTGATGGAAGGGGATATTACAATCCATCGGATGTATTAGATTTCCTATTTGCACAGACACTTTCTTCTCGGCTACATCCGTTCTTACTTGGCACCAAAAGAAGAATTCTATTGTCAACAGATTCGTGTGCCAAAACCTGGACACAAGGAAAATAGGAGTTTCCAAAGGACACTAATCTTACTTCAGAATATCAAAAAAAAAATCATTCTTCTTTATTAGTATTGTTTTCTATCTTTTGTTTTAAGTGAGTTCTGTTACAAAAACATAGTTTGAGTCTAGTTATAAGTGGAAAAATCAATAGTTAATGATAAATGCTGAAATTTCTTTTTTAAATGACCCCATGAAGTTTTTATAACGTAATGAAATGTTACACCAAATGTAAATGTAACCGAAACAATCTGTACAGGTAACTTATTAGAAAAGTTATTAGATGCAAAAGAAAAAACCATGTAATATTTTTATTATTACGAAGAAAATAAATCATTAAAAAGCATAAAGTCTCAAATTAGTTCATTCATTTTCTGTTCATCGAATAATAATAGTATTTTCCCAGCCACTATTCAGGAAACTGTTTTGAAATATTTATTGCAACTTGTAAGCATGTGTTGGGCGAGAAATACAGCTCCTATCAATGAAGGCTACTAAAGAGGTTTTTATAGCTATAATCATAAAAATGCTGATTTGTGCTACAGTCTTAAACAATATCTAACTTTGAAAATAAGATTTATTGCTGTACTATTAAAATATTTCTTCTCATTTTAAAATTTTTTGATCATGATGATAGTGTTGAAAGAATTCTGTTTTAACTAAATTTTCTGTATAATCTAACGAAACTTTATCAGAAAGCGTTGTCATCGTAACAAAAAGAGCAACTAAAAAAACTAAACATTATAATTAGCAATTTAAATATTCTTTTAATGTTTGTTAAAATGAAGTCCTCTTTTAAAAAATTGAAATTAAAAACACGTTTTCAGGTGGACAAAGGGTCCGTGTTGAAGCTGAATGGCTTCCCGTTGGTTTTTTAAAATATTTTAAATGTGTTTTATAAATTTCAATAATAAGCATTATTGTAACTTTTTTAAAAAATACGGAGAATTTGAAAAATAAAATAATAACTTATTAAAGAATAATAACATCAAGAATTACATCATACATTTAACAACAATGTATGATTACATCATTTTATCATAAAAATTAATACTGAATTTTTTTTTCTTATCTGTATACTTTTATTAAATAAAGGATGTAACATTTGTTTCTAGAGGTAATAATACTTTAAATTTTAAAGTACTTTCTTTTCTTGCTGTTCTATTGCTTTTAATATGTAATTGTTGCTTATTATGTTAACTGTTTGTTATTCGTAATTATGAACATAATTTCCATGCAAAACTAGTTTAAGTTTAAAGAATGGTTTCTAATTACTAATATGCTTTTACGAGATATTAGTAGATAGTTTTTGAGCTAAAATCAACCGATAAAGGTGCTTCTCAAGATTGGGGATTAGTGTAGAATGAAATGTTCTCTATTAGCTTAGGAGATGTTTGGTTTAATCTCCCGCGATGACCAGATGACTTGGAAGATTCAGGTAATAGCTTCTGCCTGGTGAAGTGCAATCATATTATGAGACTGCACATTACAAATTAAACCATTATGCTTCAGTGGTGTTATAGTCGTTCGCCGCACGTCTTGGAAACCCGGAAGTTAGCGGAAATTGAAGAAAGATTTTTCGGATGCTGCTCCTGTCGTGACAAGATAGTATCCAAGATTGAACTACAAGTTATCTTTGATATTTACAGGGAATTGATACCATCAATGATGCGTTGTGGTGTAAGCCAAATTTCCAATAACTAATCATTGCTCATCAAATCGGTCAGTCTGTGTGTGTGTATGGGTTTTTGTGTATGTTATAATTTATAACAGCTAGATGGATCTTCTTGAAACTTGGTATGTATATTCAGTATTAGAGATCATCAAACTTTTAAATCTTTTGTATATTAAACTACTTTGTCTCTGAAATCTTTTCCAATTGGAAAAGTTTCCTCTATAAAACTTTGACGACAAAAATTCTCATTGAAAACCGTTAGAATCTAAATAATCGATTTCTATTCTGTTTATATTAATATCTCATTGTCTTAAAAATGAATCGTAAAACCTTAATCCATGCTCAAGGTTTGATACAATTAAAATTAAATCGGTTTATAAAATGTAATTAAATAATATGAAATTAATTAATTATTTTTTTCAGAATCGGCAACCTCGAATACCTACTTGTTGATATTAAGACGTAGATTTTTATTTGTCATTATCACGACTTTAAAAAAATTAAACTTTAATCTTAGAAAATAGATTATAAGTTCTTTCAAACTTCTTGAGATTTAGGTAATTGTTCTTATGAGGTAAGGTTTGACAATTCGCCACTATATCAATAAAATGGATAGAACCTAACAAATTTAGGTTTATTATTGTATGTCAGATCTTATCAAAATGATTGTCTTTATTCCATAGAATCAAAATAATGGGATTTTTTGGTCCACAAAGATATTTATTTCATGAGTAATTATTAGTGAATGCTGATATTTCTAACATGAAATATATGTAACCCGTATACCAAATCTTGTTTTAAACCTAAAAACATAATTCCTAATTTAATTTCAAAATTGAAATGTAGTTTCAAAATTTAAAACTAAAATTTAACAAATTCTTAACTGTAAATCAAATGTAATTTTCGACATTAAAGATATAGCAATATCTGAAAGATTTAAATAGAACATTTTGCTTTTTAATTCTTATTCATTATTTGTTTATTTATTCCACTTTATTTATATAGTTTATTTATTCCGTTTTAATTTAATTTTACGCTCATTGTTAGTAAAAATCTAAAGTTTTAAGTTCAGAATATGTAATTGAAAGATCTTGATTTAATATTACAAATTCATTATCGCTATCCTACTTGTTGATTTCGCCCATCTCTTTTTTTGTTTAGAGAATTGGTTTATTAAAGAAAGTATTTCTTATTTAAAATAATAAGTATATTGAAATGATTTTTTTATTTTATAGATATATAAGATTTTGTTTTTTTATAACACTATAATAATAATACCCGTTTGATTAGATTGCAATTTTGGAAAAGATTAAAAGATATAGCTCTTAATTTAAGGTTTCAAAACCAAATAGACCTGAATTTGAAGCCGCGATCAAGCAATGAATCAATGCAGACTTTGATATCGTAGAAATCTTAGAAACTAGAACTTTGAATCAATTTCGAGCAGTTCGAAGACAGGAAAAAAAAATGAAATTAAGTTGAGGTTTAATAATCTATACAGCATATTTTCATTAATCTAAATCAAAGGGAACTTTAACTATTTAAATGCAATATTGATAAACTGAAGAAAAATATTTAGTCTATTTTTTACTAATAAAGACGAAATCAAAATTATCCGTGATAAGAAAAATGAATCGTTGTAATGAAAGTTAAAATGAACGATATAAACATTAATTCTACTTAGAATCATCATAACTCGTGTTATCGTTCAAGTTTTATAAAGAAACGTGTTTTTATAAAACATTTTAAATAAATATTTAATCCTTAGTAATTCCCTTAGAGTCAGGGTAACTTAAATTTTTGAGTGTTTTTTTTTTTTTTTAAATATATCATCCACTGAATGTCAGCGCATTTCTTCATTGAGTTGATTATTATTTCGTTAAAGATCTTCGTTAAGCATTATATAACAAAATAATAGTAAACTTAATAAATAGTTCATGCTCAGAGAATTTTCTGGAACAAAATAGCAACAAGGCTGAGAGCTTTGTCAGCTTTAGAAATCTCGGATCCCCAGTAAAGATGAAACGGAGCATCTTCTAATCTGCAGTTGATTGCAGTCTGGTTTGTCTACATCTTTCCTCACTTTATTGATGTTTAGGTAGCTAAGTTAACGGCAAAAGTTGTCTAACGAAAAAGCAACAATTTGCTAATTTGATATGGTTTAATCGAAACAGCTCTTCAGTAATTTCAGTAATTATAAGGATAATAACAATTCTCTATAAAATTATTAAGAATAAAAAGTTAAGCATAGAATTCCTGAAAAATAAATGATAATCAATTTTAAAACTTCCAATCGATTATTATTGAATCCTGAAGATCAACTGAGACTAAGACTCCTTTATCATGAGAATACTAAACAAATTAACGAGATTTTAAGGAATAATTGTTAGTAATTTCCAGAATGCATTTAAAAACTGTAAACTCAAAAAAATAGATATTAGAAAATACCTAGGATGAAAGTAAGGCTATTGTCGTAAAATTAACATAATATTAAAGATCTGATATGAACTGTAGGCTTCACTGGTAGATTTGACTCTAGATAAAATTTCTTGATATCTTTTGATTTCGAATGGTAAGAGCTTTTTTTTTTTTCATTTCCATTAACCAAACATTAACAAATGACAGAATACCTTAAAATAGCAGAAATGATTCTAATCATTATATGTAGCATATGTAACAGTATGATGGCATATAATGAATTTAATTGTTCATTCAATCCTGTTTTGTGAAAATCTTCAAATAAATTTGATCCATAATAATCTATAATCGATAACTCATCGTTCTATTTTGCAGTTATTTTCGTTTCTTCTCACAATCTTTTTATTTATTTTATTTATTTTATTTTATATTCTTTTATTTTCTATACAACGATCGCAGAAACTATATTTCACAGAAAGGTTCGTTCTGCTTTTTCAAGTTGAAATAATTTCGCAATAATAATAATAACAATAATTTACAATAACAATTTAAAAATTTTGATTCATGTTAAGCTAATTCAAATAAATTATAATATATTGTTTTTATTCATAATATTCGTTTAATTCTTATTTTTATCTGCGAAAGATAAAAGCAGATAAGAGATTTAAATAAGAATTAAAGAAAATATTATGAATTGAAATAATGTATTGCAATTATTTGAAGTAGAATAACGTAAATCAAAGTTTGTCATTTTAGTAAATAATTTAGCGTGACTTATAAATTGTTGTAGTAAATTATTGTTATTAAAATTATTGCTAAAGTATTTCAACTTGAAAAAGAAGAACGATCGTTTCTGCGAAATATCGTTGTATGGAAAATAAAAGAATATAGATTGTGAGAATAAAAGAAGATGATTGTAAAATTTTGATCCATGCTACTAGATATGTCAATGATCCCATACTCTCTGTTACATATGAAGGAGCTGCTTATGAAATATTCATGAATTATTAAATTTGATTTTTTTTCAGAATTTAGCTTCAGCTATAATAAAATGGATAAATACAAGATAACACTGGTCTACATCAATTTTGCTGACTTTAAGATAATAACTGATTATTATTAATTTGAGGGTGCTGAATCCAAAAATCATATCCATTTTGCACAATCACGTCAGATTTTTTTAAAAAATGAAGACTTAAATATTTTTCTTTTTGCAAATTCCTGTAGTAAAGTAGTGGTTACTGAACCGATCATTAAGCACCATTCTACATTACCATATCAGGTTTGTTTCATGAAACCAGCTATAATATTACAATTTGATGTATTGTTGCTTGTATTTTAAATATAGAAACTTAATGTGTTTTTTTCTCCCTCAGATTCCTGTGAATAATGGCTGCTATTCGTCGAAAGTGTAAAAATGACCCAAACATATTTTGCTACATTTGTGGCTGTTTTACAACACCTAAACAAAGAACAAATATATCAGACTTTGTATCCAAAGCTTATTATGCTTATTTTGGAGTTAAACTCGGTGACCAAGACAAATGCTGGGCACCGCATAAAGTGTGCAGAACATGTGTCGAAAATCTCAGACAGTGGACTAAAGGACAGCGAAGAAGCCTCAGTTTTGGAGTTCCAATGGTGTGGCGGGAACAGCAAGATCATGTGGAAGACTGCTACTTTTGTATGGTTGATGTATCAGGTTTCAACAAAAAGTTAAAACATTCCATTCAGTATCCTAACTTCGTGCGGTCAGCTATAAGACCCATACCATACAATGATGATGTTCCTATCCCAACTTTCAAAACACTTCAAGTTTCCAGTGACGAATCTAGTGACGAATGTAGCATCCCAATAAAACCAGACAGTAGTGACAGCGACTTCGTAATGTTTGATCGCATTCTGTGTAAGCCGTTCACTCAAGGTGAATTAAATGACCTTGTGCGTGATCTTGATCTACCTAAAGCATCAGCAAATTAATGGGTTCCAGACTAAAAGAGAGGAATATGTTAGCCCCCGGAACAACCATTATATATCGACAAAGAGAGAAGAGCTTTGAAAAATATTTTGAGATGGATGAACATCTTGTGTACTGCACCGACATCAAAGGACTCATTGAAACTATGGGATGTGAGTATCTTGCAGAGGAATGGAGGCTGTTCATAGACAGCTCGAAGAGAAGTTTAAAATGTGTGTTGTTAAATAATGGAAACAAATTAGCATCTATTCCTATTGGTCACTCAGTGACAATGAAAGAAACTTATGAAACAATGAGAATACTTCTCCATAAGATTAAATACAATGATCACTGCTGGACTGTTTGTGGTGATCTAAAGGTAATATCTATACTTCTCGGTCAACAAGGAGGGTATACGAAATATCCATGTTACATATGTCTATGGGACAGTCGTGCAAAAGAAGAACAATGGATAAGAAAAGAATGGCCTGCAAGGGATTCATTTCAAGTAGGTGACAAGAACATTAAGCATGAGCCTCTTCTTCATCCCAATAAAATACTATTACCCCCACTGCACATCAAGTTAGGGTTAATGAAGCAGTATGTAAAGGCTCTGGATAAAGATGGTACTTGCTTCAAGTACATCTGCTCGAAATTTCCATCACTGACACATGAAAAGTTGAAATCCGGTATTTTTGATGGCCCTCAAAAATAGCTTCTAATGAAAGATAAGGAATTTTTGGAAACCATGAACACTTTGAAGAAAGAAGCATGGTGTGCTTTTTGTAATGTTGTAAGAAACTTTCTTGGCAACGTAAAGGCAGACAACTACGAACTTCTAGTTGAAACTTTGTTAACAGCATATCAGAAGATAGGAGTAAATATGAGTGTAAAGATGCATTTTCTGCACAGTCACTTAAATGTCTTTCCCTCAAATCTTGGTGCTCTAAGTGAAGAGCAAGGAGAGTTCTTCCACCAAGATATAAAGACCATGGAACAAAGATATCAAGGCAGCTGGAACACAAACATGATAGCAGACTACTGTTGGTGCTTGCTGCGTGACATCCCAGATTCCAGCTACGCCAGAAAATCAAAGAAGCGAAAGTTCTTTCATAATTAATATACTTCACTTTGTATGTATTTTTAAAATTAATAATTATTTATAATTATTATAATGAACCAGTCCCAAGAAACTTATTCACGATTTAACGTTCTTTCAAAAGAAACAACATTAGTGGTAATAACAGTAACAAATAGGCTGCTGCAACTCATAAACATTATAAATTTCAGTAATTGTATTTTGTGAAAAATTGTGACGTGATGGACAATTTCTGACTGCATATTCGTAATCAGCGACCTCAAATTATATAAAATCAGTTAAAACATCTTAGTCAGCAGAAAAAAAAATTTTCCATGTAGACCAGTGTAATTAATGCTTTTAGACAGTGTCAAATTAAAAGCGGCACCATAATATGCACAATTTTATAAACAAACTTTATAAACACAACTTTATCGGAAGCAACCACTTTTGACCCCCAACTTCCGGTCAGGGAATTGTTCTAGAGAAATGATTTTTTGGACGTGGTCCCCTACTTTTTGATGCTGAACACAATGGTGAAGGTTTCTGTCCCCTATGTTTTACAGGCAAGCTACAATCTAGGGGCTGCTAATGTTGCTGTCTGATTGGCACACTCCGTAGCGGTCAAACGGTTAGAGATATTCGAATGAAACCTTCACCATTGTGTTCAGCATCAAAAAGTAGGTGACTACGTGTAAAAAAATCAGAGATCTACGACCATTCCTTGACCTTCCCAAGCCATTGTCTTTCTTTTAAAAACGCCTTTGGGGTCAGGGAGTGGTCCTAGATGTCTGATTTTTTTGTACGTAGTTGTATACTTTGTCATGCTAAACACAATGGTGAAGATTTCATTCTAATATCTATAACCGTTTGGCCGCTATAGAGTCTGACATACAGAAAGAACAAAAGCAAGAGCGCTCCCCTAGCGATTTTACAGGCAAGCTTTAACCTTGGCGCAGCTAAAAATCATATAATTTTAAAAACATTAGTTTTTAATGGTGACATTTCTGAATATAATTAACAAAAATTATAAGTATAATTGAAGAAAATTCAAGTTAAAGTGTTGGTAAGCCTTTCTTGTAGCAAAAAAAATTAATTTCGAATAAACTATTTTCTCCAGTTTATTAACTTTTGAGATTTAAATCTCACCTGGTATTGATGTATTTAAATAGACATTTTTCAACTTATTCATGGTGGGTGACGACTTTCTTTTTTTGTAACAGAGAGTATCGGACTATTTATCCGGCATTCCGAGAAATGAAACATAAGGGTTTTTGTTTGTTCTTTCAGAATTTTGATAGTCATGCCGAAAATATAGAACCAATGACACAAGTTGTGTTTAGTAAAATTATATTTCATTAATTTTTGTTGATTTACGCTTTACTTAAGAAATGAAGGCATATCCGAACAGCCTTCACCTTCGGTTGGATTAATCTAACAGTGGCGCCATCTATAAACAAACCGGAGGAACATGAAATACTTGACTCTCATTTTAAATATTATAATAGTCACTTAGGGGATAGATGAATACAGGACCCTTTAGTACACAAAATTATCACAAATAAAAATATAAAGTCTTATTTAAATTTGATATCTTGTTGAATTTGATAAGAAATTAGATGAAGAATCTGAAAGATTGTCTTTTAAAAATTTAAGCTGATTTTAAAGTACCTTTGAAAAAAAAAGATTTTTAATTCTCAGAATTTGTAAATTAGATAATAAAAAAATAATCATAGAAATTTTAAATTTAAAGCTACATTTGACTGCATATCAAAGAAATAAAATATTCAATAAAAGATTTCACTACGATTAATACAGAATAAAAAATATAAATAAATTACAATACACAATTAGAATTAAGTATATTAGCTTACAAAAATATTCAAATATAAAATTAAAGATTTATAAATAGAATACAACATATTTTAAGATTATTAAAAATCTTTAGTAAATTAAAATTGTTTAAAAAAAAAAATTGAACTTAAAAGATCTATAATTTAAATTTATAATTTTAATATATATATGGCTGCACTTCTTATGGCTGAGGTAGCATCGTTCTTTCTAGTCTTAAAATGAATTAAAATATTTATAAGGATTTACTTTATTATGTTTTTAAAGTTTGTAATTTATATTGACTAGATATATAAGATATAATAATTTATATATAATAAGATATATAATTTATGTATATGTAGATATACATCACATTGTTAAACTGAATTGTTGTAATGTATTATTGTTATCAATTTTTAACTAGAGAATCAACGTTTTTTATTTTTTTTGTAAAAACTCTGATAATTATATCTTTTTCTGAAAACGTAAAAATTAAATGAGTAATGTAAATAACTCATCTTAAATCCTTCTTCCACTTACAAAACATCTTTAATCCTCTATATTTCGATTCCTTTAGCAGAAATATTCTTCATGGAAAACTACAGAAAATGTAGAGAAAAACCTAACATTTTCTCTAACATTTAAAAACAGAAGAAGGATTTAAGATGAGTTATTTATATTTATATACTAAAGAAGAATTTTTGAATTTCATTAAATGAGTAATATTTTGTTAAAAAAATTTATGGTAAAAATATTTAAAAAATATACTTTTATTTTTATTATTATGTAAAACTTGAATAGAAAATGAATAATATGTTTTACTTACCATCTAAAAATGAAGGTTGAATTTCTAAGAAGGAGTTTCTTATCCAAGACACAACTTGGACTATGTCTTCCACGAACCTCGGAATAATACATTTGAAGACAGCTGTATTGCCTTTGATTACGCGCACATCGTATACTTGAATATCGTACTGCTGTGATATGACTGGAACGAGAAAAAGAAAATAAAGAGAAAAGATTATAAGCTGCTGGTATTGCAAGAATAACGGATGATTCCATTTCAGAGAAGCGAACAAAGACATCCTAAATGCCCTTTGGCGAAAGAGACTTCATCTCGGCCGGATATGAGAAAAGAAAGTAATCAAAGCACAGGAAAGCAGAGGAAGAAATCGTGCAATTTATGATGGTCAGGCAATTGCTAATTTTTTCTACGTCTGCATCAATCCATGATAACTTATGATCTTACCTTTATGATTTAAGATATAAACTGCCTCTGAACAATGTCACAAACAACGATTAATTTTGAAAAGATATTGGTACTTATACAAGGCTTTCACCTTTTCTTATCAGGATGATTCATTGCTTACATATTTTACTGAAATAAACCAAAATTACATTTTCTGCACTATTATTTTCCAATTTATTTGGAAATGAATGAATAAATGCATTTAAAAAAATTAGTGATTGAATTACAGTATCAAGTTTCTTAATACTATATTTTTCTTCTTTATTTTAATTACTATAACTTTTTTTCTTTATTTGAATTATTTCTTTTGATTCTGATTGGAACAATACTGAACTTTGAATATAGCAATAATTTAGAAAATTATTAAATTAAATTTTATTAATAAAAAAGCAAAGTACTATTTACGATTTTCAAATACTATGTTTTTAATTTGTTTTACTTAAGAACAAGAATATGTTAGTTGGCTTACGATAATTTCTACAAAGTTTCATATATAAGTTATGTTGGTTTTCCATCTATTGGTTTAAACTGAGACAAAATAAATTAGTAACATATAATATGGTTTGTCAAAACTAACAACAAACTTTATGCTTTGGAACTACTTTTTGATTTATTGTTTAATAATGCTTCGCCAGCTGTCCTTCAATTGTGGTTTCTGGCCATAAATTGGATTATTCTGTAGTTAGTACCAACAACCAAAAACTTTGTATCTTTATTTTTATAACATTAGCAACAGTTCAATTGACAGTGAAAATAAATCTGTAGCTTCTTATAAGAAGATAGAACATCACCAAATCAATATAAACTTTACTTAAACATTTTCAGATTTTGAGAATTCCATGTTATTTTTATAAAGGACTGACGGACTTGACTGATGTAGAAGGCTTTGCTACATACAATTCGAAATTTTGTTGTAACTTTTGATTTAACCCTATTTCTCTATAAGATCCATGATAACAAAAAAATATTTTAAACCTACATGTGAAGAATGAATTTAAGTATTGCTTAACCGTATCCTTAGCAAGAAATGCAAACAATTATTAAAGATTTCAATTTATGAAACAACATATCAAATTATTGTACAGCACATGGTTTATTACAATACAATTAACAACATAGATCGCTATAAACGATCACCTTTCATATTTCGAAATTACTTCATAATGCATATTTAGGAGAGGTAGGATATTCGCCGAAATCGTAGAGGAAATTAAGAAGTAAATTAATAAATGTAAATGTAAAAAAAAAAAAAAAATCTTTAAAATTTAAATTTAAAATTTAATATTTATAATTAAAAATATTTAATTATAAATTATTAAATATTTTTAATTTAGGTTAAAAACATGGAAAATATTGAAAATTCAATAGAAAGTCTATAATTCCATTGGGTAGTTGCTTCTCGTATGTAAACATATGCATCAAATTGTTTTTATTTATTTATAGTTTATTTCAAATTCGAATAATTTCAATAATTGAATCTTCAAATTAGAATTATTATTTCTATTTGTTTTATTCATTTCAAATAAATATGATTATAAAAATTAGACTGAATAACATCTGCGCATGGTCATATTACCTTCTCGGAATCAAACGTTGTGTTTCAGATTCATTTGATCATAAGAGTTTCGTGATATCTGGAATTATCGTAAAAATTTTTGTGTTACAATATTTTGTTTAGTTGCTGGGGAATTTTATTATCGTTGCGTCTGCCACTGGGATTACAGACACTCCCCTTAAAGCATTAGATCAACATTTTACGATTTTGTGACCGGCTTATTACCAGCATTATCACTTCTCATCGAAATTGATTTGTTGATAAAAAACTAGGAGTAACGATTTCTACAGAAGCCATTGAGTTAGGGTGTTATTTCCAAATAGAAGATATGACTCCATTCCTTCAAAAATTTAGAAAGAATGTACTTCTGTAAATGAAGATATATAAATAGCAGTTACATTGCCTGCAAACTGAACAAACAAAAATCAAATTAAATAAGTGCAATCGCGTGATAATAAGAATTACATGGTGCGTATCTTAATCAAATTGTCTTTTGCACGAAAGAGCAAAAATATTTATTTTGTGGCTGCTGTAAATAGAAGGCAATAAATTATCGTAATCACAACACAGCGACTGTAATTTTGGTGCTAACTATATAGTTAAACTGTAAGCAGCACTTCCTTTGTGTATCACGCATAATTGACACTCGGAGACATCACCGGAATATCCAATCTTCCATTAATCATTGGTAGAGGGGAAGTTGGCAGAAGCTAACCTACCACGTCATCAACCAGGAGGATTCCGTGAAAATCCCGCCCATTTTTATGTCAATTCTTTTCGACGGTGAGATTCGTTACGTTAGGCCCTATGATAAATATTAAATCAGTTCAGTTCTAAGCCTGATCACTACGGCTGCGTCATTTGCATTTCTAATATCTCTTCTGGGTGTTAATTACAACTCGTGCATCTCTGGAACGAAAATAAATATCCTCTTCCTTCCACCTGCAGTCGACAGCAAGAGGGGATCGATAAATTGAACTGTTGGCGTTGTATGGGTTACTAGACTTTGGAGACCGAATTTCCCAGGGTTTATAATAGTTGCAATGGTTCCTTGGACTGAAATGTACGCTGCAATCGATCTGATTTGCCGTTATTATGGACCTCAGAATGGAGCTTGTTTTCTTCCAAATAGAGGTTCCTTTTTCCCTTCCTTTCGCGATTCGTCTTACAGCTGTTCCCCACCAAACGCAAACCGAACTTCGTCGAATCCCAGAACGACTTGAAGAACGGTCCTACTTTAGGTAATATTAAAAATCGAAAAACTATCTTCAAACTTGGAAACGCTCAAAAAGCTGCAAACTTTCTCAAAGAATCTGGTAACGTTTTATCGAATATTAAAATCGTCATTTTTTTTTATCAGATATCGGGACAAAATGTAGAAGCAATTTATTGGAAAAATCTTCTAATGTAGTAGCAAGTTCTAATTCAAGACTGTGCAATTTGTTGTTTCTTTTTAACATATTGAACTTTATATTTATCTTTGCTTTCATCTCTACTTTTGTGATATTTGTTTTTTATAGGAAAAAAAAATCAAGGAACCTTCCAGACAAAAATTATTTAAATACAAGACGTAAAAACTTATTTGATTTTTTCATAGTTAAAACGCTTGGATTAGCCTTTAAAGTATATTTAAATAGCAAATTCTATGACAGAACCATCGAAGTTATTTAGTATAAAACTATAGTGTAGGTTATAATTCTCAATGTTCTAATACAATATAATGATAAATATTGTATAAAAATGCTAGAAATTCTTAAATATAGATGTTTATTTTCATCAAATTGAAACAGGTTCATTAAAAATGAAAAACGACTATAAACTTGAAAGAAATATCTATGATTCAGACTCTGCGCTCACAAACAATCTCCGAGAAGTCTGAAATCAATAAATAATTTTGTACTAAAAAACCCAACCAAATATTTTGTGACTATAACTATATTGTAGCATAAATATTAAATGCTTCTAGAAACTCATTATATTAATATAAAGAAACACAAACATCCTTTTTAACAAAAACTCTTCATTAACTCTTCAATATTTCAACACCTCACAGGTAGGGTTTTTTAAGGAAAAGGTACAAAAGAGAAAGAAATGTAAATGTCTCTGTTGTAAATAGAAAAAAAAATTACATTTCTTTCTCTTTTGTATCTTTTCCTGAAGAAAACTCTCGCTGAGAGGTATTGAAGAGTTAATAAAGAGTTTTTGTTAAAAAAGGATGATTGTGTTTCTTTATATTGATATTGTAGCGATTATACTAAATGTAGTTATCACATTGTTGAGATAGAATTAAAATCTTAGTAGATCTAAGTAGATAGTAAATTTATAAAATATTTCTTGTGTTTGTAGCTATTTTATGCCAAATAGAGAGAAATTATTGATGTTCCTGATTTTTGATTTATGCAACCAGTGTTGCTTTTATTTGGCATTTTTTTCTCTAAAGTACTCAATTCCTTCACACTCATAAAAGCAAGGTTGAGTCAATGACCCACGTTATTGCGTAATCCTTATATCACAAAGTTGATGGTTAAGTTTAAAACTGGAAACACAGTCCCATATCCTCTTTATAAGAGCAGACAGACTACAAGATAATGCTCTTGCGTTCCTCGACGAACATATATAGTTAAATGTTAATTCCTTTCTGAATTCCTTTCTGAATTAGAAACAAAAATTTTATGGTCATCATTATACATTTTATGTTAAGCATTATATATTATGTGATATCAGAAATATACTGATGCTTCCGGCTTAGTACAAAATGTAAATCTATTTGCAACTAAGAAAAAAAGAATTCTTATCTAATGTTAATGAATTAGCTGGAAGATAAAAAAACTGGGATTTGGAAACAATTTTGAAAACCAGTTTGATCACAGTGAGAAATTATGATTTGAGTTCTGCAAAATACATCTTTTTAATTAAAAGTACACTTGCAGCAAAGAATATTTAACAGAAAATATAAAATCAGGCGCTCATTTAACTTTATAAATAATGTAATTTTATTCGTACAATGAACTTAATTTGAGATGTCTAAAGTAAATCTAAGTTATAACTGCTTGTAATAAATTATGTTGAAATGAAATATTTTTGATTGACAATACCGATGCTTAATGACAATATTTAACTTTTTTGCTACGTTGACATTAAAATTGCCCAAAAATTTCAAGATATTGAAAGAAGTCTCTAAAAAAATTTAAAAAAGAGCTTTAATATTTTCATAATAATTCTAAAAAATTGAACTTAAATGAAATATTCGTTTACTACTGTTTATATATTTATACAGAATAGGAAAAATATTTTTCCTATTTGTATTTTTATAGCTGGAATGAAGCAAGCAATTAATTATTTAAATACGATTGTCAAGCAACCACTTCTATGTTGTAGCTTTATGTTGTACTTAAAGGGGCGTCGTCCTACTAAAACACCATTAGGATCCTCAGTTTGTTTACAAGAAATGTCTTTAAATGAGAATCCCCCATTACTTGATAATAATCAGCTTTTTCCTACCATTCAGTTACAGTATCTCTCCCACCCTCTCAATCAAATTTACCTTGCGCTACTGCTCTATTATATCGTTATCTTGATTAGAAAATTTGTTAACTTCATTTGTAATATACATTTTTTAAAATATCCGACTGCCTTTCTATCTGCCTCTCTTCTGTCTATTTAATTCATAGCAGATCTGTTTTAACATCTGGCAATTCAACCTCTGAATTAACTTTGAAGAACTTTTACTTTTAAGCAATTCCATCAAACAAAACTCCAGTTTAATATAAATCACAAATTTCAGAATATTATTTTTTTTAAAGTTTGCTTGATGAAACAGCATCAATTTTTGGTGAAATGATTATCTACATTCCGGTTGCGAATGAAAAAATGCGAATTTTAGAAAAAGAAAAAGATTATTTTTTTGAAATATCGTGAAGAAGAATGGTGAAAGAGTCTGTTAACTTATTAGTATCAGAAGACTGTATTTATTCTCTCAAGATGAGTTTAACAATTAATACAAACTTCAACTTGAGGTGAGAAGATATTTTGGATTGATGAACATGATTAAAAACACATTCGATGCAAACTTTGGGGTTTATTGGAACTTTATATCAAAAATCTGAACATTGTATGCAGAAATTTATCTTCAAAAATCTGGCCAATAGTTTTGAAAGAATATTTACTTAAATTGCTTATTACTAATAATTTGTTTATTATTAATAATTCATAAGTTTTGATACGAGTTTTTGAATTGTTAATATGTGCCATGATTGTTATGATTCATGATTGTTTTAATTTAATTTTCACTCCAAAATATTTTTGAGAAAGAAATGGTGTATTTCTTTTTATTTGTCAACTTGATAAAGAAAAACGATTAGTTTTTCGAAATATTGTGAAGAAGAATGGTGAAAGAGTCTGGAAGTTTATGAGTATCAGGAGACTGAATTTATTCTCTCAAGATGAGTTTAATACTGCTAACTTTAGATACAATCAGTGACAGAAGTTTGATGAAAGCTTAGCAGACTTCAGTTTACATAAATAAAATAGTAGTGTTTAGCTTAGTGATACTCGATGGCCACAATCTTCATATATAATAGTCATATTCTCTTTTTCGTTCTTCACGTACTTCTGTTTTTTAAAATATGGCACCCAAAATCTAGATAAATACTTCAGAAGATAATTCTGAATCAATTAGAATTAAATTCAGTAACGATAAATTTTATTGGGTTAAAGTCGATAGATCCAAAGGAGATAAGAAGAAAAGAAAATATCATTTTATGTAATTCAATGCTCATTGTATGTATATTGAACTAATATATTTTGTTATACAGTTAATATTGTTTCTCGAAACAATTTGAAAAACTACAATTTATTATTTAACTAAATAGTGAAGTCGAATTAAAACTGTGAAACATATCAGTTGAAATATTTTTAAAATACTAAGTAGTCTAATAATTAACGTCTTTTTCTACAAAATTTTTTGATCCAAGATGAAAAATTTATTATGCAAATTGCAAACTAAGTTAATCAGCAGTTAAGATGTCAAAGGTGTGGATAGTATTTGATAACAATACATTATTATTTCTTTTTATCCATTTTTTTTTGAAATATATATATCTTAATGTCCTATCTGTATGATAGAATATGACGGACAAGTATTGGGCTGGCCAAAAAATTCGTTCGGTTATTTTTCTTTAGTTGCGCTTACAGTACCTACGCTGAATAAAGATCCTCCCAGAATGCACCGTAGCTTATAGATTGAGCTTTCCTGGCCGATCGCTAACATTGAAAGAGAAGAAAAGCGACCTCTTCTCTTTCAATGTTAGCGGTCGGCCAGGAAAGCTCAATCTATAAGCTACGTGGCATTCTGGGAGGATCTTTATTCAGCGTAGGGACTGTAGGTATCTTTAACGTCATTCCACACCATTTTCTTAGATTGTATTGTGACAGCTGTCAGCGTGCATCTAAAACAAAAACTAATCAAAATTAGTAAATTTTGGGTCGCCAGTTTTATATTGAAGATGGAAGACAATAACCACGCAAGACCGCATGTTTCTTTGATGACTAGGCAAAAAACTGTTACAGCTTGGCTATGAAGTTCTGATTCCTTCGCCGAATTCACCAGATATTGCACCTCCAGATTTTGGATATTTTTTATGAAGAAACATTTGATAGTATTTATTAGAAATTCTTCTTTTTTTGAAATCTTATTAATTATATACAGTTTTAAAGTGACAATACCATAGGTATTTGAAATTTATTACCAGAGAAAGGGTTATTCGAGCACTGAGTAACTTCTTCTCCTGAATAAAATCTTGAGATTAATGAACAATTATGTTAATGAACTTCACTTAATAAATCAATGATGTTAACAGATACTTAGGCTGTCATTTTCGATTATATTCTTCTTTTAAATGTAATGTACCATAAATAATGCCATCAATCAATGAGTTTAAAATAATGACTGAGCTATTTTCTTAATTACTTACTTGGAAATCAACCTTGTCATCAATATAATGTTTTACTATTTTTATCACTTTTTTCACGTATTTTAGTCATCACTGATATCATAAAAAATAATATGTGCCATGAATGGATAAAATTCTGCATAATTTCACAGTTTTATTTAATTCTTTGTTTTTTATAAATATTATTATTAGCCAGTAGTAAAAAATCTGGTTTTTTATCAATAAGAATTGCTTCTTTTTGTTCACTTATAATTTATTTCGTTACATTTTGAAAATGTTTAATCTATCTTTTAAGCAATGAAATTAGATATGTATTATAAGGTTTTAAATATTAAGAATATTACATTAAAGATTGAAATTTTATAAATCATGAAGTTTTTTTTAAGTGTTTTACTAATATCATCATATTTAATCATATCATCGAACAACCATAAAAAAAAAATAATTTAAGTCTAATGTTCCAATGAAACATTTTCCATTGTACGTGCCAACTTATTTTTTTGTTCTGATTATGTTCCAATGTATTTTTGGAAGAATTAGTCGATATTCTTCATTTTTCTGCAAACGATTATAACAGTTACCTTTTGGCTTTTCATAATTTTCTTTGATATTTAGATGTATCTCAGGACAAAAGATACTTTCTACATGTACAGAATGGTTATATGTTTGAGAAAATATAAAGTTACAAGATTAGAACTGATTTAATTAATCTCAAAAATGTATACTGAATACATTGAGATTTAATGAATTGTAGAAATATTTAAAAAGCATGTTGAAGCATAGAATTTTTTAGCAGATCTATAACTCTTAAGAAACCTACAATTAATGAAACTGGAATTCAGGAGAAAAAAAAATCTAAAGTTAATTATGCGTACAATCATTAAGCATTTTTAAGTGTTTTCTTTCTTTTTCCCTCCATCTCCGATAGATTGATGGGTTTTAATTCCCTAGACTTCTCGTATTTTCGTTGAGGAAAGTTTAATAAAACATTTCCCAGTTTATTAGTTGTAATTTTCGCTGTATTTTAATAGGTTCATTGTCTACGAAGCAATTAAATGTAGCCAAAGCCAAGATTTACACAGCACTGTTATTAGACTTATATTTCTTTTCTTCTGGAATAAAAAGAATCATTTCTGTAATTTGGTGCCATAAAATGAACATTTCTACTTGATACTTTTGGTGTTAATGGCCTTTCAGGAATTAGACCGTGTTTCAAAAGTCATCTTAGTTTCTCTTCTGGAGCAATCCGGAAATCACGTGGCTAGTTGAGTAAAACTTTAAATATATGATTTCCGGAAATGAGGGCAGCTGTGACGTAAATTCTAACAAAGATGTGTTAGTTTGTTTGAGCATTGGATGCTATTTTTTCTTTTGCTAATTGACTGTAATGTACCATAGTTAATGCACCTTGAATTTTTTAACCTTGAAAAAAAAAACGGCAGAATTTTCTGGAAAGTATAAGGTCAGGTAAGTCGTTCTCCTAAATAATTCAGATGCTTTTGTTTTATGAATATTCATAGCGGCGAGCTTTATATTTGGCTAACATCATTTTCAGCTACATATCAGGTGGTTAGATGCTGTAGAGGATGATAAAGTTGGGAACTGTGTTAAAATTTAATAGGCCTAACATGAAGTCTACATGCTGTGACCCATGTAAAGCATTTAATGTTTTCTCTTGCAGACTCGTTGAAGTCGTTAACGGAGAAAGGATCTTGCCCTGTGGCGCACACATCACGCTGAAACTTACATATACTATCAATCAACCTGACTAATAATTTTTACTTGAGTCTCTTTAAGGAGGCGCTCCTGCTACACAGGTTGAAATGCTTCACTTAACGTATAATCATGCCCGAATTTAACAAGTTACAATTAATTCCAGTAGCCGTCTTCAATTTACTTAATACTCGCTTAAAATGTCTATTATGCCATCGTAAAAGTCTTCAAACTGTGTATTAAACCTGAAAGATTCACATAACATTAGAAATTAATTCTTCTCTTGCTGTGTCAAAATAATCGTTAATTTAGCATTTGGTATGAAACTCATTGATTCTTACAGAGGAGAATATTATAATGAATTCATTAAAAAGCTGTTAGTCTAAATTGTCTTTACTAAATAATTTTTAAATGAAATAAGCTATTCAATTCTACCCACTCGTTTCAATACATTTGGCAAAATCTAATACCCTCTTCATATTTTTAGATTTACCAAATCTTTTTCCTATCATTATTAACACAATAGCTTTTCTATTTTTTGATTCAATAACTGTACCTCATCGTGCACAACATATAAAGTACAAAATATTCTATACGTACAAAATAAATAGCATTAAGCACAAAAAATGATTAACAATAAATAAAAAGCATTAAGAACAAAAAATTATTAACCATAAATAAAAAAAGAGAATCTGTTGCAGATAAGAAAATTTTGTATGTATGTACAAAATGAATTTTGTAGATTCTAAAATTTTTAGGTTCATTGTCGGCAATCACGTAATGAAATGTTAAATTCTCCTCTCCTGCATAATTACACTGAACAAACACCCCGTTCTCCACTAATTAGCTAGCCTTTCAAAATCCCTTCCCTTTCCTTGTTCAACATCCCCTCACTGCAATCCCAGAATTTCCTGCCAATGTCAACAGGAAGTTCAGAACAATCATAATCTCCATCATCAAAAATTAAAAATAAATTCAGATAAAACAAAACTAATATGTTATCTGATTTGAATTTTAAATAACTTATTACAATGCAAGAAATTGATCAGTCGCATTTATTAAACTACTGTGTTATTCTCTGTAAAAATAGTACTAATGCATTTTAACTCAGTTAAAAAAAAAATTGGAAGTGCTCAAGATCGCATCCTATTCTACAGTATTCTGAAAGTGCATGAAAAATATATATATTCAGGAGTTCTATATTTCCTAAGAATTTTGCACTTTTAATTATTATTATTATTATTATGGTGCCCCTAAGTATATTGCTGCTTGGTGAGGTTTAGTTTAAATCTTTTATTAAAATAAATTAAGATTTATTTGGAGCAAGGAAATTAGGTAACGAGTCTCTTCGTGGACAATAATGTGTTTCTCCAAGAAAGAAAATCAGTAAATCAAAATTCACTGTGAATTAATACAGGATGGCACACATAAAACCGCCCCAATAGGTATTTCTTTTTGTATTATATAATCTATTAACAAATGGCTTCCAATAAATAAAATAGGTTCATTATAAAAACGAAAACATTTAAGACATTTCTTAATAAATATAAAAACGAATTTTGTTGGTAGCGATAATTAAACAATTAAAACGATTAATTAAAACATCTTTTATCATTGCGACGTTTGACGTATGTGTGCAAATATTGCAAATATGCAATGACACTTCGAATATCCATTTCATAACTATGTTAATTGTGTAAATACACTTGAATTACGTATGTTGATATTTTCAATTAAAGGGAATTCTTGTATTCAAGATGTTATAACGGAATATATTTATTATAAAACATGACTATAAATATTTTAAAAGTTTCTATAATGAAAAAAAAAATGAAAATTGAAGAAATCTAACTTATCTAAACATTACCTAACAACAAATATGTGATTTACCAAATATGGAAAAAAGGCAGAATTTTTTGAAAATTTTTCTTTCTTATTCCCTTTCATATTAAGCTATATTTACAATAACGATTTAGGTAATATTAGGTTATAATACTGTAGTATATAATAGATTTACTTACTTTAATAAATTAATAAAGTAGGCCTAAAAAATTACAATTTTTTTAAGAGTTCTAAATAGGTAATTTAATGTTAATTTAAATTAAATAGACGTTTTGACAGTTATCTACTATTACAAACTTCACAATGAAAATTTTTAAAATAAATTACAACTTCCAATTAAGTGATTCATATAATTAATTTGAAACGAATTTACTAAATAAAAGATATTCTTAATAAAAGGTGAAGAAAAACTACATGTTAAATACCAAAAGTAGTTTTTTCTTTTTTTATATTAGACTTTTTCTAAATTGAAAATTTTATTGTTTTCACTAGTCTTGAAGAAAATCTATTCGCAATTCTATAGACAATGAAGTTTTATAGAAGAGCTTTCTACCTGAATACAGAGAAAAAAAAAACATGAAAAAGAAGATAAACGACAAGTAATAAAGGCTTAGCGGATTCCAGCAACGCCGTTCGCAATACGGGCAGAAAATATATCCCAATTACACTCCTGAAATAAAAGGCTATCTGTAGCATTTCAATGATCGTAAGTTTTGGAATCATGGACAATTCTGAGTTCAAGTAATGCTTTTGAAATATTATGTTTTAAGACAAGCTAAAATTTTAATTTTCACTCAATTTATGATTAACAATCCGTTTCAATGTAATTTTTGCTTGGAAAGAGAAGCTCTCGAGTCTGTGTGGTGCCCCCCCCCCCCATAATAGTTTTTGAAATGCTGCATGGATTTTTCTCAGCACTCTTGTCATGCATATTTCCCCCCAAAATACAAATCTTTATATTTTGTGGGTTCTGGTCGTGCAGGGAGGTGACAAAAATTCACAGAAAGTTCCCAGAAAATCATTACAACCAGTAATCTTCAACATTACATGCTAATCCTATTAGCTAATCCGCTAATTTGGGATTTTATCCACTAATTTGTAGGCCAGTGGGTCCAGTGATTTAGCCACTGGCAACGGACTAGGGAACAGGGTTCAATTTAGTCACTCGCCCAGTGGAGGTCTGGATTTTTCCTAGATTATTTCTCCTCCCTGAGGGCCCTAGGGTTAAACCAACCCTTTGCAAAATAGGAACCGGGTGTCTTTTTCGTGAGGGAAACCGGGCGAGCAATGGGCTGATTACCCAATTTTAACTGGACTGAATGGTCAGAGTTTTAATTCAGTACTCCATTTATGAGGAACACCTACCTACTTACCCACTAATATGGACATGCTTTGAAATCAACTAAACAACCTAAATTAAAATAATAGGGATTGAAATCTAGAAAAAAGGAAAATTCCTACTATTTTGTTCAGCAGTAACTGAAGTTAAAGATAAACGTAGATTTTCTCATTTGTATTGTTTTACGACTTTAATAAAAAAAACAAATTTTAAAAATAAGCTATAAGTTCTTCAAGATTTTTCTCGTAAATTTATTTAGATCAGAATTAAGTGACTAACAATAATATTGTTATAAATAACTCATTTTCTGCTTCTTAAAATATTTTAAGTTTAATAAATTTGGCGAATTTTCCGCAGGATACTTTACTCCTTTTACAAGCTTTATTACAATAAAATAATACTGGACATTACATAACTAAAACTAAGCAATAAAATAACATGTTCTCCAAAAACAAAATTATTTAGTGATCAAACAATATACTAGCAAATGAATTGCAGACAGTAATATTCAATAAGTCGCACAATTAAGATCTGTTCCTTTGTTATTATTTTTGATATTAAATTAATAAGTTCATTTGCCATAGGCCTACTTAAAATTTTGATATTTAATTGAAACTTTCATTTCTATTTAAGTTACAAATTTTGTTCTATTTGTAATGTAGAAACTTTTTATATTTTTTCTTAATTTAGAGTCTTTTTCCACTTTTAAAATTTTAACTGTTCCATTAATTTTATGTCCTTTTGTGTAGCAGTGCTTGCTATTTCTGACTCCTCAATTGCTTTATTCTTCAGTATTATTTTATTCATGTAAAATTTGCCACATTTTGAAGAAACTGTTTTATTAATAACTCCCATTTGGTTTTGGAGGTAATCGGAATTGATATAAACTTTCTTTCTATTAGATCAATGCAATAAAATGCAATAAATAAATTAATGTTTACTAAATTCTTCAATGAT
>JAFIDM010014012.1:37663889-37790542 GCA_023159025.1 Thereuonema tuberculata | reverse complement strand
TGAAAATTTGTCTTCAGTATTTAATAAACCTTTTAAATACTAGTGTGATGTGCTGAAGAGTTTTTAATAATGATGCTACTATTTTTTTTCAGTACATTAACAGAAAGAGACATTTTTCAATATTTCTAAATCTACAGTGATCAGAATTACTTAATATGTAACGCGAATTTAACTTGCCATCTGACTTATACTTTGTTTTTTGAGAAAACATTAATTTAGGAGTTTTATACTTCATGGAATCCCGTATTTATTTATCTTCTCTGGATATTTCTTGTAAGCTTGATTGAACTCATGTCAGTATTTTCCATTAATAATTAGTTTCTATTATTAATTTCTTACTGGTATTAATCATTCCTGACTCCTGATGAATCAAATGCTTTTAAATCATTTTCCGGACTCTATTAGTAATGCTGATGAAGCCTTTTGTAATTTCTAAATTATTACCTGTGAGTCAGTCAGAATTATCAATATCATCTGGGCAGTGAATTAGTAGTGTCTAATCACGCTGTAACAAAATCCTTCACCAATTACTGCTTTGAAGGGATCAATTTATTCACATTGTGAAAATGTTGAAAGTTGATATGTTTCATTAACTTAGCATGGTTTAAAGCTTCGAACAAATGCAGTAAAAAAAATCATATAAATTCCTGTAGGTAAATTAAAATTTGCATCTCATTCCTTCTATCATTTTAAAAGCTAAAATAATTCTGAAGTAACACATCTTTCTAATGTTCCCATTATTACCAACTTAGCAGTTTTTCTTAAGACAGTTTCATTTTCAGGAAAGTATTCAATATTTAAAAAAACATAACAGATAATTAACAGCTGCATGAAATGATAACGTTTAGAAATTGCTTTTTTAAGAATTTATCACTCAGTCTGAAAACATAATTCCCAGGACTTACAAGTTAAGGTATAGACTCAGACCCTCCGTCAATCTCAGGAGCTAGAAGAAGCTTGATGATTCAGGCATGAAAATTGGAAGTCAAATATACTTTTGTAGACGATCTTGAAAGACCATAGATCCTGATGCGAAAATGGGGTGATCCCAAAATGTTGGAAGCACTCTTTAAATTATTATATTCCATATTAACGTGATCATTTCTTACATAGTGATCAAGAACTTCTATGAACAAAAACGTTCATACTGAATAATTTCTACAATAAACTTTTGTGATCCATGTTGTAAAATATTTAATTAGTATTCTTATTATATATTATACTTATTTTTAATTAATTTCTGATAATCGTTTTCATGATTTATTATTTTTCTATATTATTAACATAGTTATCTATTAACAAAATTACTTAATACAACTATTTACTTTGCTACAATTAATTATTTTAAAATTAAAAAAAAATAATCTGAAAATGCTTTTTGTTTTAAATTTCTTCATCTAATTCTAATTAAAAGATACTTAGGAAAATACATAAAATCATCATTGCTAAATTTTATCATAATATTTACCAAATATTAAAAGAAGTAACTGTATAAACAAAAGTGCTCTAAAAGATTTATTTAGAATCGTAATCCCTATTTTTCATCGAAAAATGATATCTTGTTATTTTTTTTTTTTAGATTCAACGCATTTCCTAAGCACCTTCTATTTGTGACTTAATATAGTCTATATTTTTCTCACCTGCTCGGATGTTAACATCTCTACTGATGATGATTCCGAGTTTGTTGGTGGCAACACATTTGTACATTGTGGCATGGATATTTTGACGGAATTCCTCCGCTCGAAATGGAGGCAAGACCATCGTACCGTCAGTGTGCACCTGACGGAGCCTAGGGACATTGGTCACCTGGGAGCCATCTGCGATTAGCCAGGTGATCGTTGGCTCCGGATTTCCTCTTGCCGAGCAGTTCACTTCAATACCAGTTTCGTTCGAGAAATCGATGTGATTGGGCGGCTCGTACATAAACGTTGGTCCTTCTGTCGTATTTTGGTCGTTGAGATCTGAAATAAGAAAACAATCGAAAGGAATTAGTATCTGTGCCATAAAACAGGTTAGATGTAAGGATACCATTACATTTTATTGCACTTTATGATAATAAAAGATTTTCATAGTTATTTAACATTAAAAGTTAGTCAAAGAAACTTCGACCAAAATTGAAAAGTTAAACAGAATAAAATCCTTAATACATTTTACGAGAGCCTATAAAATGGTAATTGCTATTGTCTTAGAAAATTGCCTTCTTTTTTAACTTGGTAACATTTGCTGTTTCAAGAATACAATCACCTTCCTGCCATCAAGTCGAATTATCCCATAAACGAGTTTGTATTAGCTTAACCTTTATCTTTATTCTTTGCTTATCTATATATTCTATCAGTTTCATAACTTTTATCTTTATTTCTTTGAGATAAAAACAAAACAATCTATGTAATTTTCTTTTCAAGTTTTGGCTTCCGTACGTGATGATTGATTGAACTGATGTCAATAAAGTTGAAACAACTGTCGTCTTGTACGCCGTGATTTTTAGTAGATAACACTGTAGGTAAATGTTGTATTATTAGTTTTATTGGGATACGTTAAACTGGAGTCAGGTAACAGTAGCCTGAACGAATCATTCTTATGTGTTTTGCCCTACAATAAATCCACTCCTGGTTATAAATACTGCACATTAAATTCATAGGGATGTCTTTCAATTTACGATGGAAACACAAAATGAGCTCAAAGAGTAGCCCGCAGAGCTGTTTAATGTATACGTCTACGAATCTTTGAAATTACAATTCTGTTTGAGACTGTTTATTTTCTTTTATAACCTTTGAATCTAGTCTAGTTTACCTTTTGAAAACGAATCGAATGACCGTTAAAGTTGACTATTTTCGATAAGTTTTAATTTGTAATTTTACTTGTAATAATGTTGAAATAATGTTTTTCATTGAGGATGTCACATTCCGATTAATAAAAAGCTGATGTATCTCACAAATAGGTTTTCTACATAACAAAACTTGGTTTGTCTTTTTGAGAAACTAGTTAGTGCTACTCAAATTAAACAATAATTGCCATGCTAAAGCAATCCAAACCAATTGCGGAGTTGGTATGACTTATTTTCCTCGTGTAGATGAGTTTTCAGATTGCTATTGTGAAGTCATTTACTTGAAAAAAGTCTTTCAATTTTACTGGAGACACAGCTGACAAAATTTGCATTCTGGAAGAATTTGAATTCACATTTCAATTCACATTTAAACGTGAGCCTGAAAACTTCAATTAGTAAACCCTGCTGTCGAAATATTAAGTAATAAATGGTTAGAAGAATAACTAGTAACTTTCCGTTTAAGTATTTAGTTTTCAAAGGATAAATAGTATTTAAAAGTGAAAAAAAAGTTCTCAGAATGAAATACCTCGGCCACATTAAGTATAATTACATTCCACATCTTTATAAAGTATTCTCTATCTCATTCTTTCTGTAAACCGTTTATAATGTTAATCAGTAATAATTAGCTGATACACCTGATTACTCTTGATTACTCCGGCTTCTTATTACTAATTATTAGAATATGCACGTAAAAGACTAATTATATTTACATTGATAATGTTTCTTATACTAATATCTGAGGAATATAATTGGGGATAGGGTCAGAAACACAACCCAGAAGTTTTCAGTAATTTTTAATACATTAATTGTTATTAATGTATGTCTTATGTCCAATTGTTGTTCTATTATAAAAACTGCTTTAAGAATATCGGTTAAAAGCTAAATTCTCCATTCTTTCTTATTTAAAAAAATGTTATTTCAAAGTTGGTTTTTTATTTCGATTTATCTTTTTATATCAAAGTCGATTTTGATTGAGAGTTCTAGAGATCGAATTTTTCCGTCTAGAAAAGTTAAGTTCCTAAAGTCTTCACGGCGAGAGATGAAACTCCCAGAATGCAACGCAGATTATAGATTTTCCTTTCCTGGCCGGTCGTTCAAATTCAAATAGCAGACAAAATGGCGGTGGCTGCTTCACATTCAACATTTCGACGAGGAAAAGTTCTCAACAGTTAAGTTAGGGAAATTATCTTAACGTTGCTCGTCGATTTCAAGGAGATGTATGTGAGATTTTTGATATTTCCTATTTTTGATAATTGAGATTGATATTTCCGGCGGAGCTCAAGGCATTGATACTGGAGAAATTAGTCAATGATAATGTGTTTCCGGTTTCAACATTCGCCGCGACGACTTTAAGTAATGTTTTTGAGTAGGACATATGTTTTTCTTTAAATAATTACAAATAAGTTTTAACATATTGATTCTTTTTTTAAATGCGCATTTTATTTTTTACATGCATATTGTTCGTTTACCAAAACAGATTTGATAATTTGATTTTAAAAAATCAATATTGGTAAAACAAACGTCTATTTAAATAAAATATTCCATTTTGAATATTCTGGAATTTTTTAAATATGAAAAAATATAACATTGTAAAAAAGAAATGTAATGTGTCTAAATAATTCAAGAAGGAATTCACAAGGAATAAACTTTTTTTTGTATTGTTGTTTATTTTGGTCATGGTTTCTTCGGGGGGAGGTCCCACTTCCGGAAACGAGACCCGGGATCTTAACCTTTCACAAGTTCTTAGTCTGTCATCGGTGGAATTTGGCTGGCTGACGAGTCCTAAAGAGAAAAAAAACGACCATCCCAGTCTCTTCCCGGTGACAACTCAGGGTGCAAAATCCTTTACTTATCTTTGTGCCTTACGTTGTTATATTATCCTTTAGTTTACAGTTAATTTAAGATCTATTTACTTACCTAAAATTTACTTTAATGAATGAATATAGAAAATTCTATCGATGAAAGAAAAAAAATAGCTAAAACGGACAATAATATCACTATGTTTGCAATCCACCACAAAACAACACCGATTGGCAGCCCACATCCTTACACCATCGTCTCTAGTAAACAATTAGGAAGCTTCCCTTTTGTTAATCTCTTAATAAAGAATGAGCGCAAAAAATATGTTTACCAGCATCCACGAGTTTGTGGATTCTATAGAAAAAGTCCTCCGCTGCTCATTATTGTGTTCTTATCTACTAGAAGGAAAACTTCCATCATTTTATCACTGACTCTTAGACAAGATAAATAAGATCACAAATACTGATGAATGATTCGTATTTATGTCAAGCGTTTAGCCTTTCTTCAAATGGTAAATGTCAATCTTTCAATCAACAACGACCGCAATCTCAAATCTTTTGCGTCGGTAGATATTGAGACTATTTGATATTTTTGAGTATATCATGCAATTCCTTCTTTTCTTTGAATTTCCTATTCTTCTCACTGTAATATTCCCGTATCTTTGTTTTTTTAATTTTAATCAAATACCTGTTACATAAAAATCTTCTATTTAATGTCTGTAGGCTCAATTGATGTAAAAGATTCTTCGCGAACTCGATCCCCAGTAATGTTGTTTTTTTTTTCGGGGGTCACTTTTCATCCAAATACGGACAGAGATATTTCGCAGTGGTAATGAGGCTAAGTGCAGGATACTCTTCTGATGTCGTCAAAAGCCTTTGGGAGCTTATATCTGTTCGTCCCCTTAGCGTGGCTTTAAAAGAGATCCTTTACTGTAACTATTTCTTAATGCGTTGTAATTGGCACTCGTAAATTCTCATAATTAAAGTTCTCACAACTTTTATTGTTTATTTCCTTTATTTTTACAGGTTTGTGCTTGTGCTTCGCTAAAAATATGTCTTGTAAACATGATTTAATGTAATTTTTTAAATTCACTTTTCTCATTCTTTCTGTTCGAAGTTTTTAAATAATAATTAAATAAATCCAATTAGAACTTCCAATAAAAACATTTCGATAAAAACGAAATACAGTTATTCAATCATGTCACCCAGTTACAAGACTGCCCTTATTAAAACTACTGTCGAGCTTTGTCAGCCTTAATACTGTTCGTCCTAAAACAATACATGGAAGGTAATATTTATATTTCAGAAACAATGAGAATTGTGTTTTACAGATGCAACGGCGACGTACGAGTGGATGAAGTCAGAAGTTTTCTTATTTTCCGTAAGTACTGATGTTTAATCAACACAGAAGAATTGTTTCGGATATTGTGTTGTGACATGAAGGCTGTGAAGTAATCTCCTTTCCTCCTTTCCAAATATCTGCTAGAAGCTTGGTATCTGTTGCTCTTGTTAATGTATTGTATCATTTAATTGCCATTTTGATCTTATCTACGTTCTGAATAGAATTATAGCAAGACCTCATTATGGAAGTTATACGGAAAGGTGAAATAAAACAATAAAGATATAGAATAGAATATATAAATATAAAGATATTCTTATATGCATTGAGAAGAAAGAATTAGTTCCTTTTAGACTTATCTATCCTCTGTCTATCTCTAGCAAAAGCATTGAATATATTGCCACTATAGTATAATTCGTAACTAATATGAATACACTCTGAAAGATAAAATTTAACTAACTTATATTGAATGTAAACTTCATGATTTCGAAATACTTTGTGGAAATTTTGCCTAAGAGTTGTTCAATGTAAGTTGATTAAAAGATAGGTAATATCTCATGAGACTTTCAAGCACAGATTTCTGGAGACTATCTCCACATAACAAAATTATTGTTGTTTGTAATGTACTCAAATTATCTTTTAATTAATTAAAACATTGATAGAATTTTCGACTTGTTTCCAGTAAAAGTGAAAAGCCTAGAGCTAACTCTTCAGCAGGCTTTCAGTCGAGTCAGTGGTGAAACTTGCAGCTCGAGATAAAGCAAACAATGTCGTCGTTCAGATCTTGCGAAAGATTGGAAATTAAAATGCAAATATTTAGTAACTAAAAAAAAAGGAATAAAGTCAAGGTGAAAATAAATAAGCTTACGAAATGATAAAGTTGACTCAAGTAAAAGAGAAGCAAAAAGAGTTAGATCAAACATTTGAAAATGAACTCGATTTCATGAACGGATCGCTTTAACTCTACAATAAAATCAGTTTATTCTTTTAAAAAGATAATTATAAATTATGTATAAAAACGATGGGTTATATAGTTAAGTTTAAAACTTAACGCCAATATCCTCCTTTTCGTGTTTCAGCGAATGCTATTTGGTTCTTATGGGTCAAGAGCCAGTAGCCAGTTCGACAGTGAACTGCTTAAATCCCATAACAGAAACCTGGTGTGTATTTGCCAGAGGGCTGGATCAACTCTGTGATCGGCCTGAAAAAAACCCAGCAAGGGCTAAATGACTAACTCCCAACAATAAATGGTAATTTTTGAAAAGTTACATACAGCGTTATGCTGCTATACAGAGATTGGGACTATAAAAGAAAAATATACACAAGCTATATAGCCTCATTCGAAAAAGTATATAGTTATATAGTATATAGTGTACATAGGATGCACTAACTATATAGGTCTAATTCAAAAAGTTAAGAGATTTTTTAATACTAATATTTCTATTTAAACTAAATAAAGTTATTTAATATCAGCATTATATTTACATTATTAAGGTAATGTATTCATTTATAATGAAATTACGGTTTAGCATTAATATAAGTAATGCTTCAGGCACTTGAAATTCGGTTGATAAAAATATAGAAAGAAATATTTAGAGGCAGAATATGAAGAGGTATAATTATTCAAGAATCTTTTTAATTAATCTTGAATGATGAAGATTCGAAATATGTTGGGTCTCTCTCTCTCTCTTTCTATTCATATCAATTTTATTTCAAGTATAATTATATTTTAATCAAGTACGGTGACTAATATAATTTTTATCTGAAACAAATTCACGCACATTAACTATTATGCTACTTGTATTTATATTTTCTTTATGATAAAAATACATTCATTCTTTATTCTTCCATTATTTCTTTCTTTGTTCTTTTATCCATCTACTGAGCTTGGGAAATGATGGGCACTGCCTCAACAATTTCTTTGACAAATTTCTGAAACACTGGGACTTTTCAAAAAATATTTTTCATTTACTAAAATAAATTTAAACTTGTCGAAATGAAAACCTATTCAATTCCAAATCATTTGGTACATTCTGAATCTATCAACCATTTGTTTCCAATTCTGTTTTTCAGGAAACTTGAAAAGAGATCTTGTATGCTCAGCCCACCGAAATAATGGGTGAATTTCCATGCTTCAACAAAAAGGTTTGTCGATGAGTTCTGCTGCGATCCGCGACAGCTGAAGAGCTTTTCTGCAATTTCAGTCAAAGTGTCTTCGGTTTTAAAAGCTACGACCGGAAGGAAAGCAAATGAAGCAGATTATTTACTTAAGAAAATGCGTTGTTTCATGCTTGAATCTCAAGACGTATCGACAAACACTGGCATTACTTCAAGAATTCATTTTCTTGAAGATGAAATTGTAAACTTACACAGGCATGAAGTTGAAAGCAAAAATTGAATTTGCTCCGAAACAATATTCAAATGAAAGTTAAACGGCCACATCTGTTTCCAAAATTTAATTATTAAAAAAAATTGCAATTTTTTTATTTCTATGAAAACCTATTATCATTTTTTCTGATGGGAAAAAACAAAATTATTTTTTATTATTGTGCTACCTACAATCTAGTTGTAATTGTGCATGGAATCCTAATTATTTTTAAAAATATTTTCGATATAGTCCAGTAATCTGTGTAATACCCGCAATGTGTTTGTATTTTTTAATCCGAAGCATTAAAATGTCACTATTTTAATAAGAGTTTTTCAACTATGTTTCTATTCGTTTATCTAAAATATTTTCTAGTTCAAAACGCAAGATTAAGATAAAAAAATGTAAAATGTAAAGTAAAATTGGGAGCATGGAAACCCTCAGATTGCTTTCAATTTATTTCTGACTCGTTCTTAACAATCCCATGTAATAATGTAATCTTATTTTTTTTATTTTCTTCATAATTTGAAATAAAACCTAACAATACTTGTTTGCTAGACAAATACAGCAATCTTTTAGCAATAATTGTTAAATATATACTTATCTGTTATGATAATAAATACAAACTCATGATAATATTCCTTCACAAATCTTTACTCTATAATAATTTTTATAAAATAATTATAACTAGAAAAACTTGAAAAAGACGTAATATCTCTTGATTGTTTATCAATTAATAACTATGCCATATCTATGTTAAATTTGTAGAACGTTTAACATTTCTTATTTGTCATTTAAAATTAGATTATATGTAATATCTAAAAGTGTAATCTAAACATTAACATTTCGCAACTGTAATTTGAAAATTGTATTGTTCATGTTTGTTTATTTTATGTTCAAGGAAAGAAATAATTTATTTCTTCTTCTTTTTCGACCCGATGAAGAATAATCGGTCAGATTATTTGAAATATTGTCGTTATTATGGAGTAAAGATTTGTGAAGCAATAACTATTAGTTTATTTCATCAGTATTTGATCATCATGTACTGTCTATAGAGAACTTTAGTTGTTCTCTTTAGGTCTACAGTAGGTCTAGAGCCACAGTAGGTGTTTCACAAAAAAATAGAGCCCATAGTGTGGTTGTCTGTTTATTGAAATAAGCTACAAAGTAAATTGAAAATGTTTATGGAAGGGCTTTGTTTGTCAACTTTAAAGCTATTGTATAGTGTAGTATTGAGTCAGGAATATAAAAACATATTAATAAGCCGAAGTAACATGTCTGAGATTCCAATAGTTGAGTTCACCATTAGCCTCTGGACAAGATTATGTAACAGCACTTTCTCTGATCAAACCATTAAAAACCGCCATGACTCAGGATAGTCTGATCCTTGCCTCCAGAAACACATTACTTTCGAAGAGAGCTGATGTTAACATTTGCGAAGATGTTACGAAATATGAATAACTACAAAAAACGAATTGATTCTGCTAGCTAACCTTACTCGACAAAGATCACTTCAGGCGTAGACCATAATGAAGCTATGAAAGAAAAGTGGAATTCGCAAGGAAATCGTTGTTAGCCTATTGAGATCAGTAAAAATGCATCTATTACAGAAATTGAAATTTAGTCGTGAAGTTGCAACCCGTGAAATATTCACGGACGTAAAACAAATACCACGTTTTTGAAATACTCTGTGAAATTTCTCAAAACCACTGGAAGTCTTCCTACATTTATTTGCTGAACTTGTGCTATGGCAATTATATAGCGCCACAGCGCTGACCGAAATACCATCGTTATACGATTCTTTTCTTTAACATCAATATGCTTTCCTGGCACTTTCGGTGAAATAACCTCGTACCCTAAAATAAAAGGCTTCTCCAAATTGAGCCTATGAGAGAGTACCCCACAATGCCTTACAAAGGCGTAGGAATTATTTCTAGTTCATTTTGTTTTATTATTCACTAAATGAATAGATGCAAACATTTATACTAATTTGTTTATACTTTTGTTATTGTATTTTTAAAATTAAATTAAAAATACAGTAACAAAATTAAAAATACACTTTAAAATATTCTCTCTCCGACTCTCTCCGCTCTCTCCACATTGATGACACACAAACAAACATCCGTATATCAGTTTTTTGCCTATTAATAGTATTACTTTGTAGTATAAAGTGTAACAATTCCAAATAACAAATCTTCGCTGTGAAGTCAACGCAATGAAAAACAATTTATCACGATAATTTTCAATTTTATACCATAATATTTGAAATTTAAATGTTAAATTCTTAAGACTGGGATTGTGAGTTAAAAAGCAGTTTGTATTCTTGTCTTTATTAAAAAAAGAATGGCAGATTAGACACTACATAATAACATCAGAGAAAAAACAAAAACAATGTCGTTTATTTTAAATTAGGCTTGAAAAAAAATACAGCAATTCTAAATTTTCAATCAACCTTTCTCTGTTTTCGTAGACTCAATCAACATCACTTTTGGATTAAAGTAAAAGCTTTTCAAAAACAAAATGCAATGTTAATCGTTTTAATATAAATTTCTTGTGATAGTATTACAAAAAAAATATTTATAAACTTTCTTCTCATTTCAAATTTTGAAAAATTCTTAACAAAACACTGGATAAATATTGCTTCTGATTCTTTAGAATTTCAACCTTTGTTGTCTCCTCTGCAAAATGAAGGTTCCCGGCCTTCAATAAGAATACCAAATCGTAAAGTAAATTTAGGTGTTGGAGGTTAAGATTCATCAAAACATTTGTGAACAATGTGAGGATTTTTTACACTATGGAAGTGATTCACGAAAAATGTTGTTTTTAAACAACAAAGTGATTGTATTTTTATGTATATTTATTACTTTCAATATTAGGAAGAAAACGAACGTTCTAAACTTTGATATATTAAACAGATCTTAATTTTACGAGGCAAATTAAATGTGAAAAAAGTTTTTGACCATTTAATTTTTTTCTGTTATTGATAGATTACCTTATCTTTGCCAAAAGAATAATTAAATCTCTCAACATTGGAATGTTTAACAGGATACTAAAGATTCCCGTTTCTACAATGTTATACTAGAATAGTTATTAAAATATGAACGATGCTCCATTTAAGATACACTGAAATACTTTGATTCTCTGGTGCTAGAATGAAAATTAGAAACATCTGTAATCACTGTGATAGTCCGCGAAATTATATGAACGATGGCCAGCCGATAGTGTTCTTAGATCCTTGCATCTGAGAGGAATTCTTTGATTCTGCTTCCCCACAACAAAAAAAAAGTCAGAGATATGAAACTTGTCCATTTTATTATACAGATTAAGAAGTTATGAATGATTGCACGATATTTAATCAAAGCATATTCCAGAAGTAGAAGTATCAAGTGTCTTTACAAAGAAAGACAAATTAGTAGTATTTTCATTGTTTTTTATTTGTTTCCTTTTTTTCGTATAGCTTTTAAACAAGAGGCCTATAAGTTGTAAATTACAGAACAAGAACCAGATAAAGATATTTTGTGGTTTGAAATTTAAAAACAAGGGTTGTTACCAGTATGCAGATCCATGGCAAATTAGGATTTTTGCTCGTTATTTTCTAAGAAAACGATTCAAAACTCTGAACTAAAGACATTAATTATGTTTTTTTCTTCGTTTCAAGAAAATTTTAGATAAACTAGGCACTCAATTGGCTGGGAAGTGGACAAACATGGCAGCATTGTATACACCGCTGTAAAAAAGGGGATGACCCCAATGTGAATCTGTAGAATCCTATTATAATTTCAGTATTTCATTTGTCTGCTTTTACTGCTTGAGAGGATTTCATTATTACAGTCATGAAGATTGGTTGTCAATGAAGATTGTTTCTGTTCGTTGTCAATGATCCTCAACTTCAACAGTTGTTTTTCGTCACCTTGTAGTGTCTTTCTGAGAAACAGTGCCATATAAATTTCAACTTTCTTAAAAATTAGAAAAAAAAAACCCATGGTTTTCTATGACTAAGTGTTTTCGATC
Source organism: Thereuonema tuberculata (assembly GCA_023159025.1). Lineage (NCBI taxonomy): Eukaryota > Metazoa > Arthropoda > Chilopoda > Scutigeromorpha > Scutigeridae > Thereuonema > Thereuonema tuberculata. Next base: position 37,778,204 of record JAFIDM010014012.1, on the reverse strand, counting down.
ACTCCATTCTTATTAATTGCCTTGTTCGGCGTAATTACCAAATAAAGTTTCGATAATCAAATTCTTATACGAGAGGAAGACATTATGAACAATTATTTTGAATACTAATTTAACAAGTAGAAATAATGTTTTGAAGACTGTCTTATTCCAGAAAAACTAAAAAGAAAATCGAAAATAAGCAGTATTGATTCAAATTGTGAGAACGATGAATTCACATTTAATTCCAAGTGATTACCACAATTGCTTTCATTCCTTCAACATAATTTTTGAAGAAAGCAGGGGACTTTTGTGTCTTCAACAAGACTTTTGTATTTTTTATATTTTAATTAAAACAAATTATTTACCCTTCCATACAATTACAGCAAGAAATTGATCAGATGTAAACTAAAGATTAAGTCCTAATTCAAGTGTAAAATATAAGGAACTTAATAATAAAAACAACTTATAATTTTTATATTAAATTTTGTAAATTATTATTCAAAATAAATTTTCTTTTCAAATAACTGAGAGTTACTAGTAAAAATCTAAAAGTTAAATTAAAAAATAGATTTTGTTTTCTTACTGCCAGCAAAAAATGCATTACAATAATTACAAAAATACTTTTATTTCTTAAAGTTAAGAAAGTAGACCTTGATTGATCCAAATCTTATTGATCCGACCTTTTTATACTGTGTAATTATTCTAATGTATTTTCTTTTTTTGTTTACTTTAAAAAAAATTCAAAACCTTGTTGGCATTAATGATGGTCAGCATTTATTTTGGGTATAGTAAATAATATTTATGGCTGGCAACGGAAAGAGTAATAACAGAGCTTTTTCGACTTATTTCATGTTGATAATAAAATTGTTACATTAAAGAATGTTAAGATGTTAATACAGTTGACAATTATATTAAATCAAAATAATTTAACTATATTCATAGCATTCGAATTAACTAAAATATAAATATGGACTATTGAGAATTTCAGTAAATAAGCAAATAGTTTTTCACATAGCAGAATATTTAATATTTTGGGAAGATCTAATACAGAAGTGTGATTGTGATGATCATGTTTTTTTTTTTTTTTTTGCTTGATTAATATAATCGTTTTGTATATTTCAGTAATGTTCCTTACAGCCATCTAAGAGAAGAATTACTTTAGCAGAATATCAAAATAGCAGTAAATGTTTTTGCATGTAAGCCTAATGATTCTCCAGAATACAATGCAAACAATAAAAACAAAATATAAGTAAAAAAATGGCTTATGATATGAAACATTACTATGTTATTTCTAACTTTAATTATTGATCTTTACTTGGATGTATATGTGAATACTGCAGGAAAAGATAAACATACATAATTCCAAACTTATATCTACACGAGAATAGAATTTTATCCGAGAGTTGGTAGTTCTAAAAAATACATACGGTGGTTAACAAAATTTTTATTGTTACATTATATTTTTTTATATTCTAAAATCTTTTTTTATATTCTAAAATTTTAGTGATAATTTAACAACAGTTCTAATCAACAGGTCACTACTGATTAAACAATATGTATAATCTTAAAAATCAAGCTTATTGGAAAAAAAAAACTTTTCTTTATAATCTTGTGTACAATTGAAACATATCATTTTCTAACAAACGTTCGTTTTCTTATGACAATCATATTCTTATTGATTTCTTTTTCCAGAAGAAAAGAATTTTTATTAATATTTGACTGATGATATCCCAGAAGTAAACAGAGTTCTTTCATTTCTTTATACTTCAAGATATTTATTAGTTGCATTTCTAAGACAATCTCGTAAACTAAAGAGAAACCATACACGTTCGACGGACGCGTACTGATGATATAAACGTCCAATTTGTAAGCTGCCTTGTAAAATTTATCTATTGGCTAATGATAACCAATCAGCACCTTATTATCATAATCGATCAATATCTTAGCTTTATCGTCTAGGTCTTACATCGGATTCTGGCACGGTTCCATGGACAGAGAGAAGAAATAAAGACCAGATTTATTCTTCATTTTCCTTCTTTGCAAAATTTAAAGTTTAGGATTTCTAATTTGTTTTCAATGTCCAATAGAAATTTCCAACTGTCATATTTCTCCTGAATAAATTTCGTAACTCGAAAGAGTATCTACTCTAAAAATGCAAATTTTCTTGATAGTTTCTTTTCTGTCAGCTGAAGACATCTAGGTTTTCTTGTACAAATGCGTTAAATAATTCTACTTATTTGCAGTATCTAAAAGTTCTTGTTCTTAATATTTATTTTACTTTAGTTGAACGATTTTTTTCCCCTCTTATAGAAAGGCTAAAAAGAAAAAAAAAAACAACTTGTTTTACATATAAAAAATCCAAATTATAAACTCAAGAAATAAAGGCACGATAGAAAGGTTATGTAAAAACGAAATCAACTGAGCTTTTTATTTAAAAAACAAAGCATTTCAATTATTGCGACTGTTGTGAGATTCAAATCATTAGTGAGGTTAAGGCATTAAATTGATGAATTATGACATTGGAAAAAGATGAAAATTATGTTTTTCTTGGATATCAGCTTTAATTTATGTTGTCGAACTGTTTAATACTAGTCATGACTATTATATATATTATATTAACTGACTTTACAGGCTACAAAATATTATATGTTTGTTATAACATTTGTAAGTCCATAGTCTTCGTCGGGAGAAAAAGATTAGAACAACAATTTTACAATTCAAATTGTAAGTTATAATCCTCCGTTATATTGTAATAACGATGCGTGAACATCTTATTAATGATATCCCTTTTATAATGAGATCCTATTGATTTTGTTCCATTATCTACTAAACATGTTAAAAAATAGGATTCAAATCCATACGACTGTAACTCTCATGAATTTGTGAGCACGAAAACTATTTCTCCTGCAAAATTGAAATTTTTAGCGAAGGTATGGATGATGATATAGAATATTCCGAATGATTTCGGCAAAAATCGGGTTAGTGGATAATAAGCTTACGAATTCAAATATTGTCGTTTATACACAACTCATGTCACTGGTTTTCGTTAACGGTTGTATTATTCATTTTCTTGTAGTTCTGTGCAAACATCGCCCACGATCAAAACTTTTTTTTTTTTTTAATTTTAAATTTTAAGCTGACAGAATTATTTATTTCAGCGTTTTAATATGATCGGTACTAACACCAGAATTTTTTAAAATTTCATCGCGATAAGATAAGTAATTGAACTGAAAAATCTTTATTTTTTTTTAATCCGTCTGTGAAGATAATATTAAACTTCTGATGATTGACAATTTTTATCACAAGATTTCCTGTATTTCTTTTTTATTTATATTATAAATTTTAGTCTATCCAATAATTTCACTAATAAATCAATAAAATTAGACAATATTCTATTAAAAGTAACTTGTTTTGAAAGTGGTTTTATCGCTTCATAGACCAAAAATACCAAAATGAGATCAATACAATGTAAGAATATGGATTTATGTCCAAATCTACATAAAAAAATAGAAATCAAAAGAATTGAATGATTATACGTCAAGAGTGAGAAATAAAATTTGGAATTACATGTAATCACAGAAATCTATTATTCGAAAAGAAAAACAGGGCAACACTTTCGAGAAAATAAATTTGAAACATAAAATGAAAAGTTGCAGCTGGGTATAATTGGATATCTTAAGATCAGTAAACATCTCAGTACAAGAATTACAATATTTTATTTCATTTTCAAGCTTTCTAAAGAAATCTTGATGTTGTTTTTTTTAGAAGCAAACCATCTGTTCATTTGGAAGTTGTCGAACAGAACTGTTAACGATTTCACCATCAGAAGTTCTACGCTGATGACCAAGAAAATATGGTGATGACTGCTGTTGCCGAGAGAATGTCACCTTGCACATTAATTCTTTTTCTAATTCGCAAATCGATTACAAACTTCCATTGGTATTGAAATTTAAGAGGAACTGCAAACTAGGACACAAAGAGATGGCGATAAAATGAAACATATTATCAAATCTTCTGCAATTTTGATATCAGTACATAAATCTAGTTTAATATTTAGTTTATATGACTATAAAGAATCATTTCTCGTCTAATTTGCAAGAAAAGAGAGATTCATCAAATAAATCAAATTATATGTGTGTCTGAGTGTGTTCTCCAAATAACTGTTTGTATTCAAGTCTTCTGCACATTTAAGGACTAGAGACAATCTAGGGACAATCTTTTCTTTGCAATCTTTTCGACGTAGGTCCTTGTCGTGAAAAAAATATTTCAAAAAATACAAATCCACAATGAAAAGTCCTAGAACTAAACTGTGAATTTCTATCGATATCTTAAACAATCGATATTAATCCTTTTCAGTACTCCCTTAATATGTGCGTGGTTACAATAAAAAGAGACATTTAGGAACTTTTGTTTTATATCGAACTCTGTAAACTTATTTCTGCTTTTATGCAGCTTGGGAAAAAAGTACTATTTCTAGTTTGTGAAACGTTTACTAGTTTTGTCAACTCCTCACTGTTTGTCGTTGTGAGACTTGACACTTCTGCAGTTTATCTTTCATGAAATCTTATACTTAGTTGTTTCAAGAAAATATAATCAACTTCACAAAGCTTCACTAAATATTAATCTTTAATTTATTTTCTTCAAATCATACTCCTTGACTCAGTTTAACATAACTGAATTTTCAATGTTTAAAGATCATCAATACCAAGCATTTCTGTAAGAGCAGACAATGTACTTGATATCAAAATTTGTTTTATTGTTACTTACAGACTTCTAGAAAGTTACGATTGTCTGAAAATAGAACTATAGAATTCCTGGAAAAACAAAGAAACTGTTTGTACTTAATGGTAGTCATTTGCTTTCCAAATTCTATTTGCGATCGCTTTACTTCTTTGTCTACCTTTGAGACAACTGGCGCTGAATAAAAGCTCAGGACTCGAGTTCTAATGGCTTATAAATCTGCTTGTTTGTTTGCAAGTGAGTTAATGCTCACTGAGGTGAGTTAACTTCAATGAATTGTGCGAATGTTTAGTTGTCCCTTGTGTCCAAGTCGCAATTGTAGAAAGGTATAATTCACTGTCCTGGGAATTTTTTAAAAGCATTATAAATAAAAGCAAGAACAACACATGAAACTAAATCTCCCAGTTTTATTCTTTACCTGCCTGTAATGTTTCTTTTTGTAAATATTTCAACGCTCTTGCATATTTTTATTTGATTAAGTTGCTTTTTAAAGATTCAGGAGACTGAAGAGCTGTATCCTTTTCTTTCTTTTTTGTGTAGAATAAATATAGTTTGCAGATGTTTTACAAGATGAATATGATACATTTTTCTAAAGTACAGTAGAATATTGACGCTGAATTTTCAACAACTATGCTGAATTGAAAAATAGATATTTTAAATACTGCAGTCTGAAAGTTACCATTGATAGATGAGACTTTTATAATCACTAAATATAACATAATATTTGGTTCAAGAATTATGAAATTCATTATCAATAGTTTAATTTGAAAAACACTTAACTAGATAAATTGTTAAAATAAATAGCTTTTATTCTTTACGGTAGTTATGAAAAATATTATGGAATTGCTGTGGTACATTTTGAAAATAAATCTTTCAATGCGTGATATAATTATATAAGCAATTTTATATATTGATTACAGTACTTACATTAAAACATAGAAAACAAAAATACAAAAAAAAATGAAATTTTTCAATAATTAGAAATCAATGAGAAAAACCCTTCAACATTATAAGGAAAGTAAACTTCAAGGACTTTATAATATAGACGATGTAGTAGAAAATTTCACTTCGACCTCAAATAAAGATCATTTTTATAAAATTATCTGTGTATAGTTTCTTTTGTTCGTTATCTCTATATCTATAAAATTGTTCTACATCCATTTCTCTTATTCAAGCCGGCTCATGTTGTTCGTGAATACTTTGTTTAAAATGTAACCATCTAATTAACAGACAATTTGACAGGAACACTTGGTTATGTAATTGGATTTATCCTTTATACATAATCTTGTGGTTTTAGTTACACATAATGAATCTGTGTCGAGAGTTTATCCCTAAATAAAATAAAAGTAAAATAAAGTAAAATAAAAAAGATATCTAAGTAGAAAACAAAATAGAAACAAACATTGACTAAAATTCACACAAATAAAAAATAGAGAAGTAATTCAAACCTTCGAGAACAGCTTCTCCTCTATACATACATACGAAAAAAATACAATATTTCGGCTATATTTTAATGCCCGCCTTCATCAGGCGATTTCAAGTCCTATTTACATTCTTTGAGAATAATAATGTAATATAACAATTGACTGGTTTACAACATGAGAGCATAATTCTCTAAAAATATGCTGCATATTAATCTATTATATATTTAGTTAGAATTTGTTGGGAGATTCGAATTGTAATAATGTTTGATTGAGCTTCCTCTTTGTTCTAACATGATTGAATTCTGTTTACAAGATGATTGCTTCAAGTTCAGAAGTTGTCTGCAAGAAAGCATTTACGTAATACCATATTTTGATAAATGGACAACAATCTTCTCGAAGCTTCATACACAATTTCTTTGGAATTCCTTAGTGTTACAGGAGGATATTTCAAAGGAAACGAGAAAGGTATTTGTCCTTACTTTGCCAATCGATTTTTTTTTTTGCCAGAAGTTTAAAGCTTTCATTGTTTTCCAAAAGCTTCTTCACTTTGTTCCTAACCAAAAAAAAAAACCCAACATAATTACTCGGAGTTTCTCAAGTCAATAATGCTTTCGGGAAATAGTAATTAAGTTAATTTATCAATTAAAGTCGAGAAACTTCGATGATTACTGTACAGAAGCATTACTGAACCAAACCTATCGTAACTAGGCTCCACGCAATGAATTATGCGAAATCGGAAACTTTCCTTTCATTATTAGCTAAAAAGACATTAGATTTCTCAAGTTTTTCACTTAACGGGTAATATGAGTCATAGTGCTGCGTTTCATGTTCTTCCGATCAGAATTTTAACAGCGTAAACTAGGAAAAGATGATTATCCATGGAAGTTGGAGGATACTTGTAGCATACTCAATTTTTCATTATATCTTGGACATTTTACTGCACTTACCAATAGGCTTATCAAATTAGTCACTTCGCCCATGCGCCTTTATCACCTTTCTAAAATGTTCAGGTTTTCATTGATGATGTTTCTGATAATTCTTATATAATATCTTTCTACTATTGTCTTTCTTTTAGTCTTTTTCTTATTCCTTATTTTCTTGTTTTAATAGTCTTAGTCATAAAAATAAATGTGTTTTTTTTAATATTTAGGTATGTTTTGTATTTAAAGAATACTCTGGAATGTAGTTTTGGGTATTTTTCCTCTATGTATATTTATAATTTTGACCTTCTTATATGTTTTAATGTACCTTTTACTGCTTTTAAAAGAAAACTCTTGGCACACTTGAGAGAAGGAAGCATCCAAGTAATAAAAATCAAGTAATCAATCAATTTCTACTCTAATTTTGTGATTATCTTTGATATAATGATTATTAACAGAAACTCATCCATTGTGTATGGTTTCATTTTATTAAAATCAAATTGATTACAAAATTCAAGTAAATATTGAAGATTTTGTTTTCAGAAAGTTTATACTGTTTCATTTAGTAGATATTATAATAGGAATATAAATAAAGACTTTTCGGTTATGTTGTTAAAGATAATTTATTTTAAGAAATATCAATTTAGTTAAAGTATGCTTTAAGTTCTAATTCTTTTTATTTGTTTCGGATTATTTAATTTATATCTTTATGTGGGATTCTGACTAAAGTCCAATTTCATTAGGTTTCTTTCTGTCACAGAAAAGTATCGTAAGGGCACGAAAATCCAACGAAAGGCACCTTATTTGAGCGTTGTAAAACACAAAGAAGTTTTGTTTTGCAAATTAGGTACTAAAAAACATCCAGAACGTCAAGAAAACCTTAACTGTGTGTAACAAAAAGTATTTTCAAAAGCATTAGGAAAATCAACTTCATAAAATCAACAAAAACATCCAAATGTTTGCCTTGAATTAAATAGGAGTTAAAATCAGGTGACTTAATCTTTCATAAAATTAAAAAAGGCAGCATAATTTTATTCTGAAAGTTTTTTTAAAAGTGAAAACTATTTCTTATGACTTATTGCATTACGAAAATTTAAGTTAAATATGAAAATATATATTTGGAAATGTATAACACATTTCTTCTGAATCTTTGAAGTGCATCAGCTTGAATCTAAACTTTTAGGTAATAAAGTCCTTGAGTTTCTTGCTCCTTCTCCTGTGTGATTACAACACAGTTTTCGTTTATTAAGAACGTTCTTAATAAATGACCAAGCGGTTTTCGCAGTAGTTTCGGTCCTGTCATCCTTCCAGCCGTAACACCATCTTCAAATACAGTACATAATCCCACCCTTGTCAACTTCAGAACAGCATCTCCTCAACCTCTTCTATGCTGTATTGATCTATAGTTGGCAGAACTTAATGGCAAACCGTAGGAAGTTTACTTTCACATGAAAAAATAAGAAAATAAATAAGCATCTCGTGATAGCTTTTATTTCTACAGAAAACCTGCTTTCAGGAAGTTTATAAAGACAAACGGACGAAACACAGCATCGTTTGTTTTGATAAAGAATATTTGCATGAGAGATAAAATTGCGGAATTAATAAACTTAAAATATTAAAATCAATATTAGCGATGTTTCCACAAACAATCACTGATTGCTGAAAAACCAATTCAAGTATGAAGTAATACAATTAAGTATCAATTAAGTATAAAGAAAATTAAAAGATTTACTTTCAACATCCAATGTAAAGATCACGATCTGTCATCAAAAATGTATTATCAAAAAAAGATAATTGATTCCGAAATTTAAAACATAAATTCACTTTTTAAAAGCTCGGAAATGTTTTACATTTTTGAATATAACAAATTTTTGATTAATCTGAAAAAAAGCAGTTATTTTATCTATTTGGTTTATTGAGAGTATTTTTTTCGGTTCAATATTTGAGATTATTATTAGACAAAATAAATAAAATAAAGCATATATGTTCATGTTTTCAAGCTACTAACTCACATGAATTAAATACCACTGAAATACCATAATAATGGTGAAAGGTAGTTATTACAGAAAACTAAAAATTGAACAGCATTGCTAGCCAAGTAACAGAATATATTTTAAAAAACTGAACATACCAGGATATTTCGCGCTGCCAAACTAATTCTGTTTTGTCTGTGCCAACATGTCTTTTCGTGCTGACGTTGGTTCTCGAAGTTTCTCATGTTTGCACAACGGATAAAATATCTTTGCCAGCCGGGAATGTTTGCGAGACTTGTGCGAACTTGGGGTCATTTTACCAAAGACCAGATCAAGGCCTCTGCAGTTCCATTATGTGCTTAATGATTTTTTACATTTATTTGATATCGCTATGCTAATTCTTTGACAAAAATATGCAAAATATTTGTTAATATGTTTGTAAATGTAATTTAGCATAATTGATCTACTTATTTCACACGATCATTTTTCATCAAAAGAAAAAAAACTGTTATTATTGCTATTATCTATTTATAATTTGTTTTCTATAGCAATATTGTATATCGAATTATCAATCATATATTCTTCATGGAACTGATTGTGTAGAAGATGAGAGGATTCCCAATTTCTTAAGAGATAGTCCCATCTTTGAAAATTGATGACTAAATATGGGAATATGGAATTTACAAAAAAATTCACGGTTTCATTTGTACGTTTTTGAATTAGAAATCTGGGGGCACGGCAGTGCCCCCGCCAAGACGAGCCGAAGGCAGGAAGGGCACTACGTACCTTTTCTGGAAGTGTTTCGTCGTATTTTCGAACCCTCATAGCTTCGGCCTAGATAATACTAGAGAGCTCAAATTTTCAGGATATGATGCAGTTACCAGACTAATGAAATACGCTAAGTTTCATTTATTTAGCTTTTATACTTTGGATTTTATTAATACCTAAAATACGTCGATTCCGTCACTGACTCACTGACTCATGATCATCAAAACCTCTAGGGTACTTCCTGAAGTCCTACAAAGCTGAAATTTGGTATGCAGGTTAAGATTAGCACACAAACAACAAAAAAATTAAGAAATCCGTAACTTTCACATTCCAACCCCTCATAAAGGGGGGTCTGGTTATGTATTATCGAACCCTCAGAGCTTCGGCCTGGATAATACTAGAGAGCTCAAATTTTCAGGATAAGATGCAGTTACCATACTAATGAAATACGCTAAGTTTCATTTATCTAGCTTTTATACTTTGGATTTTAATAAGATCTGAAATACGTCGTACCCTCAATGCTTCGGCCTAAATAATACTGTGTAATAATGTGATTTCTTACAAAAGTGCAAACAGCTTGTATATACAAGTTGACCAATAGAAAAACAGAAAAGTAGAGTATTGAAAAAAAATCCATTTTCTACATAATCTTAAAACTAAATTTAGTTATAATAGATAATCCCACCCAAAACATTTCATGTAAAATAAGTTGCCAAGACTCACATGCTCATACCGCTTTCACTGTTAAAAAGTTATCAGAGCTCTTCTTACAAAAAGAAATGAAATCCCACCCAAAACATTTCCTGTAAAATAAGGGGTTGCCAAGACTCGCATGCTCATAACGCTTTCACTGTTAAAAAGTTATCAGATCGCATCCTACAAAAAGAAATGAAATCCCACCCAAAAGTGTGCCTTGGCATACTCCATATCCTTTACATAACTCCATGGGATTGTCTGTGTGACAGCCACGAAACGATATAGGGTTTTTAGAGTTAGGATTTGACCAAGATATAGGGTTTTTAGAGTTAGGATTTGTAGAGTTAGGCCTCGTAGAGTTAGGGGCTTGGCTCTACATGAGATCTCATATCTTTTTAACAGTGAGTCTTGGCAACTTATTTTACACGAAGTGTTTTGGGTGGGATTTCTTGATTATATTGTAGTTTGTCCTTGGATTTCTTCACATTTTGGCATTTCTGTGCAGCTTTTTTCCTCTTTTTTTGTGGAGACTATGTGAAACAACAAAAGTTATGTTAATGAAATGTTTCTGTATACACAATTTGAATTCTTCATTTTAATAAAGTATTTATAATGTAATAATTGAATATTACAGATATTCAACAACATTTGCATTTTGAATATTTTGAATTCAGTAGATGGAGATGCCTTTAACTTTGAACTGAAAATTTATTTTGAAATATCATTCCCAGCAAATATAAATGATCTAAATTCTTTATTTTAGGAACTTCATAGAGAAATTATGCCTATGAGCCACCAGGTCAATAAACCATTCCAACGATAATAATGGTTAACGATCTTTTGTTATTCAGATTTTGTTTTGTGTAGGATGCAAAACCATAGATGCAAATCTACATAGCAATTATAATCACACTTTCTTAGTGCGATATTATCAATATACAAGTTTCTTTAGCTTGCATTTTCGAAGTTTTTTCTTTTTATTTTGTTTAATGAAGTATAATTGTATATCGATAATAACAAGATATAAAGATTTTCGTTATCATATATTTATAATTTTTGGATAACAGAAGGTAATTGGTAGTTTTTTAATACAGAGAAGCAGTAGAAGATTCCCTATACAACTCACTTTTATAAACTGATGTTTTTATAATAACGATGACCTCTCTTATTCTTACACTGGTACCTCGACCGAGATTACTACAATGAAATCAGTATGCCTCATTTGCTTTTATTCGAACTCCTAAATTACCCTGTCTAAGGAAATTTCAATGGTATTTTCATTTAAAATTTAGAATATTTAGTTTTTTATCTTATATCTTTTGGGTTGACTTCACAGATTTCAGTTGTTTAACATTAAATGAAGTATTTTGTTAACTGACTAAAACATGAAACATAATATAATTTTTTAACAGGGTCGTTCCTTTGGGAAAAGTGGATTCAAGTTACAACGGCTTGTGTAACGACTGTCTATTAAGAGTCTATTTGGTTGTAATACGATAATCAGACCATTGATTATAACTTCTATCTAAATTACCAGAGACCTAGAAAACATTTTGATAATCTCGAATTTGTAAATAAAAATCATATTAAGATATTATTGTATCGATTTAGCAATAAGGAACCGCACATTATTGTTTTATGATAGTCTAAATTATTATGATGAAAAAAACCTTTCGAAATAAAATAATGATAGGAATTTCCTGAATTGTATCTAACTAATAATGGTTTTTGGGAAATTGTATCTTATTTATTGATAAATACATTTACTGTTGCCGAATAACACAGGGTTTAAATTTTATAAGCTGACACAGAACTTGCCGTAATTCTGGCCATCTTAAAAATTACATGTCAGTGCCTTTGATGTATGATGCAGCGCCACCAATAAGATTAGAAAGGAGATTCCAAGAAACGCATCGACAAATCAAAGGAAGCGAAGAGTCACCTTGTTCCTCCTTTGGAAATAATAAAGAAGGAAATAAATTCAGGGGTTTTGATATTTGCAGACATTAATAACATGACATGGGGAATTGGTTTTTCGATTTTTTGGAACGCAATAACAAACGGCAAAAGTAGAACAAGACGAGACCTAGGAATTTTCTTTATTATTTATTTCTAAAAGTTTTCTTTTCGGAAAAGGAAAAATAAAACACTGCCATAAAAATAGTTAGGAATTCGTTTGTATTTTTGAAAATTTCATGTTGCATCTACCAGATAAAAACAAGAAACCTGGAATTTGCTTAATTAAAATTGCTGAAATCAGATAGCCGCTTCTGTATTCAATAATAAGATAAAGAAACCAGTTTAATTACAATAAAGCAAACTAACAATTCAGCAATTTTAAAATTATTGAATTTATTTTCAGATTATCTTTGTTTTTGTAATATCTGTGTATTCCATCTGTACACTATATTTAAGTATGTAATATTAAATATGTGCTATAAAACAATTACAAGATAAAGTATTTGCAGAAACGAAAATAGATATCAAGCGTCAATGACATTATTATTGTAAGAAAATACATTTCATGAGAAACTTTAGGCTTTCATTGTTTTGTTATCTGAATTTTAATTGCGCTTTAATGAAAACTCATAATTTTCTTATTTTTATGTTAAGAAGTGAAACTGTAATTTCATGATCTTTCAATTACTTGGTCCTAAAATGTTTACGCAGTAAAATTTGCTATCACAGTTTTTAAAAAAAGTCCAATTGTTAAAAAGTCTTCAATTTTCGTGTCTTCATAAAATTAATTTAGATAGCATAATAACAAATAAATTAAGTACATTAATATTGTTAATGAAATGCTTTTTATATTATTATTACATTAATAATAATAATAGAAGTATAAGCATACTATAAAAAAAAATTATGTGATTGGAGTATTATATTTTCATTTATGTATTAGAATAAATAATGTAAAACATCAATAATAAACTTATATTTTTATTTCAAATATAAAATTGATTAAAGAAAAGACGACTTGAACACGGACTTAGAAAGTTCTTGAAAGTTTTTATGTTTATTCATTTAAAGGAAAACAAGAAAAGAGAACGACATGGAATAGTAATAAAGCTGTTGTCATGTTAATTATTAGTTGATTCTCTATTGAGGGATTAACTGTTGAAATGGTTGGAAATATTAATTTACATTCAATCTTGATGGAATATAGTAGGGATTAAGGGTTGGTGATAATAATCTGTATTAACAATTCATTGTTTCGTAGTGAGGGCAGATGGATAAAGAAAGGATACTTTAAAAAAGTAAAAATAACCTTCTTATTTGTTCGTAACATATTGTCATCGCAAAACGCATGTAAACGGAAAGGTTTTAATCTTTCAACAACTGGTATTTGGTGAACTGTTAGACAAAACAAACCTGTAAATGAAAGCAGAATAAACCTGTAAAACTAGATGGTTCATATTTGATTGAGGATTGAGCCAGAGTTAGCGAATGTAGAGAAATTCGAAATGCTTGAATGTTCAAGCAAGCATTTATTAGAGAGATCTTTCATCCAGCAAGTAACATAGAAAAGCATTATGACGAAGGTAATTTTCAACACAAGGAAAGCGAGGGTTGTTATTTAAGTCCAGTTGACCTGCCAACGAGAAAGCGTTGCAGTGATAATGGAAAGGAAACAATTTCATGTAAACACATATGAATTCTGTTACAAAAACCGCTAACGATCAGGTTGTTGTAAAATAACGTGAAATCTTGTTTTCGCAACTCCAGAAAGAATTCGTTTGTTTGGCGTCTCGAGAAAAGAAGTCATGTGATCACCGGTAAAATGGAAGAAACTCGGAAATGAGAGAATCTCAAAGCAATCAGTTCTGTCGACTGTAGCCGAACAGTGGCTATAGAAAAACAAGTTCACAAAGCTTTTGTGATAAAACATTTAAAGCTGGAGAACTCTAAGGCGAAAAAGCCATCTAACATTTTGTTTTATTTATTTCTCTAGAAAGTAGGGAAGGAACATAAGGAAAATTCATAGAATATAGACATAAGAAAAACAATTTCAACAGTGTGAATCTACAATTTGCGATAAGGTAAATAGTATAAAATATTTTTAACATGTGCGAATGTAACTGAATTAAAAAATTAATGAGAAACAGAACACAAGAAATTTATAAAAACATTAAAATACTTATGGAGGCTTTCAAGTTCCTCTGCGATTTTCATTAATTTTTTACTTAAGTAAAAAGTAATTATTAATTAAGACTTTATAATCTGTTATTAAAATCAAAACTGCTAATATTTAATGAAAAGAAAATTTCTAAATAAAATTAATAGACAAAATTCACAAAATTCTACACTGCACCACTTCGAGGAATACAATAGTTTCAAATTGCAATAAAAGCTTCGAAGTTGATTATTTGTATAAACTTATAGTGCGATGTGGATTAAAAATTTGTAAAATTAAATATGAGTTCATTTAAAAGTTAGAAATGAACTTGTTAGAAACGAACCTGAAAAAAAAATTACAGCAACAATTTTTTTTCAGAATTCATTCAAAATATAAAAAATAGCTAAATGTCATAATTTGTCTTGTATTCCTTTCAGTACTTTTATTGTTTTGGATCACACATTAAAATAGCTAGGTTTTAATCTAGATTTTTGTCAATTAATATTTAACAAATAATAAGATATTTTATATATAATGTAAGCTATATTATTATATAAGAATAATTATTTTTTTCATTCTGAATTGTAGAACGATAAAATTCAAATAACGCCACTAATGATAAGATTTATAGTTTGAAATTCCTAATTTGCATCATTATTTTGCTGTTTTGATTTGCTATTTTGATAATTCTTTAGATTCTATTCATCGCTTGTTTTGGGTATTATTGCTTTATTTAATGTGTTTTTGTCTTCGATTTTTTGGGTAATTTTTTTGCTAATAGATTACACATAAATGCAATTAGATTTCTTTCAACACGTAGATTCTTGGTGACTGGACTCTAAGGACAGTAATTGAAGCATTTCAAACTTTTCCACAGTAAATGCTAAACGGAAAACAATTTATATTGAATTTGTTTTTAGATGTGCTTTCCGAATTTTTTTCTCTATCGAATTGTACCGGGTTTCTTACTCGGAGGTTAAAGACAGGCGGACATCGCATCGGCTGGACCATCCTATCAATGGACAATGGATCAAATGGACAATCCATTTGATCGAGAATCGTTGGAGTCTAAACCTCCTGCGCACCTCAGGACCAGCATGGCCTGTTGTAGTATAGATTTTTTAAATAGATTTAAAAAAAAGTTTTGGCGATTTTTCTAATGTATTAAAAATTTTTAGGCAATCAAAAAAAATTGTAAGAGAGATAGAATATAATACGAAATTTAGTGAATTTTCTGTTAGATTCTTTTAAATATAATGAAAATTTTTTGCCACATTATGGAAAAATTATCTAAAACAACACACAATATTTGGTAGAAATATGACAGAATAATTTAGAATTCGTAGATTCATTTCGGCGAATTATTAAAGCTGATGCTTTTTTTTATTTTTGAGAATAGATAAAATATCTATCTCATAAATTTAAGAAAAAAATTCAAAATGCACACAATTAAATAAGGTTCTTGCATCCTTACAGATCCTCATAAATGACTTACAAAATTTTTAATCTCTACATTCTGAAAGTTTTTTGTACTTACAGCAGAAGTAAAAGTTATCTTTTCGTTTTACCTCTACAACAATTAAGCAGGACTAATGAATATATTTTGCTCTTAAGGTATTTTTTTAATAAACAGAAGATATTCAAGGCAAGTGTTCCGTATTAAATTCTCTATTTGCCAAAAATATTTCAATTGTTTATACAACATCTTACATATTCGTTTTGCAAACTTTAACGTGTACTTTAATTTGATTTACAAAGAATAATTTATTGGAAAGAATAGTAAATGTGAAAAATTGAAAATGACTGATCTACAATTTTAACTTTCTGAAAGATTGAGAAAATTCCAGAATCTATCAGTCAACATAGTTTTCGGTTAATCTTTCAATACAAGCGATAACGCATTGGTTTTCAGAAATACACGTTGTAGAACTGAAAAGCCTTGAAAATCCATCCCCTAAGAGGTTCTGTCATGTAGCTGAATAAACCATTAGTCACTTGGAGACCAAGCCGATGGATCAGAAGGGGAATTACAGTCCGAGTCCTTAGGTCGTTAATGGCAGTCTTAAGTTTGACGGTATTACTGGATCTAGCACTTAGTGTGAAGCCAAATTCTCTAAGCCAATGTCCTAGGATTCAAACATTTAGATTCTTTCGAATACAATCCCCTTCCAGAGATTTTTATCCGAAAAATAACAATCATGTGTGTTGGCTTTGAACTTAGCTGGTACCCTTCTCTATAAATAAATTTGTATGTAATCTTTTAAATAAATTTAGAATTGTATTGCTCTTTTATATCTTATATTTAGATGTTAATACTGTATTTGTATATGATAATAATTTAGTTAGTGAATGAGTTTATTTCTTCTATTTACTTGGGAAACAAACCAAACTATTCAGGAGTTTTAGTTATTTAACACGTTTCTGGGTAATGGTAACACATGTTGACTTCTGATAAGAAAATCTTTTATCTATACTTCAGGAAATTTAAATGTAAACTGATTCGGTGAAGTCAAATGTATGCATCTCCTATGGGAAAGCTTGACGTTCTATGTTTAAAAAACATGGAAAACTGATTTCATCTATAAATCCTTGATTCGTCTTAAAAAGTAAAATCCCAACAAAATATTGTGGATTATTACATGTGATACTTAAATTACCTATGTTTGCAGTAATCAACTTACCAGCTTGGAATATTAATGGAACATAAATAGTAAAACGAAAATACTTAAACTTAAAAATATCGTAATTGTAGATCTGTTTAAATACTAAGTCTGCAAATAAAAAAGACTTATGTTCATATTGCAATTGTAATTAATTTCATAAAAAATTCTTGGTTCAATGATGATGAAATGAGGAGCTTTTGAAGCAGCTTTTTCAAATTTCTGGGATTCATCATCTAAGATTATTGTAAATCGAAAGGCTGAAGGCTTGACTAACATGAAACTGGAAGATCTTCATGGCAAAAATAAAACTCTTTCAAATTTCATTTCATCATCTTTTGGAAAAAACTTACATAAAAAAATTGACCTTTTATTTACCTTCGAAACCTTCAATATCTTGTAATTTGTAGGATTCTGCGTATCAGGAATGAAATATAATTAGCATTTTTGTGATATTGAAAACTCAAAAGTTTCAAAATTTCAAAGTTTCAAGTTAAGATTGTATTCTACTATAGTATTTATATCAGTTTCCCTTTGTTTTCTTTGTATAGATTTAAACTTCTTTTGGGTTACATATCATTTCAACATGTAAATTAATACGTTATTTTCATTGTTCTTTTAAGGCTTTCCACATTGCAAAGTTTTTATTTATTATAAAAGTAGAGGGAAAATATTGTTTCAGAAATTGAATAATTTTGCTTTTAGAATTGCAATCTTTTTATTTTTTGGTTATTAGTTTTAATGTAAGTTTCCTGTTGCGATATTTTATAAATTTTAATGTTGCGTTATTTCAATGAAAATATCATTGAATATATTTTATTCGGACAATTTTTATTTCAATGGTTAAAATAAAAAGTTAAGCACAATTAAAATCAGGAATCTATTAAATTAAAGTCAGGAATAAAAATCTGTTTTAAAATAAAGAAACCAAAAGAAATATAACTTTCTTCTGTTTTTATAAAAGTTTGGATTTATAATTTAAATTTGCTAAAAACTTTAACTTTAGTATAACGATAGCTAATTTTAGTTTAGTTCACTTAAGTATAAGGATAATTTTATATGTACTACAATCCAAAACTTCATACTTTTCATAATTTTGATACCATTCAATGGTAGTTGCTTTTTTACTTTAAAAAGTTTGTAACTGCTGAAATATTTATATAATTTATCTTTTTTCTTCAGGAAAACAAAAATTCAATTCAGTTCGCAAGGAATTCACATTTCTCGCGGCGTTTGCTTTCAAGTTGATCCTACGAAAGAAAACGGAGAAAAAAATAAGTCGCTCTAGGATGTGATATTTAATAAATTGACCTTATAAGAAGCAACTCAAGAGCAACAAGGAAATGGCGTTAGAAGTTTTGCACTTTGCAATGAGATATGGAAAGATTATGAGGACATATATTTCATATTCCGTGATGATTTTCATGTCCTATGTGGAGATCTATAAATTGCAACTCCTCAAAATAAATCTGTTTCTATGCTGGCATTGCGTGCGTGTGAAGATCCCCTGGTAATTTATCGGGTGAAGATCTGCAGGCTTGATGGAGAGTTGTTCGGTTACAGCCAAGGCAGCTTGAAACGGCCGTTAGATAAGAAAACAGTAATTACTGCGACTGAAGGCCCTCGCTGGGAAGTCAGGGAAATACTCGATACGACTGGTCTTTTGTCCTCTTCCACGCTATAAACCAGAGGGTCGATGTATTTTATTATAGGACTCAAGGTTGGTTTTTAAGGGGTTTTTATAATGGCAAAGCTCAGATGGGAATGTTTGAAAGTGAAGTTTAAAGCTACAAATTGATGATAGAATTTAGAAACCCAAACATTGAAATAACGAAAGCAATATATTTGATATTCAAAATTATCCTCAGCTTTTTTTTTTATTTATCTTATATTACAACTTACAATAAATTTTCATGAGATGTACCATCTAAACTATTGTAGTGTCGTTTCAAAATAAATAAAGTTTATACTATTCAAATTAGTATTGCTACTGTCAACTAAACTGTTAAAGAAACATTTTTTTACATTTTCTTTTACTATGCACTACTCAAATTTGAGTTTTCAAAGTATTTTTGATAGAATGTAGTGATGGAAATGTTCGAAAGTGAAACTTTAGCTATAAAAGTGAATAATTTAAGTTTCCAAAAACCGAGCTAAATATTCAGAATGTACAAAATTCAAAACTGCTCAAAGCTCTTTCTCTTTTCTTTAATTAGATATGGATTAAAATTTGTTCTACACTAATTAGTGTTGTTTAAGCTAAGATTTTGGAATGCATCAACAACAATTTAATTAAAATATGGAAATTAATATTTTTTTTATTTTTAAACTTTGAAACTCGAAGAGAGAATTGCACTGGACGTTGTTTCAAAGCGAAACTATCTGCCAAAAGACTTAGGTTATCAGACTTTGAGACAAATAACAAAAATTCCTAACATTGAAAAGTATTCAGATCTTGATTTGTATTATATTACTTTACAACCCAAAAATTGTTTATATTATATTTTTTATCTGAAAGGTTATGTCAATTAAAAATTTGCAAAATTTTTATACTGCTTTATATAGTATACTATTAGTAAGAAGTTGTTCGTCTTCTTTACCAATTCCCTTGTATTCTAGGATGTTGAGGCCTCGTCAATTCAGCTTCAAAAATTTTTCGTTCCTTGACCAATCTTTTACTTTCTATAAAACTCTTTCCTTTCGTCATTGAAATTTTCTCACTCTCATCCTTCTTGGTCAACCTTCTTCCCTCTCTTGTTGCCTCTAGAATCATGTTAGAGATCCTGCTCTTTCTATCCTTATAACATGTCTATACCATCTCAGTTTTTTTTGAATTTCTGGTGTATCTCCTTCTTATTTATGTCACCATTCTCCATCTAATTTACTTCACTCAGACTTAGTACTGATATTTTTCGATTTCCGGAATTACCTCAATTTTCTTTCAGTTACAACTCACATTGCATGTTCCAAATCGTATTCTTGTTCCATGCATAGTCTTTGTCTGATTTCTAAGGAAAAATACACCTTTCTGAATCAAAACAAACTATCATACGGATGATTAGGCCAGAAATGCTCTAGAACCCCAGGTACTTTGTAGCTCCTGTTATATATGAAAAATTAACTATATTTTATGTAAATTGGTAAAAATATATTTTTCATTATTTATTGTAAATGTTCTTTCTCAATGTTTTTCATGTTGATTCTGTAGTAAATCTCTTTTCTTGAAAGCAACAATTTTACATGGGAAAAATCAATAACGTAATGATGTTTGTGAAAGACGATCTTCCAAATTTCCATTGCGTCCTTGTCTTGTAAACCCGAAGCCGGTTTTCATTGTTTAGGACGAAATTCCATTGAAAGCACAGATTTTTATTTCTAAAATAAATAATGTTCACAATGGCTGAAATTACGTTGAAGGCCAATTTTAAATCAAGCAAATTTTACGATATTTTGTTTTGTTATATCTTTTAAGATCTCATAATTTCCTAATATTTTTTCTTGAACTGATCTTCGTTGTATTTATCTTAAGTGCTCATTTCCTTAATCTAATAATTATGAAACTCCTATCTGTGCTTCTCTTGATTACAGAGAATTACATATTAAAGAAAATTTTAAATAAAACATTAGGATTTTTTTTTCTATGGTGCAGTTCAGACTAAATTATTACTATGAAAATAAGAAATCACTTGACGTAAACAGTGGATATAAATTTGTATGGTACTTTGCTTTTAATATAACTTTTCCTTTAAAACAGCAAATGCACGCATTCATGAACAGTGATGAAATATTTGCAACATTCTCAAAAATGTTAAAGGTGCTTAACTGATAAAAACTAGTCAACTTGTTACATTTCTCGAAAAGAGTTCCTTACTTCAAATAGTTTACTGCACTTCAAGATGCATTTGGTTCACAGAGTATTAAGTGAAATGGAATATTTTTCATGCATGAGAATGTCTTGGAAATGACGTCTCCTAATAAGCTTGAAGAGGCTTAACGGCTTAGTGTAAGAGCCTCAAAATCATAGGGCTTTAGTAGAACTCTAAATTGAACAAAATCCTCTGAAACTCTTGTCAACAAAATCAAGGAATATCTTGGTTGCCAATAACTTATCTAAACTTTCTTGTTAGTAAACTGATTTATTAGAGAATAAGCTGATCAGTATTTCCTCGAAATTATTAATGTTCGGATTTTATTCTATATTATTAAGTACTTTATAATGTGTACCGCATACTTTAATGTTTTGAAGTTATCACTAGGATATAATGAAAACTGAGAAAAACGTCAAACAAGTTTCCATTAATTAATTCTGCAATTTGGTTCTGAACGAAACTTTCTGAACGAAGTTGTATCGGTAAGTTGCATTGCCAAATCAAATATTTAGAAAATGCGTTTTCTGCATTAGTATTATTCACCAATTTAAATAAGGACCTTTCCATAGCAATCCTCTTGGCTGTATGCTGGAAATGTTACAGCAAAAATTACAGAAATTTTGTCAAAATTGTATTTACAAATTCAAACGTTAAGCAGCATAAATGCTGCCAATTTGAGGTACTTAAAGGTTTACTATAATTTATTATTATTACTTTCAAATATTTTTTTTTTACTGGAACATGTTTCATTATGAATGGACAATATTTTATTCATGATGACTTTATTTCTTCTTACTATGTATACTGTATATTGTTAAAATTTTTCATTCTCACGATTCAAAGATTTGCAATAAAATTAAGTGACTGATTAACACAAGAACATACAGTGGTTTTTCGAAACTCAACTACACACATTCACACATAAGCAGATTGACTATTGTTTTGCAGTTAGAAAAGAAGAATTGAAAGCTAAGTTTTTCAGAATGAGGCTAAGATAAAGAGATCTTTATAAAGAAAATTTATATAACTTCATAACATAACAGTATTTGCGTAAGGTTGCAAGAAATAAAAATACGGGAGACAGCATTTTAAACCATTCTATAAAATATTATATTCTATTTCACATTTTTTTGAACCACCATATTTACATATGTTTTCTTTATATTATTATTCGTCACAAAAATTAATAGTATTAATTAAAATCCATTGTTACAGTGATTTAACCGATGGAAAGCATGTTTAATTCTACTGTTCTTTTACCGTTATGTTTTCTTCAGTTGAAAAGATTGAATGACAGTAACGACAAAAAGATAAGTAAATAAAAAAATAAACTTTGAATACAAAATACGGAATAAACTAACGCAAATCATTAAATCTTTCTCTACTGATTCAAATAAAATAAGAGATTCTTTTTTCTTGGTGAAGCCAATAGAGCTTGAATCAATGCAGACAGAAATAAATTGCCGAAAGATCTCATAAATTATTGTACATTTCACAATTATGAATGAGCCACTTCCTGATCGTGCATTAATGATAGCTATAAAGGAAGAATTATCGATTCCAAAAAAGTATAGCTTGGAATCATTCCCGAAAATTAATTCGTATACTTTGAACCGCTTTAAGTCAATTTAAAAACGGCATTTTTTTTAAAAGACTTATTTATGAAGCCGCAATAGGTAAACTGTTTTACGATTTATGACTTTGTTTATTGGAATAATTGCTCTTGTACTGAAAATCAATATTGCTTGAAAGAAGCAGATTTTAAATTAATATTTAACTTTCAAGATTGAAAAGAACAATTCTGCAGCACAAACAAACATGAATATTTTAGTGAATGTGTTTTTGCATTTCTTATAACAAGAAACAAATAGATTTATTTTCGTAAACTCATAAAGCTTAAATAATATAGAAGATAATGCAAATAAATCATATAGATGGCGAATTTTCGAGAACTTCTTCTGTTCCCTTTATCGAGCATATTCCAAACCGAAATAAAAATTTAACAAAGATGCGATTATAATACAGTACAAGCAAGCATTACCACAATGAGTTGGTGATAGAAAACGAAATAATAGAAATAATGTTTAACAAAAACGTAAATTAAAACATAAATTTTGCTTAATCATTAAAGGTGATTGTTTCTTTATGAGTAAATTTAGCAAAAGGCTGAGAATCTAATGAAGAACATAAGAGGCCGACTTCTTTTTCCATCTTTCTATTAAGACATCACATATTCTTGAGAAAGAATTCTTGTTTAATCTTTCCTTTCATATGATCACTTTCATAATACAACATTTTAACTTCATTTTTAGGAAATTGCATATCCTTAAGATAATGTTCAACTGTTTCTGATTTCCCTGCGTTACATTGTCATAAACGTGATCTATATTTTCCAATTTAAATCTTAGAAGGACAAACGGTAAGAGGAATTACAGAAAGAACATTGAATTCATAAAAAAAAAAAACCAGGATTAGGATTGAGATCATAATTATTTGAAAGCTGAAAGAATTTACCTAAACTCAAACCTTTCAGGCCAATCAGTTAAAGATTAAATTTCTCACAAATAGGTTTTAAACTAGAAAATGTAGAGAGAAACATGAAAACATTACTGAATTTATTATTCTTATCTTAAAATGAAACTTATTGCATTCTTCAATGCATCTGTTAATTATACTCTATGGGTAATGGTTGAGTTTGAAGAATGTTTTCATATTTCTTCTTAGCACTTTTATAGCATATATATTATTATAAACTTCTTAATAAGAAGAACACTCCTTTATTTACTTTATTAATGGACAAAATATAACAGTAAATATAATCATAAAACTTCTCTTTATTTATAATGGACATGCTTAGTTAATTGAAAGTCATGCATGAATAGAGTTTTTTTAAAAGTAGTATCATAGCATTTATATACTTTTAGCTTTTATTAAAAAATATAATTCTATTCTATTAAAAATGCTTCTAATAAAAGTTGGCATACTTGTAAGATGTAATTTCTATTTTTTGATGTTTTTGAACAAAGAATTGTACATTTGTTATTGATTTTTTTTAACATCAATAATATGGCATAAATGTAATAATATAAATTCAATTTTTAATGTAAATTTTACTTTTGATGTTTATGTACAAAGAATATGACATATACGTTTAACTATAAAATTGTTTCATTGAAAGAAAGATTACTATTTTCAAATTTGTATTAATAACGATTTGTAGAGGAGAAAGAATGATTTGTTTTCCTCAAACTATATTCTGCTGAAGTCTTCTTACTAAAAGAGATGAAATATTGAAGTAGATAAGGGCGTGCTTTCTAATTAAGAAGTTATAATGTTTCCAAATATTGTATTTGTTTATAGAACGTACTTTGATTGCTATTAAAAGAATCTAATATCCGTATATAATTTAAAATTACTGTTTTTTTATATAGAAATGTCTTGTGTCGAATGGAAGTCTAATAAATTATTACTTTAAACCTTTTTTTTGTAAAATGATTTGTTTGAATCCATTCATTTACATCTCTGCACAACAAAACATCTAAGAAAGCAATAGTCTTAGAAATATCTTCTTTTTCCATGGTAAATATAATGTCTTGCTGAATAGTATTCATTTTACTAAAGATGATGAACTTCAGACTTCCAATTTTCACAGAATTGTTAAAAATTATTGTGCTATTCAAAAAATTTTATATTTCATGAATGTTTCATTTCTGTTATACTTTTGTTTATTTCTTCGTATTTCTTTCAAAACTTACTTTTTTAATTTTATTAACTTCATTATCAAACAGAAATAGATGATATTATAAGTATTTCTTTTGAGGTTGCAAATTAGCAATACATAAATTAACGGCAGGAAGATATCAATTGAAAGGAAATACATATAAAAAATAAATTAATATAAAATAACAAAAACTTTATCGATAATATTATAACACTAGCAAAATGTTCGTGCTTCGACCTGGTTAAAAAAAAAAAAAAGAGTTGTTCTGATGAGAAAGAAGAAATTGTATTTGTGAGATCAATTCGAACCTTTCCCAGTTGGCAATAAATCACATGATAGTTACAAATGAATGTTTTATTCGTATTTGTAACCCTAAAATCCCGTAGATATTAAATTTCATCGAGATCGGAGGACATAATACTATCTGCTTCTTTCTGCCCTTTAAGAAAAATAATTATCAAAACTTGAGAAAACGTTTAACCCCAATTCTAAAAGAAATCTTAACATTAAAGTTTTTATGTTTAGCTGTTTCGGCTCTCGTGTCAGTGAGAATACCTACTTTTTTATAGAAACCCACTCCCTGTGTTCACGCTTGTGGCATTTTATTTATTTTGAAAAAATCGTTGAATATGTATTTCTTTTAAGATGTAAATAAAAAGATTTTTACTCTTCATTGTAAAAGTAATCTTCTTTATTTCCTTATGCAATATTTCCTTATACAGGAAACATCTTCCGGTAAATACTAGAACAGGCAAATTTCTTTTCCTTTTCTTCTCCAGAATTCGTTAATAATTAATTCATTTTTAAAAATAATGCGTAACAATAATTGAGTTTCATCTGTACGATATGCTTAAATTCAATTTTAATTCTCAAAACAGTAACTCTATTTCATTATTTCAATATAATCTTCTATAATCAAAACAGTAATTCTCCATTATTTAATTAAAGTCTTTTCTCACAACATCAATAATATCTCAATAAATTTATATTTATCAATAAATAAAAATGTTTTTAATTTTCAATACATCAATAAAATTAAATCCATCCTTCTTTTACAAATTCCCTAATTCATACATTATTTATACATATTTTATTTATTATTTATTTTTACATTATTTCTAGAATATTCATATCCTATCTCACTAACTTTTAAAAATTTATTTTTTTATTCATGCATGGTCTTAAATTTATCATATATGATTCGATCATTAACCTACATTTTTCTTCTTTAAATAAAAAAGAAGAAACAACCAGTATAGGGTCAGGCTTATATTCTGATTCCCTACAGTGATCAGCCTACTCAGATATAGTACTGCTATCATTTCTGAAAGCAAAATATGCATAAGGACATAAAATATTATAATAAAGAAGATGATAGTTATCAAGCAGAGTTAAAAGTCTGTTTATTTACATCTTAAAAGAAGAGTTATATGTAAGTGATGAAATTATGTATTTCTTTATTTTTAAAAACAATATTTTTCCCGAGCTTAACGTTTCTAGCTCAAACGGTTTCTGAGAAATTCGTTTTCTACCCCCGTTTCCTCTTTCCGTTCACCCTTTGGGTATTTTTTTTTTTTTGAAACAACCGCTGAACATATATTTATTTATTTTTTAAGAAGAGTGTTTTTCCTGAGATTCATGTTTCTAGCTTAAGCAGTTTCCGAAATCGGCGGACCCTTGAAGAAAGTTTGCCCCTCCCGTTTACACCCCTTAGGACGCCAATAGCGAAAATTCGTTGAATGCATATCTTTTTACATATTCGTCAAATTTGATGTTTCGAACTAAAACGGTTTCGGAAATATGAATACCCTTCAAAAAGTTGGCCCTCCCGTTCACATCCTTTAAGGGTGATATTTCCAAAAATCATTTCTTAGCGCCTATATCATAAGGAGAAGCCCATCACTAAAATTTGAATAGTGGCTTTGGCTATGCGTTGATCAGTGAGTCTGTCAGTCAATGAATAGGTTTTGCCTTTTATATATTAAGATTACATCAATTTCTTTTCTTTATTTTACAGCATAAATATTTTAAAAACTTTCAGAACCAATTGATTGAATAACTAAAGCTTCTTGAATTTAAGGGAATTCGTAACTTAAGGGCGGAACTGCAGATTCTGGCACAAGTTTATCTAATCTAGATATTAATGCGTTTATCATCCACTGTGGAAGTTTCGAAGTTTCCAAAAAAACAACCAAATCACATGCTTCTCCGCACAGAATCAAATTCAGCAATGGAAACACCATTCTTTTTCGATGAAAATGAAATTAGCCGACTTAATTAAATCACTCTAAATAATTAAATTCCAGAATTAATGAAATTACATATAAGGAATAAGGAAATATACTAACTTTTGATTATGACACTTTGAGAAGTATTTAGAAAGGTTTACGAGATTTAAGTATTTTTTTTATTTTGCAGTACAAATTAAATATTAAAACGTTTTAAAAAAAAGTATTTCCTATAAGTAAGAAGAAAAAGAATTATCAAATGAGCATTTCAGAACGTCTTATAATATATTAACGACAATGTATTCATTCTTTTACATTGGAGAAGCAGAAGGATGTTATATTCTTCATAAACATTTATTACATGATTCCTTAAAAATTTGGGTATTTCAATAAAAAACGTAAAACTCACAGATTCTATCTTTTACAGAAGACTTAATCAGATTAATAATTCGAGGACAAGAAAATTCCTTTCCCGGTTGTTTAAAACAATTTTACTGGTACGGATGTTAATTATTGAATATTATTGAAAGGAAATTTGAAGATTGTTAAATTGAATTATTATTTTAACACAGATGTTCTGTGTTAGGTTTCGATATATTGTCACATTGAAAAATTATTACTTAAAGATTAACGAATTCTGTAGAGGAAAATGGAAAGGAATTTTCTTGTCTAACCTGATGAAGTCTTCTGTAAAAGAAGACGAAATATCGCTGAATAAAGAAGAATTGACAAATTTATGTGTTCTACATTTATTACATATTTTTCAGTTAAGTAATTCATTAGTAATTTCAGAAATTGAAATTAGAATTAAAAAATGAACTCGTTTAAAACAATTTAGTTTCTAATTTACCTTAACTTAGGTGAATCTGGAATTGCAATAAAGGAACAACTTAATTACTATTAATATTATTTTAGAAGATTTAATGATTTGGAACAATTAGAACATTCTACTCATAATCTGTAATAATAATTATATAAAACAGATGCAGAGGAGAAAATAAGTACTTTATTTTAATAATTTGAATTAATAATCACCTTATAAATAAAATACTTAACTTGGAAAAGAGAGTATTTTTCTAACAAATTTAGCAAGAACAAAATAAATATAAAATAATTCAAAGATGGGTTATAAACATAGGCAATTTAATTTAATCCAGATACATGTTTCGGATGCGATTTTACATCTATTTTCAAATCTGGCGAACACAATCTTAAATTTGAATACAATAAACAATTAATACATATCATATATTTCCAATAAAGTTGAAAAACATGCACATTTTCTAATAATTGAAAATTCAACAAATTGTTACATGTGGAATCTCATGTTTTCTATTAATTAATTGTTTTCTATATTTTTGAAATAACAATGCCTCTTTTCCAGATGTAATATATTTGTTGAATAGTCAATTATTATAAAATGGGCATGTTCTAACTTCATTAGAAATGAATGATATGTATTAATTGTTATTGTATTCAGATTTAAATTTGTGTTTGCCGGTTTTGGATGTAAATCAACTATGAAACATGTATCTGGATTATATTAAATTATATTTATAATATTAAGTTTATATGTAGAACGATTTCAGTAAGCTTCAAACTATATATCCAACCAATCAACTTTATAATGACATTTACATTTAACTTTGTAAATAGAAACCGTAACAGCTTCTTATAATTCTTTCTTATAAAGTTAAAATTCTTTGAATCAAAGAAGACAATGTTGTTAAATGTTGTACCTTTAACATTGTATAATTTGCTATTCAAGATTTAATTTACAAAGACATCCGTTTTAAATTAAAAAAAGGCTTCCAAAAAGATAGCCATTAGTTTTATTTCTCTAAGATATTTGTTACTGCTCAATTGTTGTCTGCAATCTCTTTTTCTTCAATTCGCTTCATAAAATCTTCCTTTGCTATCGGTTGAATTCGATCATTGCTGTAAACCTACCTAAATCCGAGCGTTGGAGATGGAAAGCCGTGTGATCTGTCAGTGTGCCAGACTCTCTCTTCTTCGCACATTTAGAAAGTTTGGGGCACCAGTACCGCCTCAGTTCACTTTGTAAAGTGTGCGTGTGCTCTTGGAATCTCCTCCCAGTGTGTGGATCACTTTCGTCTCGCCGGAGAGAAGCAGCAAATTGCGAGGATTGCCACAGAAGAAATTTCCCAGCTCCATATATTCTCTAAGCAATCACGCTTACCATAGAGCAATTGCCATCAAGAAAGCCATATCACATTTTCCGTTTTGGCGGCTATTTTGGGGATATCGTATATCAAAGCAAGGTTAGGAAATTGCAAAGTTGAACACTTTTTAAAATAAGAAACATCATCAAAAAAACTGCTTGCATGATTTCCATAGACTTTATACAGTAAGTATGTTTTTGAATAAATGATTCGAAAAAACAATTGCAAGATATTTTGTCACTGAACTTTACATAATTTTAATGTTACTGAAATTTTGAATCTTACTGAAAACTTTTATCAGTAAGTTTCTCAAAAAATATACTGTTAAATTCTAATTTTCAATAAAGTAACTTAATTATTATAATAATTACAAAATATATACCAATATAAAGAGATTATTTACAATCTCTTGTTATTACTTATTTCATTAATCTCGTTCATTTGTAATTGACATATTCTGATGCAATAACATCTCATGAAATTTCACTAGACCAATCCATATAAAATTCCGATATTTATAGTGCAATAAGTCGATTAACAAGATTTAATCTAAATGAATAAAACTGAAAAAATTTTAATTCTTTATTATTATTGTTTCTATTTTCCTTAACAGTGTAGCTTAATTAGTTTAATTTAAATACTTGCAACTAAACTGTTTTAAGAATTTTTAAAATCATCCGAAATATATGAATTAATGAAGGAAATGTTTTTTACGTGAGCTCAGTAATTCATAGTGAAGAAATACGTTTCAATCGACACGCAAATATAAGTTAAGAATATGAACATAGTTATAAATAAAAATTAAAACCATACATACATGCTCTGGAGCTTTCGAGCTTTCTTTGAGGAGTATCTTTATATTTTTAACTTATTCTTATGTTTCGTCCGAAACTTATTTCTTCATTATAAATATATGATTTAAATTAATTCAAAAGGGTTGTTGGATATTAAAGTGTACATTATGATCTTTTTTGTATGAATACCTATTATTTATATAATGAAAACTATAATCTCTTCGTTGTGATGCCATGGATACAAAAGAGATTAGGCCCTTAAGCGGAAATAACCGGAAATGTTACAAAAAATTTTAACATTTTTGGAAATTTCTAATCAAAGTATATTTTTAACTTTCCGAGTACAGTATTTTCAAAGCGATATGCTTTTAATATCAATGGTTTTAAAATGTTCATTCTCTTTTCTAGAAGTTTCGTTCAACTCCAAAGCATTTTATGAGAAATCAATTCACAAGGCCTTGATTATTAAACACAGAGGCTTCACGAAAGATGGCTACAAGGTTATATATTCTGAACAAATTACTATTTTAAAATTACTTAATTAAAAATGTAAATTTATTCTCATATAATTAAGAAGTTTTTCAATATTCTGGACGAGTTAAAAGAGATCATTGATTTGAATATGATATTTGTAAACTTATAAAAAAATGTTAAATAAACATTGAAATGTTTATTCTATGTAGTTGATTTTAAGTTAAAGAAATGGCGTAATGTTTTAGGTAGGCCTATATTTTATGAAGCTAATATAGAAAGAATGTTATTTTTCTTCCCATATTTAATTATTTAAATCCCGCAACGCTATGCATTATAAATGCGCTTGTCCTAACGAAACACATCAAGTATTGGGAATAGGATTGCATTTTTTATTAGCTTTTCCCCAACGAAAAAAAAAATAATGCTTCTCCTATCTCCTAGTCCTAAAAATTCATAAATATGGTCGAAATGATTCAGAATGGATATTAATCTTTCCTAATTAGATCACTAAATAACGCTGAACTGAATTGATTTCTTACTGTGGCACGTACCCCCCCCCCTTAATGATATCATTATTTTATAACAGAATTACAGCGGAAGAGCTTATTCCCATAAATCGTAATATTCGCACAATAATGACAACGGATTTCCTCCACATTTTAATATATTCTGAGTTTTAATCTTCATGAAAACGCCGTATTTGAATTTCACTGAAGTTAATAGGAATTTCTCAAATGAATAATGAATAAAAAAAAAATCCAGAAATTTTGCAAGATATTAATTCTACAAATGAGAAACATAGTAATGATGCTTTTTCTTTGCTTCAAACTTTTAAGCACATTTCTTGATTTTTATATATATATATATCTTTTGAGAAAGGACTATATATCAAAAGTTTTAGTCATTGTCTAATTCATATCTCAACAAAAATCACTTTCATTACTACAAATTCCAGTATAATAATAGTATAACAAATGATAGTATAATAGCATTTCCAAACCTTCTCCTTAATTCAGTCCTCTTCACTGTCATAAATAAAACATAATTCTTCCTCTTAAACTTAATAAATAATATAAAATGCAAATTTTCGGAACCGTCCTTCGTTCATTTTCAAGCCAAAGACCAACGTCTTTTTTTGATGATTCACATTATCTCTGTATATAGTACTTCCATACCTTCTCCTTACTTCTCGTTTATGTCTTTGGCTTGAAATGAATGGAGAACGGTTTTGAAAATTTGCATTTTATATTATTTATTTAAGTTATTTTATTTATTTATTTATATTATTTAATAAATAATTTATTTGAAAGGAAGAATTATGTTTTATTCAGTGTAACAGTATAATAACGCATTGTAATGTTTATTTGAACTGGATCACATAAAAAAAAATGAAAATTAATAGTAAAGAAATAGATCGTTTATTTTGAGAAAACGCCAATAGAAATTGGAATCCATTTTCAGGTAGAACCTACATAGTAAAAAACTGTCTCAATCTCTGTATACTGTTAAAAATGTCACTTCATTTTAGTACCTATATGTGAGAATTTGCGAAACCCAAAATCCGATTTGGCAAAAATACTTAAAAGCTATCTAAAAGCTATCTAATATTTTTAAATTTTGTTTATTATCATTCAATTGATCATTATTCATGTACAGCAAAAAGCTTGAACTATATACAAACAAACCATACTTCTTCCTCAGATCTTCTCTTTTGTAATAAATATTATTAAACATCATCCACCAGAGAATAAATGTAAAAACTACATTTATTATCAGAAAAAAACGAATTTTCAAGGAGAAAAATTCACCGTCTCCTCTTTGTCAAGCCTTTTATAATTTTGTTAGTTTGAAGAAAATTTTGTTAGTTTTGTGTAGGCTGACTGAGGGAGGACATGTAATGTTTCCAGAATGTGACGTTAGCTTCACAACTTTCAGTAATACTATCTGGAATAGAGACAAGCAACAAGGATCTTAAAGTATTGAGTTGGCCAAAAAGTTCGTTCGGTTTTTTTAGGTACTTACTTTAAGATGGCAGCAGGTACTGGCAAACCGTTGAAGACGTTGTTCAATAAAGTATTGGTGAGAATGAAAAAAGGTGTTATTTATTTTCTTTAAAAAACTGAACGAACTTTTTGACGAACTCAATAGTTCATATGAAGACCATTCGGCTATCAACAAATGAATGGAAAAATTTTAAACATCTGTCCTGAAAGTCATCAATGGTTTTACAAAATGTTCCTTTTGAAATTAATTAATATGTTATTAATGGAAGTTAATTTTTACTTTCTGGCAGTTTAAATATTTCTAAATGATTGTTATAAATTTATAGATATATTTTTTTCTTACACATTATTAGAATTTTAATGATGTATTTAGAATTGGAGGTTTGTAGCTTCCTTAATACAGAGATGTTTCAAAGTATGAAAAATTTACCAACGAAAGATTCGAAAGGCAAAGGTAATTCTCTTGTCTTATCATCTAAACAAGTAAAATATTTTTAACGCTTTGCTGTCACTAGATGACGTTGCTTGAAAACTATGTATTAATCTATATTGCTAGACAAAAATTTCCAAAAATGACTAACATACTTGAGGAACCCTACAATGGCCAATCCTTAAGTTTCTGATTGTTTCAAATTCAAATATTTGTTTCAACTACAGAGCATGTGTCCTTTAATTTTACTATAGACCTGGAAACAAGAAAAATATATCTAACAAACATAAAATTGATCTTTCAATATAAAGTCTTCCATAACGTTAACTGATGCAGAAATGCTTGTGATGTAGAATTACAATTTCAGACATCACTTATTAGCCAATATAGTTTTTAAACACTTTATAATTCCAATATTAATTAGTATTTTATATCATCTTTGTAGAAAAATAATAGTACTAATATAAAACTGTATTTATACAATCTTTAACTTCATTTAAAATAATTCTGTACAATATTTATTATATGTAATAAAGTGAAAGAATTGTCTATCTATTTTTAAAGTTAATTTTATATGTTTTAATTTATATGGAAAAAAACTTTGCTTAAAATTTAAAAAAAAAAATAATCATAAATATATTCAAAATCAATGTGAATCAATAAAAATAAAATGGAGGAAGGGAATATCAGAATTTCTATAACCCATCTCTTGGGTAAAGAAGAATCATGTGAGAAATTCTTATTCCATTGGCAAATCTAACATATCTTAATTCGAGAATTAACATAAAGCTGAGTCAAACCAATTGGTAACTTACATACATATACTTTACAGATTTTCTAAACATCTGTAGATTTTCATTTTCGAGATTCGTAGATATAGTTATAAAACACAAAATATATATCATGAAAAGTAGGAGGATTGTGATGTTTCAATTCATAGATATAATTTTAATCTATTATTTGACTACTATTAGTTCCATTGTAACAAATATTTTTGTTCGTTAATACTTATGTCTCTCTGCAATTTTCTCAAGCTGTTCTTAATTTAATCTTTTTGATGTTCTCTCCGAACAAAATATTTGCGATCAACTTAGATTGGTAATGTATTAGGTAACAGTGAAATAAAAATTGCAGTTTTTTTTTTTAGCTTTGCACGAAATTCTCTTTTGATGTTAATAAAAAGCTTCCTCCAAAGAGTTGGTTGGTTCTACTTAGTGAATTAATGGATGCAATTACTTTCTCTTTCCAGTTATTTACATTTGCTTTTATCCGGCAAAATAACTCCAATCGTTGTATTCTCCGTCAACAGGAAATCGATATCAAGTTTCAATTTAGAATTTGCTTCTACTCCCCAGTCTAATGCAAATAAAAGCTTCCAAACTCATTTCTTCTAAAATTCTGGCTTTACTTTGTTTGTTCGATTACAATCATTCATATAACAAAATGTGTACTAATATTAAAAGATAATATTAATTGAAAAGCCAAAATGAAACTTTTTTCCTTCTTTTGCTGACAGAAAAAAAGAAATATAAAAACACAGGAGATAACGACTGTGAATCTTCTTCAACTTTGTAATATTTCTTCTCCTTTTTCTATTTTCATTTCCAAACTAGTTCTTAAAAAGTAGTCTGTTAAAGATTCGGTTTGACATTATTCCTGTAGTTCTTTTCAAGGCTAAGGAAATGTTTTTAAACTGAAGAAAGGTCTCATCATTAATTTTTTGAATTTTTATGCGCATACCAAAATCCTTTCATTGATTGTAACTGAAACATCACAATACTATAAAATTTAATTTTAAATGATATTAGTAAATAATTTCAGAAATAATTTTTCCATTTAGTTAGTTTAATTTTCAATGCAATTGAAAACGCCCTCCACTAAACCTCAATTAAAAAATCCTTCGTTTACTACGATTCTCATCTTGAAATGACCCCATCTTGAAAAAGATGAAAAGAGCGGTGGTTGACGGGAGTTTTATAATAGAGGAATGATTTAACAGAAGAGATTTGGACAGTGATTTAGCGACCGCTGAATGTTGGTATACAGCCAAAATAGGTTCAGGAGGGATTTGAACAATCGTCAATTTTAACGTAAGCTTGGTACACATCCCCTTAGTTTAATACATGTTTTTCTTCTACATAATAATCTGGTAATATATGAAGTGGTTCTCGGAGTGATTAACGTGAATATAAGAAAAAGAAAAAAAAAACAACAATAAAATAGGTGAACCCTAGAAATCGTAGAAACCCACAAACAATATTAAAAAAGTTTCACTTGAAGACTGTACGTTTGGTCCATGAATTCTACGAAGCTTGTATTTAGCAGTCGAAACTTAAAGAATAAAAACGTCTGCAGCTTCTACCACTTCACTATCGCTAACATTAATGGAAGAGGTTTACAAAATTTAAGTGTTATTATTTACAGAGGAAAACTTAAACATCGGATTTTATTCGAAATATAAAGCTCATTACTTCAAATTAGCATTAAGATCATAAGAAACTAAGTCTATGATTTTAATTGTTTTTGTAAACACATTGAATATTTCTATTTTAAAATGAAAAATGCTTTTGTTAAGCTCGTTCTGGTAAGATTCCCAGAAGGATTCAGTGTGAAAGCAATAGAAATGCTGTGTCAACTTCTCTCAGAATCTATATCTTGACAAACATATCTACATAATGAAAAGAATACTAATTTAATATGAAATCCACAAATGGGTTGTTGTCGTTCAATCTGATTTATTAGTGTTAAATTTTAAGTTTTAATTTTTCTTATTAAAGTTACTCTGCAATTTAGGCAAAGAAAATGGAATGGAATTTTCCTATCTTTAAGCTTTAAGAAAGAAAAAAAAAACTTTTATATTTTATCAGAATTGTGTAACGCATAATTGATTTTCATATCAGGCCATCTGTTCTACTTCCAGCTGAAACGCAAGGAAATCTGTATCAGGTCTTATCAGAAATAAGTGCATTTTCGCATTTTTTTTCTAGTTTTTTTTTTCGGAAGAGTAGTGCTGAGTGAAATCAATAAGTTCTCGTCCAATTTCTTCATCATTCGTTTCTTCACGTTTACATTTTTTGTTCTCTATAATAACAATGGAAGAGGGACATGCTCTTAGCAAAAGAAGTAAAATAAATAATACGAGCACTTACAATTCTGTAACAATTTTT
Organism: Thereuonema tuberculata; assembly: GCA_023159025.1. Taxonomy (NCBI): domain Eukaryota; kingdom Metazoa; phylum Arthropoda; class Chilopoda; order Scutigeromorpha; family Scutigeridae; genus Thereuonema; species Thereuonema tuberculata. Next base: position 37,742,058 of record JAFIDM010014012.1, on the reverse strand, counting down.
GATTTTATATTGGGACTAAGAGAATTCAAAAATTTTAAGTACATTTACGCTTTAGTCAGAATGTGTTTTTGGTCGAGGTAAAGCTCCATATTTCGAGTGGATTTAAATCTTACATTAGTATTAACGTTCTTTTCGAAGAATTTGCAACTTATTTTATTTCTTACAGTCATTTCTTTGTAACTTAAATTGTAATATTGTTATTGGGGCTATTATTAGATTGGAAAATTGAGACCCAAGTAACTGTTTATATATTGCTATACATAAGTTGTTCTGTCTCTTTTTTTTATTGCTGTAACTTTAAAGCATACAATAAGTTGTTGTAGGTTTTATAGTAAATTGCTCGACTAATTTTATGATTTTTTTATACTAACTACTTGCTTACTCTAAATTTCTCCTTTATAAATTTTAATGTACAGTAGAACCTTGATTAACCGAAGAGGTCGGGCCTGGACCTCCGTCGGTAAATCGAAAATTTCTTATAAAAGAAAGCACTTAAAAATGGCCGTCAGGAGACAGCAAAAATTTTAACACTGGATTTTAAACATAAGCACATGTACAAAATAACTAAATGTGATGTTTTTAATTATACTACAATTATAAACAATAAATTTGTTCAATATATGTCACATAAGTCAGAAAATGCAATGTAAATGTTTATATGACATACGATACATACTTTAGCCTATATGGGCTTAACGGAAGTTTGCTCTGCCGCAAGCATGACTGACGTCGTTTAGCCGCTCTGTCCCGAAGTTGTTTCAGTAGCATAAGTTCTGTAGAATCAGAGTCAGTCTGTTGCTCCAACCACATCAGTCCTTTAGCAAAACATTCAAAAGCATCGGGGTTGCTTATTTTATAAGTTTCACCTGCTTCAATTCTTCTCACAATATGGAACTTCTGTTCCACTGTTAAAAACATGTTTTCGTTTAGTGGACTCCACGGCATAAATGAATATTCTACATTTCGGTACAGCCAACGCTTCTGAGTCGGACAGAAAGTAGCCAATAGAAAGGCAGATGGTCTTGGAGACGAATAGAATTTCTGGCAAAGGGGTACAATAGAATGGAATTTTCCGATAGGAGGGGGGATGGGGGAGGAGAAATTGTTAAGTTACGAAAAAAAAAAACTTAATTAAAACGTCGGTTAAACGAGGTTCCGGTTAAAAGAGTTTCGGATAATCGAGGTTATACTGTAATGAGATTCAAAAACTTAAAAGAAAGATTTAAAAAAAATAAAATAAAATTATTAACTGGGTTCTTAATAGATCAGACTACTTATGGGTTAAAAGATTGATGTTTTTTATAAATGTCTTTAATATTAGAAGATATAAATTCAGTTCTCGATCTTTATTGACGTAATTTCTAAAAGAACTTCTATTATACAGAAACGTTTTAAAAATCTATTGAATTTCTCAATAACTTTATTGATTTATTTATAAATTGAGTAATTGCTTCATTTTGTTTTTATTTTTCATCAAAAAATATCTATAGTCGGGATGCATTACTTATGTTCATACTTTTTAATTTGAATCAATTAAATTTCTACCAGAATTAGATTCAGAAAGGACAGTAGAAAGCGTGAAATATTAATAATACATTTGTTTCCTCAAGGTTTCTTGTCTGATTAGGTGAAGAATTGTTGAATACTTAACTTCACAAACAAATGAAAAATGCATGGTGGTCTTGTTTGACCAGCGTCTTCGTTCATTTAAGATTTGATTCTTGAAGAACTGTAAACAAGTCCTCCTAAGTGCATTGATTCGTTTGGACATTGTAAATTCAGTTAAAACGAACGTCAGTGCATTTTGTTTTTGGAATCATCATTAAACTTGATGAATTTTATCTTTCCCTGGTTATAAAAGGCGTAAGTCATTTAGATCATTCCAAAATTATCGTTGAGTATCATAAACTATGTTTTTATTACATTTTCAAGCAATGTATTTTTTTTTGTATAAAATTACAAGAGTATAAATTTAAAATTCATCATGGAAATGTTACTACACATAGATTTGTATAATAGAATTTGTGGACTATACAGTTTATTACGACTCTTGTAAGGTAAAGATTCTGAATATTCTGTATATCTATACAGTTTTTTTCAATTTACTTGTTTGCTATCAAAGACCTTATTTTTTTTCTATAAGCTTTTTGGGAAAATTTATGAATAAGGTACTTTTTAGAGACTAGAGATGCAAAACCAAAATTTTATTGTGAAATATAAGGTTATTGCTGGAAAAATCTAGATCTTGAAAAGGATTCAGCAGACGAATTTCTTTGTGTTAATGACTAGTCTAACGACTCTTTTATTATCCATCAACTGTTCTCTTATTTTAGTATTTTAATGAACTGAATTAAGATCGCAAATTATTTCACAGAAGAAAGCTTATTGTGGAAGTATTTCGTAAAACGTTTTACACAAATGTTTCTGCTTTCTACTATGTCTTGCAGCTTTAACAATCTATTTCAAGAATTGCAATTTTAAACTCCCTCTTGGTAATTGTCCACGATAAGACCAACTAACGCTGTAGAGCAGTTATTCGTTCTTTGCCCTTTCTCCGTTCTCTCTCGGATTCGGCTCTGGCTTTCTGAGTCTGCTACATCCATAATGCATAAGGAACATTCAGTCAGGGAGCTTCGAGCCGGTTTCTGAAATATCTAAAGGCTGACAGTTGCTTCAGCTCCAGGATGCAGCTTCCGCAGTTTATTTTCTCTCCAAACATTTGCTTTTTGTTTATTGTAGATACAATTCGCTGCCTCGAAAAAGAAATGTTTGGACTTCGTTTTATTTTATAATTTGAAAGTTTAATCGCATCCAAAACTTTGAATTTTGGCAACTAACCATTTCTTCGAAGACAAAATTGCATTAAATCGAATCTTCAACTTAAATTTCTCGAACTATGTTACTAATTGAGATAACTTTCTTCTCTTAAATTATTACTTGTTTTCTTAAAAAAATGTTGACTTGATTAAAAAATTATCAGTAACTACAAAAGGATTACCGTCATTTTAATAAAGCTTCTAAGTTTATAAGTCTTTATAAAATATTTCTTATTATGTAGTCTACTAAATTTCAAAAGATCATTGGTAAATACCTAGAAATCCTATTGATATATCCAAAAATACATATTCATTAATTGGTTACTGTAGTTAAGTATAGTGACATAGAACTTATTACGGAAACTACGGATGAATGATTTTTTTTAACTAATTAAAAAGCGTTCTCAAGAAATTTAAAGCCTTTATTCTTCCGGTTTAAGTATCCGCTAACCAATGCATTATGGATTTTTTTTTGCTGCAATGTATTTTGATTTTTTATTATAGCATTGTAATCCTAATATTACAGAAGGTTGCTGAAAATAAATACAAAAGCAGAAAGCTATTAATCTATTATAAAATTTTGCAATTTTGCAATTTTGAAAAGTTTTTGTACATTGGGAAGTTTTCAGTTCTTAGATCGAAATTTAAGTTGATTAAAACCAATTCGGAAATCTCATATAAATCTTAAAATGATGAATTTTCTTTAAAATAAAAAGAATTTTATGATACTATAACCGAATTTTGCTAAATTAAGTAACTTACACGTTTTTTTTTTTTAATTTAAAGGAGTAGAGAAGTTAAGAACTCTACTGTTAAGATCAAGTTGATATTTAGATTTTTTTTCCACGTTCTGAAGCTCCCAAACCAGAAATTAATTTTGAATTATTTTCTGGTCCTCATTGACAATATCACTGGTATTTTATGCATCATAATGTCGGAAACTGCAAATTATTAGCTAATAATATAGACAGTGAATTCTAGAAAAAATAGATTCCATTTAGAAACTTATAAAACGTTGAAAGCAATAAATTTACGAAACCGCTTGTATGAAACCAATGATTTAGTTTTTATTCTTTATAATATATTTTTTCTTAAATAATCACTTTGCATAATTCATGTTTTCACTGAAATAGAAAGGACTAAGGATTTTGGTGCCTGAATAAATAAAAGCAAATTCTTAATAATTATTTCTCAATTGACCATAACTTGCATCTTGATGTATTAATCATAGTATTTTCTTGAAAATATTAAATGTTGTTTTAAGCAACGTTTCTACTACAGAAAACATTACGAACACTTAAAGAGCTAATTAGCTTAACCGTTGTGATTAAAAAAGATATATAACAACATGGGAAATAAACCTGTCGTGGTTTGTATCTTTAATGTGTTAAAACGTTTTATTATAATCTTGAGTGGTGGCAATAACTAAGTTATTAGTTACAGTTGTTACGTAATTTGTGAAGTCTGCTGTTGACGTAATTTAATCCGAAGATAAAGATAATATTTTTTTCAAATCGCCTCAACATTCTTACAATTTTAATAAAATAACGAAATAAGAATGTTTTCATTGTTTGAAAAATACAATGAGTTTAATAGAAATTTAATTACATTAATTTAATAGAAAATTCAAGAAACATCCGTTTTTACTCTTTATTTGCTAGAGTTATGTTATTTTGTTTGCTAAGTACATTATCGTTTTAAAAAAATTCAAACTATTGTTATTCTGTAAAATTCAAAATTTTTAATAGGTAATCCTAAATAAATATTCAGACTTGGAGTAAAGTTAATCTGTTTAACCTAATAGTTATTTCATTAAATAATATCTTTAGTTGGTAATCTTCCTATATATATAAACATAAAACCCGAAACCATTTAATTGGCTTGTATTCAAACTAACATTTATTTGGTAATTTTTGTTTTTCTATGATGTAAATCCTAATTTTAATGTTTTTAATTTTTCTATTTCTTTTTTATAATTTTATATCCAAGAATTCAGTAAATGACATTTACTATGTTCACACAAATTGGAATACATTATGTAAAATTTTCCAAAAAAAGTTAATAAGTATAAGATATGATATTTAATTTTACACATCAATACCTAAAAGTCTTACTTCAACTAAATAGAGAACATACATATTAAGCATCCTGATAAGATTTCAAGAGCTTACTATTTTTTGCTATTTAGCTATTTTTTGAAAATAGAAACACAAGAACCTTGAAATCCATCAATAAGATATCAGTGCACTTTGAAGCAACCAGGAAATTGATATTAAATTTTTTTTCACTGAGATTTCAGCCGCAATATGAAATTGTTTTCCCAAGTTTTATGTAAGTCTTAATCACATACTTAAGTGAAAGTAAGAATTTCATTATAACGTTTCTATTATTTTCCACAGAAATCTCAAATGACTGATTGAATGCATGCGAATTCGCAATTTTTGCCCGTAATAGGTTTTAATATGTTCAGAGTGGTATCGATTACGAGTTCAAAGAAGTCGCTTAATTGAATATTTTTTTTTTCTAGTTGTGAATGAAAACCTATTACGTTTTCCCTTGTCTCAGAAGAAGACATTCCTGTACCCGCAGGTGTTCGTTCATTGCCTGTAGTGTAACAGAAATTTGTTGCCTAGCTACCAGTGCAGAATACCCATAAAGCACTGGCTGGAATGGCCGGACCCTTATTGATTCGTTTGCATGAGATTTCAAACGCATTTTCACCTGCGCCATTAATGCAAAGCTTTTAGATATTAATTTCACGCAAAGCATTTGTTTTAAAGGAAAAATTTGCGATAATAAACTGTTTTCAATAACGCCCACAATATTAAAGTCGTATTTAATGGATCACTTGATATCAAAATTACACCTTTTACAAGCAATTCCGTTAAAGGAGCTCTCACTATATAACGGACCAAGGAAGGTGTTTGTTTAGGGATTATTTTGTTTTTATGAAAAGCAAAAGAGGCAAAATCAAGTGCTTCCGAATGAAATTCCAGAATAGTTTTATAGAGATGTAATTTTTTTAGTAAGAGTTCATAAATCCAAGTAAAATCAATAACTCTCAGCTTAAATTAAAATAATGTAGAAAAACTGCTAAAATGTAAGAATCGGGTTAAGTACAATTTAAGATTAACTTTAAATTTTAGAGTTTAAAGAATTAAATGAAAGAATTTTCATTTAAATAAAGATATTCTAAATCTATCTGAATATATTTTAAAGTTAAAAAAAAAAAGCAGGTTTATCACTGTCAACTTTAAAAGGATCCCTATGAAAGATTTATTCACAAATAAGTGAAGAAGTCCTTGAAACAAACAGGGGATAGAAAAAAAAATGACTTCTATAAATTTTCTTCTTGATGTTTTTTATTAACTCCAAAAGATTTAGCTTCGGAAATGGTTTACTTAACAGAATTGAAATGCTGAAAATTGTATAAAATTAAAAAAGGAAATTTTAAAAAAATGTTGTATGTTAATTCTTGGTTTGTTTGTTGTTTTTTCTTTTATATCATCAATTTTGTATTTTTCATTATATTTGTAGCATTAGTACTAATAAGAAAAATAAGCAATTTCTTACTAAGGCTGAAAACAAATGAGGGGGAAAATAAAGATTTTTATTTCAGTTGAGTAAGGTACTCTTCTCTGCGTAATCATTTACAATTTTTGTCTTCGCGTATGTTTGGTAATAAGTCTTCAATTTCTTTATTGCTCATATTTATCACTGAGGTCGTAGCCCATGGTTTTGAATATATTTTTAAATATAGTAATATCTACTTAACCATACATACATCGTAGCTGTGTCTTATATCTAGTTCATTATGTTCTAGAAGATATCTAGTTCATTTCTGTGGCTAGCAATTCTATCTGATGTTTTGAGTTTTATGAATTTTAACGATGAATTTCGACTTTCCTCTACTTCTATGCAAAGCCCATCTACGATACTCTTCCATTAAAATGAAGATGTATCATTTACTTTCATCTTTTGAGGCATTATCTAATCCTCAGCAAATAAACTTCTTCTTCTTATCTTCTTATTATGGTATCTTTGTGTATTTCCTTGACCATTGAAAACTTCAATGAAGTTAATTTAAATTAATTTAAAAGATATTGAGAGAAACTGATTATCCTTGTTTCAACCTCTGATTTTTCATTAATTCTCAAACCTATTTATGTAAATTTTCATGTATTATACAATAGAACATTACCAATTTCTTATTCGACTGTTACAAAAATGTTACTTTAAAAAAATAAGTTTGTAAATATGAAGAAATAAGACCAATTGGAATGAAATAAAAAAACATATAGTTTCAATTTGATTTTGATTTTTGTAACAGTGTTTTTCACAACCTTTTTTTAAATTTCTGGTAATTAAAGAACGTAGTATATTTTTATTATAGATATTTACATTGCAAGTAAATTTTAAATATTTGACATGAATTATATGTTTGTCATTACATCTGAAAAAATGCTAATGTTAAGCGCTTACGAATGACTTACATAAAATTCTATGAAAGTAAAATAAAGGAATAAGAAAATAGAAAAATATATTAAACAAACAAGAAGGCTATTAACATAATACAAATGTACAAGAATACAAGTGAAATATTTGTATGAAGTTGCATCCAAAGGAAAAAAGGAGAAAAAATAAAAACAGACTGTTTTCATTGAAATCAAAACTAAACATTAGCCCAACTGCTGCTTCTTGACAACAAAGGCCGCCCTTCGAATTCCAGTGTTAACGACTTGGAAAGAAATTACCGCCTTTTTTTTTCCATGAAAAGTTCGTTGACTTTTACGTTTTAGACGACAGTCAAGACATTAGGGCTAGATTTTACATTTAAATAAAGAACCAATAGAAATACAAAGAAAATTCTTTTTAATTTTTAGGAATTTTATCTAAAATATTAAACATAATAGAAATGTTACAAATGTAAATCTCCTTTTCCGCTATATTCAAAAAATGGCAAAAAATATCTGACACTATTTGAAAAGAAAAGAATTTATTTTCTTCAATTTCACAGATGTTGAATAGAAATTGGAAGCAGACTTATCTTTTTTACTTAATTTTTTACATTTTAATTTTATGTTTAAAATGACTTATTAAAGATATCTTGAAGATTGGAAGAGACCTTAACATTTGTAATGGATTGGTTTTAAATATTGCTTATTTACTTTTATTCACCGACATTCTACACTAAAGTCCTTTTCGTTGAAAGCTAGTTTCTGTGGTATTCTATTTTTTTTTTATGTTTCTTTGTTTTTGAATTTTTTCTGCACTGCAGTGCTTCTGATTTAAATCTTCGACTCTTCGATTATGATCTGCAAGGGTCTGGATTCGAATCCCACGTGAGGCTTGAGGTTTTCTTACATATCTTAGGTGAAGAATCATCTGAAAAGATCGCTGCTAGTGTCCCTACGGAAGGTAACTGAAGCCGCCACAGTATTGTCTCTAATTTACCTTCCGCATTAAAAAAAAATGTAATGGTTGGCAATGGCTTTTAAGACGCTCACGCTTAAAGGGAAATAAATGGAATCAATTGCTTTTACGTATTATTGATCAACAACACATTTAGTGACAGAGTAATGTATCATTATTTGCCTAAACAACTAAGAGTTTAATCCATAAGTACCAAGACAAAACAAAAAAATAAAAAAGGACTAGATTTGTTTACTGCCAAAATAAACTTAAATATTTTCGCAGACGCTATTATACAAAGGTCTCTTAATTTCGAGAACATCGAAATATCCTATATTAATGCAATTTTCATAATGTCAACATTTTGGCTACAAATTGCGACAGCTGCGTCTCTGCGAAGTGAAATAGTCCGTGCATTTTAGATTTGTTGTTGCTGACAGGAAATGACAATTAAGATCAACAGTGTAAAACAACGTTTTACTAAAATTAAAAATTTACTAATATTTAACAAGTATTAAAATTTCCGCATTTCTGTTTACTATACTACTAATATTAATAGCACTACCATATGCCCTGAATGTGGTATCGGATTCCAATACTGAAAGCGCTAGAATTCTCATTGTTTCTAAGCCTCTTGAGCTTGGAGGAGAGCATTCATCTGATTTGTGTTAACTGGTCCTTCTTTTGTATCTATTTCAACATTATCAGTGAAGCTTTACTAATACTATTGTTAATAATAATTTTTTGCGCTATCCTCGTTTCTAAATCTGATATTTCTCACTTGTTGAAACTTTATCTAAAACCAATATACAGAAAACAGAAGAGACAGAGGACGTAACTTATATTTTATTCTCTGATTAAAATATTTTCATCGCCGCACCAGCGCAATATAAGTGCAACCTATTTCATCTGATTTTCCTATAAACTACTTCAGGGAGCAATGAATACAGCAATGATTTCCTACACAATTATTACAAGCGAAATCAATGCCTCCCACGAGAACGACACAACTATAGACAAAGAATTCGCAGCCCGAAATTGCGAATCGGTGAAGATAATATCAAATTCCAGGAGACATCAAATTCTCTGATGTTATTGCAAAATTCTCTTTGAAAAATTAAGTTAATAGGGAATATATGTCGGCTTTTGCTTTATTATATTTTTTTATTAGAGAGAACATGATTTTTTTAATCCTTACAAATTTAGAAATATGAAAGAGTACTGATTAAAAACTCTCAAGATCGTTAAATGAAATACGAAACTTTCTATGAAATAGTCTTATGAATAGCAGCATTCAATTTAATTTTGGATTTAACGTCAATTTTTCTTTTAAATGAAAATCGTCATCTTTGAGAATAAAACCCACGAAAACAAATCCAAAATGTAAATTGAAATTTTTGTATAAACAATGACTCGAAAGCTGATATTTGTCAGTGTATAACTTTCCCGCATTTATTAAATTGCAAAGAATAAGTTCAGTATTGCTTCTAATGCATTTTCTTTAAGATGCAATTTATGGTGAGTTTTTATACCTAATAGCATGCCTATAACAAACGGTTAAATGAATAAAAGATTATTAAAATTTATTCGAATTGACATTTATTTCTAAAAATACACATCAACAAATGATTACAAGATGAAAAGATAAAATAATGATAATAAATGAATAAAAAGTAAACAATTACAAATTAAAAAATTCCAAATAATTTAAATTTCAGAAACGAACTTCAAACATAAAACATAAACACTTACCTTGAAGAGTAGGGAATAGAATATAATGAGTCCGAAGTCAAATATCTATAAATATGGTATTACGGAAAATCTCAAATTTTCATTTCATTCTCGGGGGGGGGGGGGGGGGGGGTTAAATTTGATATTGCAATGCAGAAATTGCTAAAAATTGGGAATTTGCTGAGTTGATTAGTTTCCATAACCTTATCGTTTAAAGTCCATTCAACAAGAAATTTTTAATCATTACAATGAGAAATCGCAGACAAAATCTCGCGTGCTACTTGATGGCGCGTGCTTTGGGTTGCCGACCATTGATATAGATGTTCCCTCTTGCGTTTCCTGAATTAGGTCGTTGTTGTAACAGCCTATCACTGCAGGTCTCCCCACTAGTGGGGGAAGTGTGGTCTAATTTCCCACGGATCGGGAAAACCTGGAAGCAGGTGGAATAAGAGGGTAGAATTTCAAGGGAGATAGATGAATGCAACGCCAGACAAAGGCTTACTTTAGAAAAGATACGGGTTAAATGGATTTGGCGGAAAAACAAAAACATCTAAACGGTATTAGAATATAAAATAATCGACTCACATGTGAATAATCAATTTACATCGCCGCAAATTTCCAAGGTTGATAATCAAAAGTTGATACATCTCTTTGTTAATTCTCTCAAATGACTGCGACTGTTTTTGTTTGTTTATTTGGTTTTCCAAAGCTTACTTATTTAAGCATTATTTCTTTTTAATTCATTTGTTTAGAAACATTGCGAACAAATGTTTCTTCATTTCATTCAAGATATAGCAGGAATTCGTAGAATCTGGGTCACAGTGAACTGAATACAAAATGAACTTTATTTTCCAAAAAGTTGAATTTATTCAATTTTTAAGGTTAGAAAATATAGCAATTCTGTAAATCATTTTAAAATACAAAAATACGGCAAGCAAATGCTCACCATTTTTTTTTTTTAATTTCTTGGTGTATGAAAATCATTTATAATATTTTCACATAATATATTTTTATAATATATATTATTTTTATAAGATATTGTTAATATTTATCATAATATCTTATTTGATATAATTCGAAAGAAAATGAATATGTCAGTAATTATTTTGACGTAAAGTTATCGAAAAATTTGGAAATACAAATATTTATTGGGACTTTATCTTCATATAAAAAATTAATGGAAAACAAAAATGCCGTACCATAACTGGATTTGAACCTTGACATCGATCGATTTTTCACAGCGTCGACCTTCCACTGACGTGGATTCTACACCAATTTTTTTTACATTGTCAAAGGTTAGATTTCAAAATGTCGTCCAACTGCACGCAAATCAATAAGTTTATGTCAACAGTATACAAAAGACTTCCGGAGTCAGAAATGTCAGAAGATGCAATTATTTCTGTTTTCAAGTCAACAACTTCATAAACAATGTAAATATTTGTGATCAAAGTTTTGTAAACACGTACAAAATATTACATTGAAAGTCTAAATTGGAAGGAAATATTTCTAGAAATTTATGCGGAACCCTATGATTTAGGATGTGGTAGGTTCTCTATTACAACTCCATTGAAGGAACAGCAAATGGCCAAACTAATTACAAAAAATAATGAAATACCCCATTTGTGAAATTTCGATGAAGAAACCTGAATTTTGAAAATGCAGCAAATAAATATTTAACAATGAAATATTGTAAAGACATTTAATATTGAAATAATAGTACAGCTGTTCGCATCTAAGTATTCAAGATGGTTTTTGAGATGGAAGTACGCAATTTGTTTTCAGTAGCCACTTGTGTCATATTAAATAATTATTTTTTTATTTAATTGCTTAACTAAAATTTTCGTTATTTTATAGTCAATTATTATGAGTAGATTATATTCTGATCATGTGATATTGATTTATACCAGAATTTTATTATTTATAGGTGTAGGTTTTCTCTGCGTGATTGTCTAGATTTCCAAGTACTTTAACGTGACAATTTCAGATCTATAAATAATAAAATATTAAAGTTTTCGATTCTCTTATTTTATCTTTATTAGACCTCCTCCCGAAGTCAACTGGTTTGGATTTTCATCTACCGTCAGCCCCATTTATCGGAAGAAGCAAACAAAATCAAATCAGTGGATTAAACGAACAACAGATATCAGATTAAAATGTAATATCACATACGATTAACAGTAGAGACTGCTATCATAGCAATAAAATAAACGCTTTTGGTTATTTGATGGTTACTTGTTAATTTGGATAGGTCTACTTAAAAGTTAAATAAAAATAATTCCAAAGATTTAAATTAACAGTACAGTACAGAAAACATAAAGTGAATTCTATTGTATGTACTTTAAATTTTAAATAACATCTAAATAATAATTAAAGACTAATAGAAAAAACAGTAAATAGTAAATGTGTAGGCAAGTGCAAAAAGGAACCCCGCAAAAAAATTAAAAAAAAAATTGCTCATAGTTCGTTTTCAGTAGAAAAATACGAGTTTCCGCTTATAATTATAGTTTTTAATAAGTTTATATAATTTAATGTAATAATATTATAATTATAATTTCCAATTTCCAATAAACACCAGTGACTTACTTGAAATAAAAAAAAAAATATTTTTGCTAAGGAAAAATAATGCTGTACATTTTCTAACAATACTCTTCAAAACTAATCGTTATTCTTACGATCTAATCATTAGCCATAGATAAAATCTGACTTTTTGAACTAATGAATAACAGTTGCTGCTAATCACAATGTTACGTCAAACTAACAGAATAGTCTGAAACTTAAAAATTAACTGTGGCATTTACTTTATGCAAATTAGTTTTGTATTACTTAGTATTACACGTATGTTTACCTATTCTCATCAGTTCATTCGCTTTAAATAACAATGTTAATGTCCAACATTCTTAACATATGTTATTACGTCCAATATAATAACATTAATAACAATAATCATTTAAAATATTTTCATTATAATACCCTGAATTTCGTTGGAGAAATTCCTACAATTTGCAAATTTTATTCTTCTATAAAAGTAGCAAACAATATGGTTCCAAAAGTAGGTAATAAAACATTCATCAAGTTGCTGGCAGTTGATAAGGTTGTCAATGATTTATACGTTTGTCAGCTCGCAGTATCCTGTATTCCGGTTCGCTATACGCAATTGGATGGATGTTTATTCCCAAGATAAAAGGGATTGACAACACAAAAATACTCTATTTCTAGAACCAACATAAATTCAAGACTAGAATGACATAAAACTGCAAATTTTTGAAAAATTTTTCATATATTATCTCGTCGATTCCTGTTATGGAAAGAGCAACAATGCATTGAACATGAAGATCAACTGACAATCTTGTAGATATGAAGTATTTTGAGAAGAGGATGTCTAAGAAATATAAATCTTTTATTTTCAGAGTAAATTTCAAGACATTTACACCAATTCCAGCTTAGAGTAACAAAATATCTGTACTTTTCATTATTTAACAATTGGAGATTGTATCTCCCATTGTCTTCATTCACAAATTTGTAGGTCCGGTCTAGAATTTAGAAATATACTTTCTGATCTTAATTTATACGATATTTAATAAGTAAAGATATTATTGCCAGTATTATGTCTATTATCTGTAGAGTAATTACTAGACAGCGAACATTTCAAGTAAATAGTCTTTTGATTATTGTTCTCTAATTAGGCCTTCGTATGTTCAGAAACTAGAACACAAAAGTAAAATGAATAACAGAATACATTAATGTTTGTGATGAAATCAATACACTTTACTTCCATCTTTAAATTTGGATGAATTAAAAGAAAGGTTTTAATAAAGGTGCCAGCTCTCATTTGTGTATTACCGTGTGCTTCATAAAAAATGAAATGTTTGTGATACGAAGTTCATTGTCAAATTCAGCATTTTGTAATTTTGCCAAATGTAATCTTGCAGTAATGATAATGCAGCTGGTCACTGTTTACTGTTCCGATTCAGTTTCGCAGTCGCCATGCCTTGAGCCATTATCTTGAATTTATTAAGCCACAAGCCATTGAAAATGCCTGGTTTAACCTAAGCTCTATAATCGATACTGCTATCTAAATTGCATCAGAAAGAAATTAAGCTAAGATAAAGTGTCCAAAAATTACAATTCCTGTTCAAGATTATAAGCCTTTCGCTCTAATTAAGGATTTTCATCAAATTTATTTGAATTCTACATTTTAAAGCTATATAAATAACTATTTAAAAGCTGCAACAACATTCTAAAGCTTGAATCAAATTAAAAGTTAATAAGTGGTGAGTTTAATAAAGTTTTAAGCTTGAATTCTTCAAACAGAGCTATCATAGAAGTAATTAGATAGCATTTTAAAGTATGCCAAAAAAAAACATTGTAGAATTATGTATTTAAATGGATATATTGAAGATTTTAACTGAATTTGTTTAAGGAAATAACCCTAATCAAAGTCAAATTCTTCGAATAGATAGTGAAAAAATATTTTTTTAGTTACTTCAAGGTATTAATCTTTTTTGTCAAGAGAATTTTAAGATTATATTAAAATTAAAGTCAATAAAAATAGAAAGAAATGGACGATTTTATTTAAGGAAATGAAACGTTGTTCATAAATTCTCTGTAACTAGAGTCACCCATGATTTATTGGCTTAATAATAACATAATAAATAAAATATAATATAAACGTAATGATATATTTAAAATCACAGAACATTAAAAAGAATATTACGTCTAATATAAAATTAGTTATTTATTATTTATTATATATTAATTGTAAGTCCCGACATAGAAAGAAAATGGACAATATTCTTATGTTGTGGCCTTCATATAAGATCTTGCCTTTCTGAGTTTTATCGGGAAGGCGGAGATCGGGCTGATGATACGTCCCCTGAAGGACGAAACGGTCGTTCCTAATTCCTTCCCATAATCGAATCAGAAAGGCAATTTGTTTAAGCTTGTGCTGACCTTGTTTCTTGTTTTATTTTGTTTAAATTCTTCAGCACGTTAAACTTATTTTAATTTATTCTTATGTTGTCTTTATTTCTTTTGTATATTTCTATTGAATTTCACAAAAATTCAAGCTGAAGAGAAAAACATTGTATGAATGTTTCCATATTTAAATAGTTTTTTTGTAGATTCCACTTCTAAAGTCATATTACCTAATATTTTGAAATTCTGTATCTACTGTACTCTTATCCACTCGAAATATTGAAGCCTATTTAAAACTAAATAAATAACTAAGGGCTGTCAATATTTTTTATTTTAAATATTTTTTCAAATAGGTTTTTATATGTCACCAAGTTCCGGTTAAATCAACAAGCGATTCACTTTAACAACAGGCGATGAAGTCGACACAGCGGTCTTGTAGTCTTAATCAAATTAAAAATGTGTGCAGCGTTCCTGAAATGTACATCTTCTATATCTACGTTTGTCTTATTCATGTAGTAAATCTTTTTATCGCCTGAAGCTCAAATTATTTTGAAATTTCCGCCTTTTGCAACTGATCAATCGATATATCGATTGGCTGTATTTAAATTGCTGAAGGGAAGAAGCATCGATTATTTAATGGAACGATGCAGTCTAATAAATAAAAGTAAATATGAAAATGTTGCCATAGATATATTTTCGAGATCCTTCATGATTAACTCTGGATATTTACATTAAAATTCTGATTTAACTAAAAGGAAGTTGTTTCCAGAACCACAGCAAAATGAGGAATCCATTTAAGAGACGAAGGAAGGTATTGAAAGGAGGTTTAATTAAAAGTTAGAAGGCGGGCTGCAGCTTTCAGAAATAGGGAAAAAGAGGTTCATTATGAAAGGATTGGGTGCATTCAAAGGAAGGCACTTGCACCGAAAACCAAACGAAACAAAAACAAGATTCTATGCCATCGAGATCACCAACCTCAGGAAATCAATAATTTTCTAAAAGAATTCGCTCATGTCATTTAACATTATTTACTTTGAAAAGTTTATTGGTTTTTAATTAGAATAGTTTATAACATAAAATTTACAAAATAGCTGTAAAATTTAGAAAACCTATTGGGTACTTAAGTCTTCATTTGGTGAATGTAAAATAAAGCTTTTTTTTTTGAATGTTTAGAATATTCTTTGAAAGACATGTCATTGCTAAAATTGCTCCAGAAAGTCTACAGAACTAAGTTTATCATGCTAAAATCTGAAAAGACTGTGTATTTTTTTGTTAATTTAATTTTTAACATTATGTAGCCCTGATCTGCTTATACAAATAATAACACTTGATGTTTCATGTATTCAGATTAATAATAAGAATTTCTTTTATATAACTTATACATAATTATAAATATCTTTTCAACTAAGTTATTTAATTATTGAATATAATCTCCCATTATTGAAGTATTATTATATTGCTGTAAGTTCTTTACAGCTAATAATCAAGGAAACATTAATAAAAGATAAGTATCTTTTCATTCAAAATCCTTTGTTAAAATAATAAATATATAAATATTATCAGGACACACTATTTTCTTTTCAATAACACCACCGAATCCATATGGCATTCAATCTCCATGTTAAAGTATGCAAAGGCTATCCGATACTTATTTTAAAAATAATATTTCCTGAAGCTCTGATATACTTTCTACTAAGAATAAACATTTGTAATTTTCGTCTAGTTTGTTTGTCCAATATTTACATTTAAAAAGAATAATAAAAGTTTACGAAATCAACAACAAATAGCTGTCACCGTTGTTGTTAGAATGTCAGAATAATTCATAAACGGAAGTATAATGATTTCAGGCAGATTAAACTGAAATCAATTGTACTTTAATTTTTAGACAGAATAATGCGCATGAGTTAACATAGTAAATCTGCAAATTAACGTTCGAAGACTTAAGCACTAAGTTTATGATGGTTAATCTTCATTGTCATTTTGAATTAACGAAATACACAAACCTAATTCAAAACATTGGAAAATTAAAGGGGGAATTTCTAGAGCCACAAATGGAAGGAATTCTGATCTAATGTAATTTTCTGAGTTCCAAACACTTGATATAATTGGAGTTTGAGATTCAGTTATTTATTTAAAAGGGTTAAATTTTGCTTCTTTGTTTTTTCCCAACTTTTATGTTCTTTTATCTTATGATTTAACAGCGTTTCGGATATAATTTTTGTATGAAGTGCAATTGATTTGCAGTTTAAATTAACTCATCCACAAGAATTTATTCTAAACAGATTAATAAATTCATTAACTATTACTTATTTATTAATAGTTCTTTCATTATATGATGAAATGTTATTTACTTTTTGATGTTAAAAAGTTAACTATTTAGATTAAGTACTGTCGATTTCTATACTTTAGTTACTTTATAGTTTCTTCAGAGATTGATCCAACAACAAATCAGTTGATTAATTATTGCTCGAAAAGCCCCCTCCACCGTTTTTCTAATGAGTGGATATGAGAATTAATTCAAAACATACTAATATTTATTATATTGTGGTTATGTTTCGTACAAATGATTTATTTTTTCACAGATTTTTTTTTATTACAAATTTTCTTGCAAATAATGGAATATCTAATTTCTAATAAAAATACTACAGTGCTAATGATAAATTTGATAAATATTGTTAAAACGCCAAATACAAATTGTTAAATTACAACAAAGAAATAATAAGAAATCTGTTCAATTCTGAAATTTCTTGTTTCTAATTCGTATTGAAATTTTCAATTAGTAAAGCCTCTTTTGTTTATAATTTTAATATATTAGAATTTTAATTTATATTTTTACATTTTGCTAACTACATGTATGGTTCGGGTTACTGATAAGATGCTCAGCCAGATTTGTGCAAATGCTTTATACTTCATTTGTACAAAAACATGTAAGTACATGTAAATATCTATATATCTATATATATATGATAGTATACCTGTGA
The DNA here is from genome assembly GCA_023159025.1 of Thereuonema tuberculata. Classification (NCBI taxonomy): domain Eukaryota; kingdom Metazoa; phylum Arthropoda; class Chilopoda; order Scutigeromorpha; family Scutigeridae; genus Thereuonema; species Thereuonema tuberculata. The sequence goes on along the minus strand of JAFIDM010014012.1, from coordinate 37,724,204 downwards.
ATTAAATATAACATCCTATAATAAATCAGTTTTAAATATTTATGTATGAGTTTTCAAAAAGAAAAGAAACACTGGTGATGAGAAATTGGCTATAACAAATATATTAGAAAATTATGGAAACTCAGGCAGTCAAGTACGAGTAGAATGCAAAACATCAGCATCTACAAAATGTTGTTGAAGATTAAGAATTTTTATAAAGACCATTTTTGAAATGATATGAGAGCATCTATTGGATCATATGAAAGGCCTCCTACACAGTGATCTAATTGTAGAAGCCTTTTTCGTCAAGGAGCGCTCGAAATGCTTGAAAAGATGGTAGTCATCGGAGCTATAGCTTGGAGAGACGAAGGATGCTGAAGATCCTCATATCACAGCTTCTTGATCGTATTCTTGGTCCCTTCACAGACCATTGTCGTAGAGCACCAGCTCGCCCTACCTTTGGAACCACATTTCGATGATCTTCTTCAACTTTTTTGTGCTTGGGTCCAAATTGTCTGACTCGGAAAGCCAGATAAATAAAACTGACTAAGGCCTACCAATCAATAATGATAACCAACTTCTGATGCGAACTACCAGCGAACTATATGGTATTTTAAATAGGATTTCTTTTCCAAAGAGTTATTGGATAACCTTGTACCGCTGTGCCCAGTTTCAACTCAAAAAGGCAAATGACAGATATCGCAACTTCAATAACCTATGATTTTATTATCATAGCAACAACTATGATTTTAATATTAAAATCGATAGCTTATTTTCTATTCTCCCAGAACAATTAGACTGATATGATGTCAACAATTCGCGTATTCTTTCCTACTTCATTATGAACAACTCGATAGATTTATAATTCGTTTGAACAAGTTAATAAATTATCGATATTTGTTTCTTTTTAATATTTGATTTTTTTTAATAACTTCGTGTCTAATTTTACTGATTTTATGATGCAAATATTATTAATACAAACCAAAATCAAGATAAAGACAGTAGATAACCGTAAGAAAGAAAGAGAATTTTAGTCATATTAGGAAAATTGTATCAAGTATATCAAGTATAACGACGATTACATTTAACAATCCGACGGAATAAATTGAAGAAATCGATCAAAATAAGTTAAAAGTAAATCTATACATCGCTTATGTCACTTCAATCTGTAATGCAGCTTAATCCTGTTAGCCGACAACGAAAAAAAAACACTCATTGAAAAAATACGAAATTCTATTTCTTTTTTGATTATTTTCATTTAAATCGTATAAATATCGCGGAAGCCAATTTATGAATACTTTAAGATACGAAAGCTAATTGCTCTAAAAAAATATATACCATAGAACAATCATTATTATTAGAACAGACTATTTTTAATAGTTAACTGTTACTGGAAATTAAAATCTTGCAAATTTCAATAAGCTCTTTGAGAACATTAATGAATTTGCATTTTAATATGATTACAGTATGTTTAATTATAATGTAGTATCACTGTCGCAAGAAAACTAAAATAAAAATTCAATTCCTTACCAACTGAAGTGTGATTATATACATCTCTGAAATTATTCCAGGTTGATTTTAATTTCTTTAGGTTGTGCTAGTTTCTCATTGCTTAAATACGCCAAATATCCACACCAATAATTAATTTTTGCAGTTTGCTGAAGATTTGGTAACCGAACTTGCCCTTTATCAGTGTAAATAATCAGGTACATAAAATAAAGCATTTTCAGAAACAGAAAGCAAATGCTATGTAAATACCTCTATGATTCTGTATTATTGATAAACCACAATATCCTACAAACAGCAGTCCTTGCAATTTGAAGAATCGTTCACAAATATTTTCTTTAATTTTCAAACGAAAGCAATAACGTACAATTCGTGGAAATTGCTTTCTAGAATTTGCGGTTCGCTGACTTCTCAAGACCGTCTAGACAGCTTCAAATTTAAATGTACCGCAAATGAAAATATATTTCAAAGCAAAGTGGATGTTCCTAAATATTTAAAGCAACACTGAGAATGAAAAACATTTTTAAGAAGCCTTAGAAGTTAAGAATTTCAATTCTCTCTTTGGGAAATTTTAATTGTTGTTGCAAATATTGATTCAGAAACCAGAGAAGATGGAAGCACGGCTGGAGTTTGTGTTTAATTTGAAAGGCTTTTGGAAGCTATAATTAGGTAATTAAGTACTAAGCTTTGTCTTTATAAAAAACAGTTGGAAGTCTCACCGCAGAGCTATAACCATAATCTTATTTCGAAGTTCGAAGAAGTTGATTTATTTTTCAATTTCACCCAGACTTTCCTGAAATAGTTTAAATAGAGAAGCAGTCTTAAATAATAGTAATTGCCAAATTTAAATTATGAATATTTCTCTTTAAAAAGTAACAAACGATTAAACATTTATTTTTTTACATCAAGTTGTAAAATTCGATGAGCATCTAAAATTTTGATTAGTTTTTTAGTCGTTACATTTGCATTGTAAGCTCAATTGCTTCTAGATGTATAATGCAGAAATCTAAATTTGGCGGTATCTCTGGTCATCTTTTGTTTCGAAAACTCAACAGCTATCCATCATGAACAACATAAATCAGTAAAAGGTGTTGAGATTGTAGATGTTGGAAAAAAAAATCCACAACATTGACCATGATTTAAGGTTATGTAAAGAACTTCCATTTTGTTTCAAGATGGCGGCTGAAAACAAAAATGATTTTTTCTATCAATTTTGATTCAATTACTTAACTATGATTGATAAAAAAAAGATTATTTCAGCAAAATTTCACGACCGCAAACAAGAGAACCGCAATTTTTGAAATATGTACATTTTAATTTCTCAGCAAGTGACTAATTCCAGCTGATGAGATCAAAAAATATTATAATAAGTATATAATTAATTCCACCTTTTGTTTTTATTAATCTTGTTTTTTTTTTCTAAAAATCCTTTTTATTATCATTTTAACTAAACTATTTTTTTAAAACTAAGTTATTGTATCGCTCTAAAATTAAAGTTAAAAAAAATATACGTTTTAGATGCTGTTTTCCATAAATGAAGTTGCTAAAACTGAAAACATTTTCATTTGATTCAAGTTCAAATCATAGTGAATAAAATTTGCGGCCGCGCCATTAATTTTAATAATTATCTCACAGAATTTATTCAGCATAAGGCAATTTGATAATTAGCTTAGATAATTTTTAGCATTTAAATTATTACCTCTACCTTCGTCCAAAAGCATTTTCATTATACAATTATTGGTCATTATGACGTCATGTTCGTTGGAAAATAATTCAGTAATTACGGACAGAAAAAATTTGATTACAGCAGGGGCTAAAATAGAATGAATTCAGTTTAACGTATTTACATATTACCAATACTTAATAATTCATTGCTTTTTTTTTTCAAATATATTACTTTGAGGAAATTATAATTGAAGGAGGATAGATTGAAACATATTTCAAAACTGATAATGGAATTTACATATCATGCATCAAGAAAACAACAGAAAAACAGCAATTCATGCCTACAGCTTGTCAACGAAGTAGAGTGCTCTTACATCTGGAACCGCTGTTAGATCATTGTTACGAATCTTCAGCCAGACTTACCACTCTGATAACAAACTCAGAAAGACATGAATTTATATATGGAACTCACACCCGCTCAAAAAACAAATAAGAAAAGAAAAATACCTGTTACTTGACAGGATTAGAGAAATCCTTTTTTCTTTATGTTTCAAAACTGCATCACTTCTTTTTTTTTTAGCATTTAAAGATTGGGGAATTGTAATTTCACTAAAACACTTAAAAGATGCATATTGCAGATTTTTTTCCGTAATTAGAAGCAATTACATTGAAGCATTGTTTTGAAAATTTCTTTTCAACATTGTTTTAACAAACGATAGGCGTCTGTTCATAATGGTTTAACTTATGAACAAAATTCAATGTTAAATTTAGTTAACAATCGATGAATTAGGACAGTAAATTACATACAATAACGTTCTTGAATTTTTTTATTTCTCTTAAAACTATTGAAGAGGTAGAATATTCAAAGTAAAAAAATATCTGGATTCGAAACGAAGAGACAGTGACAAAGACTTTATAATTTGAGCGGAAGATTTATATAGTATTCCGTCTTGAATGTTTTTATTTCGTATAAAAAAAAAAAAAAAAAAAAAAAACTTTTCCTGATCTTTTCCCTACCTTTTCTTTCATTTCGCTCTTCAATTCAAAATTTTCATTAAAATTCTTTATTTTCTTTAATTAATTCAAGGTGATTTTATTGTCACAATTCTGAAATCGGAATAAATTTTAATAGTCGTCATTGGCATATTTTTCTAATGATTATTTCACTGCAGTTCTTTTGTAATGGAAAATTAGGTAAGGTCTATCAGAATTCCCTGGCGAAGAACGAAAAGAATCTGCTTAAAACTACTGCTATTGTTCCTTTAAATCTTCTAAGCATCAAAATTACATAATGCTTTATCAATTGTAAAATTATCTTCACTAAAGCACAAGTATTTAGTGTGCGTAGATTAATCCATAAAAAACTTAAATATCAATGCCTTTTCCAAAGCGTATTTCAACATTTTGTTATCGTTTTGAGAGGTCAGCTTTAAAATAAAACTAAACTAATTAAATTCAAACGTTTTAATGGGAAATTTGATTAATAAATGAAATAAAGATAATTTCAAACATTAATTCAAGCAATTTTTTTCTGTTCTAATGGAAAGAATTTGCTCATCTTCAATGCAGTCTTTCCTTCGAAAGGGGGAGGAGGAAAAAAAATAAAACTGGGGATCGATTGGCGAAGAGTTCAGGCTTAGGTCTGTGTTCTCTGAAGTAGGGGAATAATTACCAAAGAAAGAAAACAGGGAATTGACATTCCGGTAGTGCGTCATTTCATCGGTCGATTCTAAGCGCATAAAATTCATTTTGCATGCTCCTCCCATCTCAACTTTAAGATCGGTTTTTACCCTCCACACGCGGCATCTGTGGAATGATGGATATTCTCAGCTCTATAACCAAGATAGGTAATTTCTTTTAAGCTCGCTATTTCTTTCGCTATAGCTTGAGAAAGAATTCACCTCTCAAATTTTTCCAATATAGAAGAGACTCGGCTAATTGATAATTGAGACAGAACTCTGCAGTGTTCTTCGAAAGAAAATGAAAAGTGACGATTCCCGAACGGTTTTAACTTTAAAATATAATAAATTTAATTGTTAATTACAATAGAAAGGTAATTGAAAAAATTTGTCTTTTTATATTTGTAGCCCGATGAAGAACCTCTACAGGTTTTCGAAACTTGTAACTTTATTTTTTATTTTCTTATTAATCTCCTTCTAATGTTTTGTGCAAACGGTCACTTCGTATTTATTACGGTTGCACATTAATACATTGATCATCATTAAAACGGCTTATGCATTCATATTTCTTACATATTTCTGATTTCTTACCTATTTAAGAAATATCTGTTTTTACCACGTAACTTACTTTAAGTCACTTTAAGTCACTTGCTAAATATATATATATAAGATTGCCTATAAGTTTAAATTACTTTATTTTAAATAATTACTTTTCACGTCTCCGGAAAGTCACGAATTTTAAATTTTTCGAGTATCAAGCGCAATAGTAATGTTTTCAGGTACTACCACTCATCAGTTGAGATATTTGAAATTCCTGTTGATGTTGCCTCAAATTTAGTTTACATGGAATTAATTTTCAAATTAATTATTCCACGTAATAAGAGATGATGTCTGGAAAGAAGCTCTGTGATGGATTTCAATTTATCAGTCTTTCTCTAACTTTCATTAATGTCTTATAAGAAAAAAATATTTATTTCAAACATGAGGGAGTTATAAAATGTGTTTTACCATAATATTTCCATCCAATACCATGTTCTATATTAAATAGGAAAACAATTTTAAGCTTTGTTTTTAAGGTAATCGATTTAATTTTTTCATATGAGATGCATCTTTCCTTTCGTGGTTCTGTTTTTAATAATACCTTATTATTTCTCTGTTTCTATTATTTGTGTGTTTATCTGATGCGCCAACTCTTCTAAAGAAAAGCAGCTGCAGTCTTCGTTTCCAAGCAATCGATTCAATGGTCGCGTTGGGGCGTTTTCTGGTGGAACTTCTAATTATAATATTCTCTGTCTGTTTGTATTTCCTGTCTTAAAACTTTTAATTCTGCTAAAGAAAAACAAGTCTAGGCTTCATTTTTTTTCAGAAATTCAATCTGTATTCGGTCTCACCTGTATAAGTGTTGTTACAGGGATTTCGGTGTTTCTATATTTTTCTTGGCACTTGCTCTTGGAGAACGAAAACCCACGACATCTAGCGTCGATTATTAATGCAGTATTGTGTCACCTTATGCACGTTTTCGAGAGAATTTCTCTAGATCTTAAAACAAATGGTTTTCTGAGGCAATTAGAGGAACATATGACTTCTTTTATATTTTTTTTTTAGTAAAGACATTAAAGATCTTCAGCAAAATTTAGTGAAAAATTTCAAAATTTCATAATCACAATTAATCTGCCATTAACAGTTTATTTTAGCAGCTTTTTATTTGTTTTGTTCATCAGGTTACAAAACTAATAGAATTAAATCTGAAAATCAGCCTTTTCATATTAAGAAAATAAACTATTTTAACTTAAAACACGAAATCTAACAGCGTTTTCTTTTAATGAAACTAGCAAACCTGGCAAGTAGACTTTTGGTGGATTCTAACGTCATTTTCTCAATCACGTTGATCGCGACCGGAGTACGTGTAAAATGTTCATCTCAATGAGAGGATCAACTCGTCTTTCATTTTAGTCATCTAAAATGAACGGTTTAGAAGTTTACCTTAAGTCACGTGACTTCCGGTTTACCCAAGTCGATGAAAACTAAAATGTATGCATTCCCTAACATTTGACAACATATTTGCATTCCTTTGTCTAGAGGCAGAAAAAGAAACCAATGGTTTCTTTTACATATATAAATTACATTTTTTTTTTTTACTTTTTATTAAATAACATTATATTTTTTTCTGGTAAGATATTATGTTATGAAATTTTTAGATATCATCAATTTATCTCTCAGATTTCATTTATTATTCAGCGCAGAATTATAAGAATTTGTAAGAATTAGTTAAATCTTTTATTACCCTTATAAATTTCATCGCCAAAGAATATCTCAAAAGAATTGGAGCTCTACTTAAAGGAATCTGAACTTCCAAAAAGCAGCAAAATACTATTTGTTGCTTAGCCTCCTTTCCAATAGATCAATCTGCTATCCGTTCGTTTCTTTTTACACCTTCCCATTCCCTAGTAATTTATGAACTGCTGGATCTCCTGAAATGTAATACATAGAGGAATAGGGACTATCTAATTTTTATGTTTGCAAACTTTTCCAATGGATCATTGTGAAGAAATTAACTCCAGATGACGACAAACAAATTCCCATAGAAAAGCATTGGAATCCAACAATGGGTTTTCTATCCTATTCTTTTAATATTATCTTAAACAATGCTTATTAAATCCTTTTAACTACTCCATTTTGCACTTTTAAAATGATCAAAATTAAGCTGATTTTGGACAGCTTTATTAAATAGAGCAGATTGAATTCACTAAAGCAGAAAATAAAAATAGTGAACATCTTTGTTTTCAGTATATATTATAATCTGAATATTAATAAATTTTTTTGTCGATTTCACGAATTAAAAAAAAAAATAGAAATAACCTTTTAAAGAAAGTAGATTGTAAGTTCTTTCGAACTTCTTCTTTAATAAAAAAATTCATAGCGTTGGATGTTATGTATGTATGATAGATGACATTTTTGACATGACATAGTGACAGATGTTGTCGCACTTTGCTTGATGATAATGATATTATTTTTAGGTTTAATTGAAACATGTTTAGTCTTCACTTTTAAAAACATTAGTTAATTTATTTTGATGGTTTTAGTATAAAATTGACACATTTATGATTTATATCATTTTCGCAGTAAATATTTTTTTTAAATTTAGAACCATCACATTATTTCCACAAATATAAAAAGTTTACCACATTTGGAAAACATGTTAATAATGCAACTACATGAGCGAAAAAGTGGTATTAATTTGCTTCTGTTCGTAACTTAAGCCCAATGCAGAGTTTTATTTATATATTTATTTTAAATTCAATGAATTAAACATGTTATAATCATTTGCAATGGAAATTTATCACGAGGAAATTAAAATAAGTTTTATAGAATATGACAACGAATAAATAGAAAAATTCTTTAAAGTGTGAAACCAGTATTACCACTAAAACGTCGACAATTTTTTTTAACTTTGAATAAAGTATACTTTTGCCAGATACAATTTGGGATTTTGTAGCTTATTCATTCACTTAACAACTTGTACGTTTCACAAAATATTGATTTTACTTTACTTATATGATCAAGATATGTTTGAATGTTTCCTTGAAGTACCAACTTTTTAAATTTTATTCCTCGGTATCTTAAATTAATTTTTAGGAGAAAGCTTAATTTAAAAAAAAAAAAATTATAATAGGAATTTATCTAAAATTCTTGCATCTTATTGCAAGGTAAAAAAAATTGTTCTGGAACAATTATAACTTATTACTTGTTATAATTATTATTTATTACTTGTAAAGAGTTGTTTATATTAATTATGTTTCTTCTTGAAAGTGATTTCCAAATTTCATATAACTACAAACAATATTTCACAGAAGCCATCGTTCTACTTTTTCAAGTTCTGAATTTCCCAAATTAAAATAACAATAATACGATCTAATAACAATATCAACAATGTATACATATTGAAGTTATCAAAGATCTCAATGACCTAAAACAACAAATAATAACTCATATCCTTCAACATAAACAAATATTTTTGATATCAATTATTTAAATTTATCGTCTTATTTATTTAGACGATAAATTAGTATCAAAAATGTTTGTTTAAGTTGAAGAATATGACTTATTATTTGTTGCTTTAGGCCATTGAGATCGTTGACAACTTCAATATCTATACATTGTTGATATTGTTATTAGATCGTATTACTGTTATTTTAATTTGCGAAATTCAGAACTTGAAAAAGCAGAAGATGGCTTCTGTAAAATATCGTTTGTAGTTGAATGAAATTTGGAAATCACTTTAAAGAAGAAATATATTAAATATATGATGAAGAGATTTTTTACAGTTGTTTATATTATTGCAGTGATTTGGCAAATGTTTTGTTTCTGTATTTTTATATTTGTATTTTTGTTATCTGTACTTTTCCAGTAGATTTTAACAAGTATTATTGACAGAAAGTCCTTACCATTATTTAGATTATAATTTTGACAGGATTTGTATATTTTCTTTATCTGTACATTTGTCTATCTGTTTATCTGTACTTTCATCAATATTCATGTCACTTAATTTCACCTTAGCATCATTGTAATTTAAGTCTGTAATATCTGTGTAAATGCAGTATACTGTTGGACATGGAGAAATGGGTCAGGCTATCCTATGTAATCCGGGAATTATTTCATCTCAGCAGAATTTCGTCCATTTAAATACCATATAAGTAGAAGTACACAATGAACATTCAATTATGTTGAGAAATTGAAATTTTAGTAGTAGGTTTGCCATCCTATCTAACTATTTGTTGATGTGGTACAAATTAGAGACAGATAAGAAACTCCATAATAACGCAGGAGTCACTGGCGCTCGATAAGTTTCCACGCCTATTCTACCTTTCCTTGTTTCCATAATGTTTTTCTGCGAAATGGTAATATGATTTCCAGCAGTCGACTCTTTTCTGTTGATATTTTTAATAGTTGTCCAACACACGACAACATCCACTTAAATGTTGCCGAGTCAATAAAGAAAACATACGTGACAAAAAATAACTGCAGGACAAATATTTAGGCAGGAAGACCATTTAATTGTTTACGCCCATTGTATTAGCATCGGTATTGATCGGATTCGTTGTTTACACCTTTTCGGATCGAGGCTGCAGAAGTCTAGCGAGGCAGGGTCTAGGGGACAGCGGACTCGGAGGACTGCACGTTAAGAGGCGGCTCTTATCCCCAGCAGCGTTAAGGGTCGTTTATTACTACGAGCTCGCTTTATCTTTGCAGCCGATTTGTGCAAAACCACTTTGCATGATGCTCGCTTCCTGATATTCAAAACGCTTCTGCCCTTAGTTAGATTACTTCCCATTTGCAGCTTTTCGAAAACAATCGCCTATGTTCAAAGTAACCCAGAACGCCTGGGCCCAGGAAGAGCGCGAACGGAACTAAAATCAGGGACAACACAGGAAATTAAGTTCTACTTGAAAGCCACAACGTAATTGGAATATTTTATGTGAAAAATATAAAAAGACTTACATTTACACATTCGTATTCGCAGAAGAAAAACAAAAAGTAAAAGACATGAAATGTTAATTATTGTCAATAATAAACCGGAGAGTGCTATTGAAACCCTTACTAAGGTATTATTGGAGCAATGACTCGAAACTTTTCAAATGTTTTTCTAATGTTTGGAATATTGTAATGTTTTTCCTCTAACAGTGTTTGAAAAGAAGAACTTTATCAAGATATTACAAAATATTTTCAAAGATTGTCACTTGTTACTTTGTTTTGTTTTTCGGTTTTTTTTTTTTCACGGGGTATTCAAGTAATTTTTTTGCACTTAATTCTAGCTTAATAGCATTTCAAAAGCATTTCATTTAAATTAAAAGAATGTTAATCACAGTGTGAATTTATGTTAACTGCTATTTTTCAGTTTGGAAAAAAATATTCCTTAATATTCTGCCAGTTCCAATTGAATTTTGCATAAAATATTGTTTTATGTTTAAATTTATTACAAATATGATAAAAAAAAATCCTTCTTTTTTCCGGAAAGAAATCATTATAAAGTGCTTCTGAATAATATTTGTACCTAAAGCTATTATTTGTATGAAAATATTAAAAAGATCAATAGTACATAAAATAGGAAATAATAAAATAAATATGAAAAAATTAGTTTTAGTTGGAGCAACTAAAAAAAAAAGATAAAAATGCATTATAAAAGTAATAGCGGGAAATCAAATACAGTTTACAGTTTCCTCCAATTTGTTTATTGACTCACTTTGCATTCATTTTAATTTTTATTTACGATACTAAGGAATCAACACAAGAAAATTCATATTCACATAATTATCTTTACTTATCGTACTTAATACAATAGTTGCAGAGGAATTAGAAGAAAGTTGATTTTTAAAAGAAACGAAATGTATATACAAGTAGCAATTGAAAAGTATGTGCTTAGGGCATTGATGAAATCTGAAATACTATTTGAATTAAAAGTATTAAGAAATAGTTTTTCGTAAAAAAAAATGTTAAGAAACAATGGGTTTTTTATTTTATAATATGTATTTTATAAAATTATCAGTTATCCATAGTAATTTGACTTTATATGATATTAGATTAAAAAAGGAATCCCAAACTTGTTTAGAAGCTGAAATAAAAATATTACCATTAGCTATTTTAATTTGCTTATTATTAAAAATATGTACTCAGTTTTGAAAAGAGGTAAGAAGGGTTTTTTGACTAACAGTTAAATTTCATGGTTTCTAGATGTAGTTTTCATAAGCTAATAATCTGAAAGTATCTGAGAAGCGAGTTGTGGTTCTTTTCCAGTTATGGATTTTTATTTCTTTATTAATGTACGAATTAACATCTTTCTTATAACTTCTGGGCGAATTCTCACCAATGTTATTAAAAAATTCTCAAGAAATCACTTTTTCTGCATATTTTCTCAAATAAAAGGAGAGATTTGTAGTAGTTTTAATTTTCTCAAACGGCGAAAATTCCTGGCATAAATATAATTACGTAAGTAGTTTTAATTATTATCTTATCAAAAAAAAATTGCATGTTTAATATGAGTGATGTCTCTTTACACTAATTTTAGAAGCGTGAGTGGTTTGCAAATCCGTCACCACTTTATCGATTTATTGAAATAAACTATTAAACGTCAATTATTAAACGTCAGCCACCGTTACTGATTATATACTACTTATAGAAAACAATGGCTATGTGTGTGTGTGTGTGTGTGTGTGTGTGTGTGTGTGTGTGTGCGTATTCATGTCACAATTTTGAATAATTGACACATGATCAATTGAAAAAAAAAATCAATAAAGGTAATTTGATGAATATACATTAGCGAAAAGTCTATTTTTATAGTGCCTATGTTTATATTTAAATGCTTTTTAAGTCCAATTGCTCGAATAGTGCGGTTCTAATGTACCATAGAACGAAGTATTTTCTTATCAAAATATGTATATTGTTTGTTGTCAGTATAGAGAATATTATTTTTTATCTTAATAAATGTTAAGATATTTTTCTTGATAATTGAAAAACTAAATGTATTCACTACATAAAGTTAAAACTTATTGCAGAATATGCGTGAAGAACATTTTCCTTTAAACCAAAATTTTCATTTGAAATAAAAGAAAACCTGCCCTGATTTTATGCCTTATTTGATTTCTGCTAGTTTACGTAATGATCTCATTTGTATCATTGAAGAAGTCCATTATTTCCTCTGACTGCACCTACCTTCACGAGATAGGAGGTCCTGTAACCATACCCAGTAATTACACATAGTTCTAAAAAGAACGTTGAAACCTGATCGATTTGTAGATAACGAAAATAGACAGGAGAGATACTACGATTACAGTACAGTCTTTCTAAATCTCACTTTTGCTATTGGTAAAAACTTCTTTTAAAATCCTTTTCTTTGGAATATGCACAAGTAATCACAAGTTTCACAGGATCTTCTTTGCATATTGATATTGAACAAGAATTTAGGAATATTACAGCAAAACAACTGGAAACACAAGACTGAAATGGATTAGCAAATTAGAAAACAAATTAAACAATTGGGATTTTTCAAATTGCATGATTGTAAAATCTAATGCTTGAACGTTTTTAAAATGTAGTGAAATCACTAATATTTCTTATTAATTCTCACAGAACGGATCTATAAGATAACCTAGTGGTCATATTTTTATGGCACTATAAGAATAAGTATTTTTCAAGTAAATTTTGTATTGCAGTCAAACTGTTGCTTACACAACCTTGAGAATAAATGTGAAAAAACTTGTATATGAAGTTGTATACTGACCGCATTTTATACATTATACTTCAATAATATCTGTATTGCATTTTTCTTGCTGGGTAAAAAAAAAAGCTTGCTTAGAAGAGTAACACTTGAATATTTCTAAGGAAATTTGTCACTTAAATTTTTTGGACTAAAAGAGCAAAGCCCTGCAATTGAAAACATTTATAAAATGATCAATCAATTATTTCAATAGCCGCAAACCTTTACAGATTTATTCCAAACCTATTGAATAATCCCAGATCACTATAGTTTAGACTAACTGTGTAGATGCCTAAAACACCTCCAGAAAATAAAATCAAAAGATGTCGATAGTATCTTTATGACTGAAGAAAGAATCCCGCTATATTGCATTTATAATATCTCCTCCCTAGACAACGACAACCAATGTTATGCTTCTACAGACAATTCATGGGTTTAGAAATGGAAAGAAGTAAAAGGGCTTAGGTATATTCGTAGAATGAATGTGGATGAGGAGTAGTACATCGAGGAAAAGCCTATCTTTCAGAACGTTTCAATTGGTCTGGCAGCAGAAGATTAACACATCGATTACTTGGTGGAGGTAATCATCATGATAGATTATTGAAGAGAAAGTGTCAAAGACAAGTAACAGACTAATGAATTTGTTGAAGGGGTTACGTATTCCATTGCATCCTCAACGAATTGATAAGAAAGAAAAACAGAAAGAAAAAAAGAAATCATCATCACATAAACAATGCAGATATTTTTTTTTCTTTCTTTAAATGTGTGAATAAATATTTGGTTTTTTTTTGTTAATCATCCAATGTCGATGTCCCTGTATTAAAACTTTCAAGACCCCCCTCCCCACTTTGAGGGAGGTTGTCTGAGCAGACTCCAGAGACTCAGAGCGCTTGTAGTAATATGACAACTACTTCCATTCATCCATGTGTTCATCGATCTGTATCGCGATGGTGACAGTTTCAATAAAAAAAAATCAAGTAATTTCTACCGGTTTATAGTTAAACTAGATTAAACTTCAGTCATCTACATATTATTAACGTAACCTTTCTTTAAAATTGAAAAATTGTTTTAGTTATACCATTCATTTCAGAACAGTATGTTAGATATCTCTTTTGAGTCGTGATAAAGATTTCGAAATAACTGTCATTTTGTTGATACAAAGGCAAAATATTTATTTTACACATTATATAAGATATAACTCTTCCATTAGTATTTAAAAATATTTATTTTAAAATACATGTAGCAAATTTTCGAGAAAGTCTGCTTTCACTTTCTCAAGCCATGAATAAATGGGAATTAGAATTAATTTACAAACAATAACAATAATAGTTTAGCCATCAACAAATATAAAGACATGGTAAGTAACAAACTTATTGTTGTTACAAACATAAATCAGGTCAGCATTTATAACAAAAGGATTAGAATTAGTTTACAAAATTATTATCTTTTATTATCTCAACAAGAATTTTACACATTATGTTTTCTCAAATGCAAAAAATAAAAATAACCGTCTAAAAAAAAAATGTTGCTTCAAAGAGTTTTTTTTTTTAATGTTTAGAAGCTTCTAATAACTTATGCCAATATTCATCTCTATTTAATTGTGTGTGTAACATTTTGAATCAGCAAAATTCTGATGAATGTCATCTAGGTAAAAACATTTTTAATGTAATGGACTTTAACTTATATTATGACAAGTTTACTGTTTACTCGATATTTCATAATGAAAATAAAAATATTCAGTGTTAAGTCACGCCCCTATTTCTTTGTGCCGTCATTCATTCCATTTGTAGTTATTATCGTGCATTGCGGTCGTTTGTCAACAAACTGAAAATTTCTAAGAATTTTGTAAATAATATCGTTAACATATAAAATTCTATTATAAACGGATATTGGTTTAACATTTGTAAAAAAACCTTATCAGATACATCGGAAAATGAAAAAAAAAAGGCAAAAAATTGAAGAAAGCGTTACTAATTTATGAAAATTAAATAATGAGAAATTAATTTAAAAATAAAGCTAAAAAATTTAACTCCCGAACGGTAGGTCGGATCGACAAACGGATTTCACCATAGTGTTCAGAGGCCCAAACAGCGTAGGAATAGGGTTTTTTAAGGAGCCAATGCCACCCCCTCCCCCATGTTCGAGATATTTGTCATTGGATTTCCGCCTAGCTTAAATGTTAGAAATCAACCATCTAATTTTAAGTGTGAGGTTTGGTTGATGCTCAAGGTCTTGAACTCATATTCTGAAACTTGTTGGTTCGAATCCGTAAAGCAATTTTTTTTTCGTCTTAATCTTCTCTTAATCGTGGATATTGGTTGTTTGTTTTCGTTTTTGTTTTTTTTTCTTTTCTTTTTTTTTTTTCCTAACTTTTTTTTATTTTTCTTACGTTAATGTACTTTCTTTTTTTTTATTATTATTATTTTTAATTTTTTTTTGTTGTCATGGGTCGCCCTTAAGTTTATGCTTTAGCACAAAAATTATATTCACCTGTTCCTAAATAAATTGTTTAAAACTGATTAGTTCAATAGTTATTTTTTTATAAATTAATTGCAATTCATTCTTGATTTCGTATTATTAGGATTTTTACAATAGTTTGGTTTCTCCCAGTTTAGGAAAGGTATTACAGTTTTCAACTTAACTCAATGCTAATGTAAAAAGAAAAAATATTAACAACAAAACTTTTGAGTTGAATTCAAAGAAACTTTGCATAGAAACGGAAATTCTGGAAACATTTTTATCTGAAAGTATTGTTAAATACATTATTCATTCTTATCTACGACTAAAAAAAAATTCAGGAGTTTACATTAGGGAGTTACATATCTTTTCATTTTAAGGTTTAGTTCTCTTCCATAGTAGCAGGTCGCAATAGATAAAGAATAATGAGTGGATAACAGTCAGAAACTAAGGTAGGATTATGGTACGATTTGCACGCTAAATAAATAAATTGTACAGATTTAAATTCCCTCAGAACTACGGAAGGATGGTCCATTTCAGTAGATTAAAATATTTAAGCTTTCGTGCAAAGGTTTTGATGAAATGCCGTGTTGAGGCTTCATGAAAATTAATGTTATCAACACATTAAAAGAGACAGTGGAAAATGTGCTACGTTTTAAAATCAGATTTGGAATAATTTCTGATATTATTCACGGGCAATTGAATATCCGCATGTTTAATAACGCAGTTCAGGGAATATGATCTGTGAAGATTAAAATTTAACGTATGCTTCCTTCCTCTCAATTTGTGTAATGTTTGGGACGAGTGCATTGCTGTATCTGCATGCAGTTAGATCTACCTTTCCTACTGAAGTGAACCCTTCATGCTGTAAAACTAGTGGCAAAGGGAAGTTAACGCTTAACGACCAACAAATGTCTAGTTATAGTTAGCGAGCATATACCGTAATTGGGAATTTTGGATCTGCAAAGTATATAAAAAAAGACGGTAAAGATTTCCATTAAGAAGGAAATGAGAACCTAAATGTTTTAGTTGATGAATAAAAAGACTAAAAAAATACTAAAACGGAAACTACAGTACTTGTAATTTTAGTTGCGTACACAATTTGATTATACAATAGCGTGACCTGTCGGCTGCTTTTATCTGTAGACGTTATCTTGGCTACATTTACACTCAACATTTAGCAGTTCCTTGTATATGCGAGGAAATAAAGTGTTGCATGATAAGCCACACATACACGAATGGATGAAAAATTATAATGTAGAACAGCCATTCATGCTGTCTGACTTTATCAAAGTATTTGTTAAAAAGTCACTAAAATGATTTCAGATTGATTTTAAAATTCCAAATTTTAATTCAATAATTTTGATTTAAGAAGACAATTTTGCCAAGATTTTTTCTGTTAAGTTTTTATTATCAATAAATAATTAGGAAACAACAATTGAAAAGTTATTCCAGAAAATATATTCAAATAAATTTTTTAGTCATTTTATTTTTTTAGTTAATTCTTAAATTCTTAAGAAAAATGGAAAAGAAGTATATTTTTTTTTATATCTTAATAAGCTTTTGGAACAATAAAAAAAAATTGAATAGGAAAAAAAAAATTGGAAAATCAGATATAAAAAAACAAAATCAAAAATGGCTGCCACAAAGAGAACTGATTTATAGAAAAAAAATGTGAGGTCATATCGTGACTTGAAAGCGTAGCCCTTCATTGATCTTCTTTTTAATTAAAAAATTCCATTAAAGTCTGGCTCCCTCAAACATAGAAAGAAACCTTCTAAATTTTAGTCTTTATAATTTATTTCAGAAAGATGTTTTTTGGTCTTATTAAAAAAATAAGCTTTTCTTCATCTGGAAAGTGTAGAAAATATATAATTTTGATTACATTGTTTCAGAGAAGATAGCTTTCTATTTAATGCTCTCGATTTAAAATTAAAATAGTTTACATGTTTTTTTACACTACTAAGATTCAACAAACTTTAATTAATCTATTTCAAATGTGTAAAGATGCAAGATAAATATATTACGTATGATTCCCTTTAAATCAACATTCCTTTGAATGGAAAGAGTAATGTTCATTTATGTTCATATATTCGGCTTTTATTAAAACTTTTTGGAGACATTTTTAAATTATATTACAACAGTCCTGTGAATTTCTAAATGAAGCATACGGTAAAATTGCTAAACTTCACATATTCCAATTTTTATTCATTTTTAAAAAAGCTTTTTTGTTGTTAAATTTTCACAAAAAATAACATTTTTATTATATTTAAATAAAATTCAAAATCTGTATATAAGTGATAGACAGTAGTACTCTTTGTAAATAAATATATAAATATACAATAAATACAAACATTAATATTTTAGACACATTACAGCAAAGATTTGTTATACTTATTTAAAAACAAATAAGTACAACTTATTTGTGTTCCTAGTAAGGAAGACATTTTGTATTTTTGTAGATTATGTATTTTTACTTCATAATATTTTTTGGTGATTTTTAATTTACTAATTTTCTAGTGCAACTCTGTGAATTTTGAATGAAATTATTACATTTACATTGCAACAGCGATTTTTTTTTGAAGTCCATTTCACTTAACATAGCATTTTGTGATCATAAGACTTTTCATTTTGTTATTTGACAGTGATGTCTTTTTAAAAGATTAAATTTCAGGACTTTTTGTTAGGAAAAATCAGATCGATGTTCCTTTGAAAGCAGACCAGTCGACTCAAAAGAGACATTAAGTCATTAGGCGATGTAAACAAGCTAATTGGTTTGGGGAAAAAAACGAGAAACGCTCTTGCAACCATCCTAATTCAATACATATTCCAGGCCATTCAGTTAGACTTTCGCAATTTTTTGTTGTATTTATCAGTCTTAATGAATAGCAGCAACTCCAAATAAATCAAATTAAAGGGAGAGTTGGATTTAGAAAAACAGTCTTTAAGATTAAGGTAATATTTAGGACAGAAATTGAGGCCACCAAACATCACAATTTAAAAAAAGTTTATATACAAAAAATTTATAACTTTCGAGGCATAGACCGCCTCGAAATACTCGTGTTCTTATAATTTTTATTGTACATAAACTTTTTTAAATAGTGATGTGTCATGGCCTCAATTTACGTCTTGAATTAATTTCATGTAGAAATCTACATGATGATGGTAATAATTTATAACAATTTATAATTTTCCTCATCTTCGAGCAATATTTTTTCAATTTTTGAACTCTAAATGATATTTAAAAAAAAATTTATTTCTCAAAGTTACAAAAAATTATTTAAGAAATTACTTTGAAAACAATTTTTAGAACATGATAAGACAGAGGTTCTTTAATCTTAATGTCGATTAGGTATCTTTGGTTCTGCACATGTGTTTTTTGATGATATTCATATTTACGTAAACAATAATTATAAGCAAAATGAAGATCTTAGAATAATAAATAATTATATTCTTCAATTGTTATCATTTATTTTCTGTAATAAAAGCAGGAATATCCAGAATGTTATCTATTTGTTTAATTATCAAAAAATATTATCCTTTTCTTTTGATTTGTTTTGATCAAGGATTTTATCTTTGTGTTTACTCCAAAAATTGTACTTCTTGCTAGAAGGACTTTTAGAAAATAAGTTACTAAATATTAAAGTTTAGAATATTTAAATGGTAAAGTGGATATCTAGCAAATATATTCCAAATTCGTTTGGTTCATTTCCTGGCATTGTTTTCTGATGTTTTTCTTAAATTTTTTCTTAATGCCTTTAAAATTTTCCAAATTCAAAAAAGTTTTATTGTAAGATTAAATGTGTGTCAATTTTAATTCATTTTATTATTAACAGTAAATTTTAAAAATCTGAAAAACTCAGCTTCAACTGTAAAAATATGGGAAATCTAAACGAATGTTTCATTTCACGTCTAAACAATAGAAATATGGAATCGATGTTATCTCGATGATTCCCAGGTTCAATGTTTCCCATTAATGGCCGCATCTGTTCCGCAGTGACCAAAAGGGGATTAGGAACTTGAAACTGTCTAGCCTCTAGGTTCCAGAAGTGCTCCAACAATCCGCGTGTATCATAAGTGGAATTCAATAATCATCTTTATGTTTTGCAGTTTTCTTAAATGATAGCAACGTAAACAACTCAAATGGAATGTGATTGCAAAAATCAAAACAATAGATTCGTACTTATTCACTTTAGTGATATTGTTAAAAATCTGTTCAATTCTTTTCAGAATTTTTATAACCACGATATTATAACATTTAAACGTTTTATTATTCACATTCTGTTATACATAATAAAGAATTTATATAGATAAATATAAATATATTATTTCTCCTAAACCATCTAAAGAAAAATCCGTATTTGCTACATTGAAGTTAGTACTTTAGCACAAATTTTCAAACAGTCTTTTGAAAAGCTATTTCAATGAAAAGGAAATAGAAAATAGAGCCTATATAAAAAGAAAATTGTTTCACTTGATACAGTTCGTTTCATCTTCAGTTACCAGTTTCGTTTCTTGTACAATACAAGAAGCCCATTCCAAAAATTAGATTCCAAAGGAACAATATGTATAAATCGCTACGAAACAACATTGACAATAAAACTAAAAATATTTCATGTTTCTGTATTTATTTGTTTTCTAAGTTTATAATAATTAAAATGTGACTAATAACATAACTAACTTATTTAACAAGAAATGCTTAGGGTAGACAATAATACTGCACTAATTAATTGCGAGATTATTTAAAATCAACATTTTGATGGAGCATTTTTTTGGTCTATTTCAATTTATTTTTCACTTATTCTCAAAATTAAAAGTGTAAAATTTTTGTTTCGATTATCTAAATACTGTTTCCCAATATTAACATTAGGTCCAAGAATAATAAGATGTTTACGAATCTTATGTTTTTTGATCTTAGTGTAAGGAGTGAATTTTAACAATTTTAGAACCTGCTGACGTCAATGCTTTAGAAGCATAGACATATTTTCAAGGAAATGCTGAGAAACCTTTTTTTAAACGAGTTTCGCAAACAAAAAAGCTGATTTGAAGTAGTTGCCTGGCCTTTTCATATGGAGAGCGCAATTTTAGAGGGGCTTTCTTTTCAGAATCTTTGCACTGGTGTCTCTGATGCTTTGCACAATATTGCACGATATCGATTTTTTTTTTCACTTGAAATTGATTCTTATCACCGATCTTGGCTACGTGTTCAAAATACTACAGGTAATCAATATGAGCACCAAAGAAACATAAAAGACTAATATTTTTCAAAATTATAAGAAATAATAATAAAACTAGCCTTATTGCTAGTTTTAAAAGTTACATATCCCTATCATTTGCATAGTTTATTTTCATTTTAAATAAAATAATATTTACATAATTTAATTCAAACGCTCAGCATTTATGAACATAAAAAATTAAAATTGTCTAATATACCTATTACTTTTGTATTTTTCATTATTTTTCCTATTTCCGTTAAAAAAAATAAAAAAAAGTTCTAATTAAAAAAATTCATAAAATAAAATTTTATATTTCTAGGTTACTAGAAGTATATATTTTTCAAATACATTTAAGTAAAAGTTATAAATATTAATTATACAATACTAATTGGTTAATTATTCGAATTTGCAGTGTTATTATTATTCTGCCATTCTTCTTGAATTTCTTCTTTAAAAATTTATAGTTATATATAAATAACAATTCACAATAAACATTATTATTAATAAATGTATTTTTTAAACCATTGTTTCTTCGAAACTAATTACAGAAATTGGTAAGTTTTATTTTTTTAATGTCCTTTTATTGTGTGTTGTCACGATTTCATTAATTTCTTATCTAAAATTTAATAAGAATTTCTAATTGTATTATTATAACATCACGGCAACTTCAAGAATTATTTCACCAACATCTTCCAAATGCATTCTGTTATTCTCTAATTTCAAAAAAGAAAAATGGAAAGAGTTGGTTTTCCAAATAATGTTTATTTTGAGGAGATATTTCTCTGCATATTGCAGTCAAGTGGACTTTTCACTTTACGTGGTTTTCCCTAGAGCTTCTCATTCTACCACTTGTGTGGGAAAACTCGAGAAACTCGATAAAACTTTCAATTAAAAATTTTTAGAAACAGAAAGTTTGCTCAGCAGCCAGTTGACTTTATTTTCTCATGAATTTACAAAATTTTAGAACAAGAAGTTCTAAACTTAACATGGTAAAATTTGAATATTAAATTTAATATTTAAATATAGTCATTCATGAAATGTTCGATCAATTCAGGTCGGGTTTTAATGCTGCAGTAATAAACTACTTAATCAATAAAAGAATTATAAAAAAAAGGGATATGTAATGCCTAGAATTATTAATTTCCTAGGATGTCAACAAGAAAATATAACTAGGCTATCTTTATTTCGATTTTTCTTGGCAGCTTTAATGTTTTTCGATTATTTCAAAACTACTGACTTTTGCGTGTATTTTTGCAATATAACACAGATTGGTAGCTATTCTAATTTTAACTATAAATTATATTAAAATATTAAATTACATACATTAAATTCTTTATAATACTTATATATCTTTATAGCAGTTTTACTTATATTAAAAATGAGATTAAGTTTGAGATTAGATGAAGTAAAAAAAATTCACATTACATAAATTTAATATATAACTGTGTAAAATAACATTTAACTGCATAATCTAATTACAAATACAAACTGTACTTTATAACCTAAATACACAGAAAAAATCAAGAGACAAAAGATATGTTAATATACAGATTCTAAAGTTAAACCAATCTGTTCGTAATCTAAGAGTCTCTACTGAAGATAATAATCAATAATTTGCTACAATGACATTAACAAATCAGGCTGATCAAATCTTTTGAAATTACGCGTTCAGTTTACGTTTTAAAATTCAAAATTTGCCATCATTCGTGAAAATTTTAAATTAAACTTAGAATAAATTCTTAAATCTGCATGAGATCACCGATAACAAATGTATAATGACAAAACGACGAAATACATCCAATAATCAATAGTTTTGAAATCATATAATCTTTCACTTTACATTAAATTTATTTATTTTTTAATAAAATATATCCATTTGCACACTTACAAATTGGTTTTCTATGATTTCTTGAAGGGAACTAAAAAAATAAATTACTCTACAATATTATGTTTTAATAATTACAAATTCTGTTATATTCAGTTTGAATGCAGTATAACAATGATAAATCTATTTTATTTAGAATGCATGTTAAAAACTGTAGATTAGAGAGAGAGAGAAAGTATATTTTTCTACATTAGATATAGAATTTATATTATATTCTAGAATATATTATCAAGAAGCATTTATAAGGAACTGTTTCTCTTACCAATTAATAATAATGATTTATCTGTCTATTTATATTTATAGATAGATAGGTATATCTGTAGTTACATTAAATATTTATTATTTTTTCACTTCTATTATATATATAGGTAATAGAAGTTATAAAATACTAATAGTTAATGTAACTATTATTATTTCTTAATGTAATAATAATATTGAATTTTACGACATCTGTTATATATAACTATATAGTATAAATCAGGAGTCATAATTGATATAGATATATATGAATGTGAAAAGCATTACAGAAATAGGAATCTGGTTTTTAATTGTAATCTTTCGTGCTTCTGTACGGCTTATATATAAATTTAGATGAATTCTTTATTTTATTTTATTTTATATCATCTACTTAAAATCCGTAATTTTCGCATTTTATATTTAAAGTCAATATATCGACATTGAGAAATAATTATTCTTTTTAAAATGTAATTATATTTATAGGATTTTACTTTTCTCTTTCTTACGAATTTTTAAGTGCCTCTTCAGCTGATCGTTGAGAATTTTAGAATAAATTTCATTAAAAAAACCTTGTTTTAATCACATTTCCATCAAATCAACTCAAATCTCTTATATAGCTTTCAAGAGCTGTGTGTGTCTAAATCACTTCCGTAGCGCACTTTCTCTATGATTGAAAAATAATTTTAATTTCCTGTGAAAACAGAAGTAATTTCTACAATGAAACGTTTTACAATGAATCGAACCTGCAATCTCCTGAACCGAAGTCAGATATCGTATCCATTAAGACGGGGACTACATTGAAATTATTGTTAAATATGTTCTATGACTCCCTTTGAGTGTGTGACGCAATGAGAGAAGAGTCAGAGAAAAAAAAATAACTCGTTAATTTTAGCCTACTAGACGAAAATTAAAATTTTAATGTTCATTTTTTTTAGCCTACTACCAACGCAAGCCGGAGGAGCTCACATGCCCGCTTGCAGAAGCTCGTTCTCAGCGACGAACAGAAGAATCGTTAGAGACATTTCTCGACATGAATGAAGAAACTAAAAATAATATTTAAACACAGAAAAAACTTCTACTTAAAATACTTCATCTCAAATAAAAACCGTCACATTGTTCTCCCGTCATTACTAATGAAGCGTATATGCTACTTATGTATATAAAATCATCTCAAAAAAATCACAACAGCTAACCAGAAATATTGTATCAGAAATTAATGTTATTCAGAATTTTTATCATTTTTGCATAAAATAACACAACTAAAGAAAAACATACAAAACATGCAATGGTTACTTTAACTAATGAAATCCTGATTAAAGTTCTTGTTTTACTTCCCCGAAAACCACTTAATAAAATGAGCAATATGTTATTTGTAACTGTTGCAGGGTTACAGAGACAGTATCTGTTTAATACTTTTAATGCTTCTATGTTTTCTGTCAATGCTTTTTGTTGACTCATCCATAATCTGAACATTTTAAATAAATATTTAAAAAATCCCCAGAATAATAAATCAAAATTAGAATGTTTCAAATTTAATGATCTGTTCCACTGAGGGTGACTACAAGATCGTAATAGAACAATAAAAGAAAAAAATATTTTTTATTTAATTAGACTACTTTGCTAATGATAAATAAATTTAAGTAAATAAAAGTATTGATAAAAGAAAAGGTTGCTACATTAAATAAGGTTTACTAAAAATGAAATATATTTTTATGTATTCCAAAACACAAATGAAATGGTAGATTAACTGATTCATTTGTTTGTTTATTTTAAAGGCCTAAAAGGTTTTCTTAAAAATACTCTAATTATATGTTAAACTTTAACAACATGTGTAACTAAGTTCTGCATTAATGCAGTCTTTTAATTTTTGGTTAAAACTTATATTAAAATACAATTTCTCTTTAATCTCTTAATGACGAAGAAACCTGATATAAATTATGCCTAGAAATTAATAACCTTCTATAAATTATTTTTCAGAAGAAGCAGCTTGGATAGCTTCGGTAAAATTCGGAATGAGGGGGCGGAATGGAAGGAAATATAATCTTTTAGTGTGCTAAATATTAAGCAACACACCTGAAGTTAAATGCCTTCGAAACATGAACCTTTAATGGAAGAAGAAACGTTCCAGACTTCTGTATCAATAAAACATAATATCACACGCCCACTTTTTCTTCGTGAAGGTCCTGTTTTGGCATTTACACGAATTTCGAGCTCAACTGTGCCCTTAACCATCAAAGATTTCTCTTCTGCTTTTTTTTTTAATTAAGGAACAGCAAAAACTAGAACTTGTACAATACAGAAAATTCTTTATAAAAGTCCTTAAAATCATATATGATTCTGAGTTCTCTGATTTACCCTCTTTAAAGAGTTGTAGGCTTTAAAATAAAAGTTTATTGTAAAAATCATGGCATCAATAGTTTTAAAAAACATTCTTTATCGTATCCGGATTGGGTTTTCTTTTTCCTTAAAATTATTTCATTTTTGTGGGAATTCTCTTGAGATATACCAATTCTTTCTGCTTAATTAAAAGTTCCTTGAAGCTTTTAGATTATTCTAGAAAGTCGACAATAATTCATTTATTCAGCAAATTAAGTTAGCATTGTAATACACAGATTTATATTTAAATAATTTTGAGTTTATTCTAAGTTGTTTTTAATAACTTTAAATCAATATTTTTTTCTTTATTTTCATTCACCGTAAGTGTGATTTATCGACACTAATAATTGTAGGTTTTTATGTCTGGCACCCCCGTTCGTAATAAAATGGAATCTGCCATATAGCTTGGTAACGATTGTCACAGAAAATAATCAACATGGACGTTGCTACGTTTTCCAGGGGGAGTGGAAGCAATATAAGCTCTGACAAAGCCAAGAGACACAGAAAAATTATGACTTCACTAAACAGAAAACATGTGTTTGGTAACTGGACTAAAGCGAAAATAGCGAAATTCTTCTTCGATTGACAGATGGATCAATTCTCGTCAATATTTTACCATTTGTAAGAAGAAAAAAAAAATCCATTAATGATGGCTTGATTCCAAATTGGATTTCAGAAAGTTATGTTACAAAAACTTGGAGATGCTATTCCTAAACTGACAAATTTTGATTTCTAATTTTTATGTTTATTAATGACAAAAACCTTTTAATTAAAATTTTCCATTAAGTCAGTTAAAAATAAAATAAAACAAATATTCTAATCTAATCACAATATTTGTTTTGCTCCAAACTCCATTAACTCTAATTGCTATTTGGGCATGAGAATACAATCTCTTTTTCGAAAACTCAGTAAATAATTCATAAGATTAATTCATTTAAATTTAATATGGACAATAAAAAAAGTTTTCTATTCTTTTTATTTAGAAAATATTTTTCTAAACTTTTTATTTCTTTTAAAAGATAGATTAAAAGATAGCAAAATAGATAAAGGTAGGTTTTTGAGTGCATTGCTCTTCTCTCAGTAATGTTTTCCCAGCAGACATTTCGGCAGATTTTGGCTGTTTTCTTTTCTGAGAATTACTTGATGGGAAATAAACACATAAGTTACGATACAAATTGCTTATAGTAACTTGTGAAGGCATTATTTGATTTTGATTAAGATTTAGTTAAAGTGAAATAAAGGAGAATAAAATACTTACTGCTGATCGCTACGGGTTGGGCGACTGAGGCGATCATCCAGAATGATGCGGCGAGCAGTATTCCAGTCATGACGGGGAACTCGGACACATTCACCGCCACACGGACGACAAATCCAGGCCGAGGAACATGGGGCCTTTTGCCGCACTACAGCGGCCAACCCCCCGCGTCTCTTGTTCTCGCTCAGTGCGATGGCCGCATCCAGTCCCCGGCTTCAATTGGCATGCACCACCCGCTCGGCTTATGGAGGTCGGTGGCGATGACGCTAAGCCGCGGTCTCATGGAACCCTGTTGCCCCGGCTGCGCAGGTCCCTGGCTCTCAGTGGCGTCGGGTGTGTGGCGATCGTATTTCAGCTGAGAATCCGTCGTCTAGACTCGCAAACTACAAGCATCCGGGGCATGATTGTAAACTCCGACCGATTTCAGACGATACGCTTTATCCGCCTCATTCAGCGCACAGACGTCGGCCTCAATACCGTTCGCCTTCTTCGAGAGGCATAGCGACCGAGCGGTTGCTGTTTCTCCGGGATTCGGCCGTTCCTTCAGCGCAGGCAGTCGAACGGTGAGCCAATACGGTTGATAATCGCTGCTTTCTTCCTGGTGACATGCAGAGCTGAGCGCGGGAACTCGGGCAGTGAAGGATGTTACTTAGAAATAAGCGTTGGAGGTGCGCGCGCAGCCTCACAGACAGTGCATATACTCTCCTGGCGTGGGTGGTAGCACAGGCGAGGCATCGATCATCATGCGAACTCCATGTCATATTATCCAAAATAATTATTGATCCAATTTCAACTCACTCTTTCGCAGTAGGACTTTCGGACTACTGTGGCCTTATCAACGGAACATTTTTCAGTTTGGCTTTAAAAATAGAACCGCAGAATGAGTAAAAATTATGGCTTCGGGGGAAATAAGTCCTCATTAGACGTTTGCGAAGAGTGGGAGAGAACAGGTGATCATTTTCGACAAAGTAAAAGGTAACAGATAATCATAGTCAGAATGAAAAGAAAAGAAAAATGGCTTTTATAATAACAAAAAAAAAAAAAAGAAACTAATTTATCGTTGGGCTTTCACACAATTAGATTCTTTGCCAAAAAACGATTCTTAAGTAACTGGCAAAAATTTCTCTAAGGGATTGGCTGCCATTTTTCAATGTCTGCACAGTCGCTTGTCGCAAACTTATTAAGACACAAGTTCCGCAGTAATTCTAACAGCTAAAAAGACAGCAGGAAAAAATAAACAGAGCTCGGTAAGCAAAGAATTGCCGTCCACTTTTCACAGATTTTCCAAATAACAGATGGAAATAAATCTACCTAACAACCAGTCATCTGTGAGCAACGGAAATTGCCAACTGCCTCCACATTCCTATCGGATGTCAACCAAGAAAGGCCTTGCAGTGAAGCGTACCTAAGAGGAGCTTCTTAAAAGAAATACACTTTTTTTTTCCTATTCGTGGCAGAGTGATTTAGGGGTTCCGTTTATTCTGAAATTGATCGCATTGGCGGGAAAGAAAATGAAAAACTGTAGATTTTTTTTTCTTTATTAAATCTTTTTTTTTCTTTTGAAATTTAAATTTAAGAGATGATTCTGTTAAAATTTTATTATTCACTTTTTCTATAAAGAATAAAAATAATAATAATCATTTTATAAATCAATTATGTAAACTTAATTTAAACGGCCTTTCAAGTGAAATGTTATTAAACAGCTTCACAATTTAAAAAAAGCGATAATGCAGCTTCATTCGTAGTTTGGAATTTCTATTACTTTTATTGCTTTTGAAGTTAATGAGTTGTGTTATAATCAATACGTTAAAGAAAAGTTTCAGAATAGCGACGGCGAATATTTCTTTAGTCTAATGATGTATCCGTCGAATACAAAGCATTTTCAAACTTGTGCTGAAAAGATTTTTTTTTCCTTTCCTAAAAAATTTATTTAAAAAAGTACAAAAATCTGCATTTGAATAATATGAAATTATCAAATTTCCCTATGTTTTTCCTAACCCTAATATATATTAATACATTCTAACTGATATCGGATTTCCTTTAAAGGAAAATTTGCAACTAACTGTGACAATAAAATTTCATTTTAGTTTTAATCAAAATTGAATTAATACAAACTAAGCACGCGCTATTTCTTTGTTTTCCTGCTGTCAAATAGTTCCGGCATAAATAAAATATAATAATTTAGTGGTAATACTTTTTGTACAAGAATTTATAATATTTATGAAACAATTAAGATTTTAATTTTTTTAAGTTTTGTATTCATTATCAAGAATATGAAAAAGTTTTACTATTTGAAAAATATTTTTTATACTACAATTATAAAAACGAATGGCACAGAGGTAAATAGGTAAAAAAAAATCTACTATGAGCTACAAAACATTCAAGTTCATTCGAGTTAAAAAGTCAAAGTAGCTGGCAACGATAAGTTCCGAAAGATCTTGGGACATACTTTCCTTGAAAGATTGGTTTGACTCTTAGACAGAACAGCTTTCTCCTTCATAAAAAAAAGAATCGCTTAACATAATCAATCCTTTTTCATTATCCATCATCGACTTCATCTCGTTGCTATATAAAATTTTTCAAACAGATTTTTTTTTCAAATAGAATGAATAGAACAATTTTCTCCATGAAAATATAAAGTTCTAAGTAATGAATTGTCTGGAATTTCAGACTTATCAACGGGATACACATATGGTTACCGTGTAAGTCTTTCTTCACAGTAGTAGGTGGAAATTACATAAACCTGCTTTATGATAATTAGAATATCGTTGCATGTTTGTTTCAGTCGCCCACTATCTCGGCAATGATTTTTCAGAGAAATTAGTTATTATTTGAAAGCTAAATTTAATTCTTCTTTATTTTAATAGATTAACATTTTTTTTAGTTCTACCTGAGATTTACTTCACTAGATTGCATTATTTATTATTGTATGTTATCAAACAATGTTTGGTTATTGTTTTACAGTACAATTTTGATACTAAATTAGGTAAAATTATAGTACAATTAGGTACAAGTGCTTTTATTTTTGTAATTGTAAAGTGTTTCCCATTTATATTCTTTCGTTAAAATTCTTTCTTAATACTCCGTATTTTAGTACCGTATTTAAGATTTAAATTGTCATTCGCCATGTTTCCAGGTTCTTTAAAGGATAGCCAATATGGGCGGAGATTCAATATTGTAAGTGAATTGTAAATATTTGTAAAATTGAGATAAAATAGAAAAAAATAGGTAAACTGTTTTTTTTTTTTTTTTTTTTTTTTACCATTATTGTAGGGAAAAAAAGTCTTTCCTGAAATTTAACTTTCTAGAATACAATTTTCAAATCCTTGTAAAAAAAGAAGATTGTATGCCATCATATTTTGTTATAATATTTAGAATTTACAGCAATGTTTGGCCAATATAACCGATTTTTATCTATAAATTGGGAGATTGTTTTGGTGTAATACTAGGGGTTAGATTGCGGCCGTTAGGTCTAAAAATCAATTCAAGCAGATGTTGCACTGGGTGAGCTTATTTATTGAATTCTGACAACAGAAAAGTTATTTTAAGAAAGCTTTCCAACTAGTAAAAATAATAACGTCATGAATTTAAAAAAGTTAATTATGTTTGCTTATTATGAATTTCAAAATGTAACCGGACTTCTTTATATTATTTAGACATAAAGTTGGTGTGTTAATGTAGCTTGATAAAAGGAAGCCTTTTGATTCAAGCTGAGATCCTGGGACAGTTGTTTCGAGCTTATTAGACTGTCTTCAGCCTGGGCTACCCAGCAGGCAAAGACTCAAAGGATTCCTTTTATATTGCATTAATTTTTTTTCTTTAGACCTATCAGAGGATGTTTATTTTTTTTTCTATGTGGTTAAATTCCTTTTGTGGTGAGCATTTATCTACCCAACGATTTGATTTCCACATTTTTGTTCATGCTTTTATTTTCTTACTTAATGAGGATAATTTTTTTTATGAATCATGGATTTTATCAAGCTATAATTCGAGGCTTAGCAAATCGTTTGTTATTTGTTGGTGTCTCCTAATAACTTTTGAATCGCTAGATAACTCTTCTTAAAACTTGGCATAGACATTTAGTCTAGAGATTAGAGTATGAAGGTGATAAAATTTATCACAAGAAAGATCTATAAACAAAGCAACATTATATAACAATGAATTTTAATCCTCTCACTAATCCAGCAATTTGCGGATGCTTTCCCATACTATTAACATTAATAATAGCTATTAAATTAATTCAGAAAATAATAAATTTTGTCCCCCTTTTAATATCGACTGATTTTATAATTTAGAAGTTACCAAACTTTTCGTTTGCCTCATCAGCATGACATTAGCAGAAATTAGGAAACAATCTTTTACAGTTAGCAGGCTTTTACTTCTTTCACGAATTTCTCGTTGAATATAGTAATCTGGCTTCCTAATCAGAATCTTGGGAACGAGTTTTATTTAATCGTAAATGAATTCTAACATAAAAATGAAATTCTAAGAATTCAATAAAAAAAGCAAATAATCCTCAAAAAACTTTAAATAAGAGCGGTATTTGAGAATATTTAAAATTTATTTCATGTGAGAAAGATATCACATACAAGCTTTTTTGTAATTTACAGCAAAAATATAAGTAAAAATTTGGAACTAGCTAAAGGATGTGAAAACCGCTGAGAACTTCTTATCTATAACTTAATTTATAAATAGAGTAGCAAACCGGGGATCACGTGATCTTGATTCTGAGATAATTTTCTCACCATCCTTGACCGCGACCATTTCCTCACAACCCGCGAGCGCTTCTCGGAGACCATCTCGGGGACTTCATGTTGATCATAAGTCACGTGACATCCGGTTGACCCACTTCAGATAACAATGAAAATGTGAGCATCTCGGAGGCCTTCTCGGAGTTCCGGGACGTCCTGTTGACCCACGTACATAAAACTGAAAACGTAAGCAACCTCAATAACCTAACATTCACCACCTTATTTGTTTTTCTGTGTCTTATGGTTTCTGAGGCGATAAGGCTAGAAAAATTAAACTTTTCTTTTAAACATATAGATAGATAGATTAATTTTATGAATTTGTCTGATGCTTTTTTAATATCAAATATGGATTTTAGATGATGCTACATTTCCTCTAGAATTTATTTATAGTCTTGTTGCTATAATGCAGACGAAAATTTTGCAGTTAAAAAAACATAAAAATTAATTATTGAAATACCAGAAAAGAAATTAAATAACTATTAAATGATTAATTGGCTTTATTTTATTCATTTTTTGAAAAGTTAATAGCAAAAAAATTAAGACCAAATTTGGTTTAGAATTAATATTACAGTGACGAATTTGTTACTCCTACATCTAAATAAGTGTGTTTTAAAGAGAAAAATAAGGTTTAGATCGTCATGGTTAGTAACGTATTCGTAAATGCTTTATGACTAGAGGTTCAGTGAACAGCAATTCTACGAGAATAAAATGTTTTGGAAATGGTCAAAGGGCAAATTAAACATCTCTGGATCTCGCATAACTGAAATCATTATTAGCAAACTTAAATATCGGAAGCTAGTGTTAGGCAAACTATTCTCGCGTTGCTTCATTCCGTAATTCCCTAAATAAATCGGAAGCGGTATATTTAATAAATAACATCTCAGGTCGCTTGTCGTTTTGAGCACCAAGATCAACAATTGGAATAAGTTAATTAACATAAAATTGTTGTGCCTTTTTTTCGCTAAACTGTCACGAACATATCATTACAAACCCACACCAGTCGCATGAAATTCAGGTGTTCTATTTCGGGGGGTAAACTGCGTAATAGGTTATACAGAAGGGGATTGATGGCAGTAATCATCACGGCACTAGCTTGATTTTTTTACGACTGCAGATAACGAACGTCTGAAAATATCAGGGAATTTCCATATAACTAGCTTTTGATGATACTGTACCGTGAGTGTAGTTAAAAAGCACAATACATTTATATCTTTTTAATTGAGGACTGAAAGAATGATCTAAACATAGATAGCGTTAATTTATTCGGAAATTAACATATTAAAGTCAAAGTCTTTAAAAGGGTTGCAAATAAATAGGTATTCAATAGAAAGTTTTAAAAAAGGTCTTAAAAATAAGGCGAAGTTTACATAAAATCCTTGGTTTACATGAATTATTAAAGCTTCTCATTGCTGTTCCAACAAAGTAAGCGTATCAAAACGTAAGTAAATTATTTTATAACATAATAAGCATATCAAAGCATATGTAAATTATTGTTATATTTATTGTAAGTTTTTTGGAATCTATATATTATTAATTTTTAGAAGCGACTTGAGAAAATCAAGAAATTTATCTTGGCGAAATATTGTATATGAATGAATAAATCAAAATAAGATATGATATCTTTAAAGGAACTTTAAAAAAATAGTTTAAACAAAGCATAGTTGGAGTACCAGCTTTCGTATTTCCGATATTAGACGGAAAAATCAAATTTACGAAAAAAAAGACGCAAGAAGAAAACGCAGCAAATTGGAAGAACCATAGATTGAACAGAAAGAACAAGATTGAGAACAAGAAAGAGTAATGGCTCTACTAAATAACTTTAGTGAAAGGGAAGAATGTATTACAGTGAAGGCGTAATGCACTTTTCTTTCGAATATTATGGTATTCGAATTTAGTTCCAAGGACGGTTTTAGACTGTATCTCCCAACCTATCGGTCCAATACATACAGTATCAAAAGGGATGTTAGTTGAACGTTAAAATGCTTAATAGTGAAGTTTCACTTTTGTAGTACAAAGTGAAATCCATCCATTTGATGTCAAGATATTTCCAATGCTGATGGACGGATTCATTATTTCAACTCAGTATTGTATTTTTAGTTAGGATTTTCATGTTGGGATTTTCCAAACATTACCCCAAACTTAATGCATATCTAACTATCATGAGAACATAAGAAAATGTTTGGTAAAAAATAATTCACTCAATTTATAAGAATAAATCAAAAGTATAAAATGGCAACCAAGTCGTTAGTCTCCAAAAATATTACAAAATAATCATTACTTCATTTACTTTAAAAAAAAAGATGTTAATTTACAATTAAAATGCAAATACAAGTGGTTAAGTAAAATATTCTAAATACACTAAATAATAATTTACTGAGCCTATTACTATTTTGAAGTCTTACTATTTTGAATATTTTCCTCTCTATTTGTCCATTGGTCTGTTTGTATGCGGTTCACTCTAAAACCGTTAGACAGATTTCCGTAAGAGTTGGTACGTGCCTTATTTATGGCGGAGTTGAAAACTATCGAACATTTATTTTGACTTCCATCTCTTCCATGTTCTCATAAAATACTTCCGAAATTCCTCCCTAAAAAGAATGGACTGATTTCTTTAAATTTTGATAGATAGCTTACAGTCCCTACGCTGAATAAAGATCCTCCCAGAATGCAACGTAGCTTATGGATTGAGCTTTCCTGGCCGACCGCTAACATTGAAAAAGAAGAGAAGCGACCTTTCCTTAGCGGTCGGCCAGGAAAGCTCAATCTATAAGCTAAGTTGCATTCTAAGAGGATCTTTATTCAGCGTAGGGACTGTATGTATGTTCTAACTTAAGACATGAGCACGATTGTTTTTATCTTCACCCCTCCCCAGTTTTCAAAATGGATCTCGCAAAACTGAAAGCTGTCTCTCTACACGATGGGAAGCTTAGTACATACGCGGTAAACTACATTCTTTGGTACAAAAATACCGACCGAATAAAGAAATTGTGATAAAAACTAATTCAATTCAAATTATAAGAATAAATCAGATAAAATAATACAATACTTCTTCTTTAACTCCTGCATTCTCGTAATTATAACTTCAAATTATAATTATAATTTTCCACAAGGCTCAAACTTGGGTCCTCTCTTAATTCATATTTATATAAACTCAATAAGCAAAAACAAAAAATTCAGAGGTTTTACTATATGCAGATGACGTAATATTAATAACAACAGATAAAAACCAAATTCAGGCCCAAAATAACATACAAAAAGATCTAAACAATGTAAATAAATGGTCATTAAAAAATAAAATGAAAGTAAATGGAGAAAAAACAAAAATAATGATAATCAAAAACAAAAATAAGAAAATTAATAACAATGTAATAATTAATTTACATAAAATAGAATGTCCAAATATAGAACAGAATAACAATATCTTAACGAAAGATTATAAATGCAAAAGAATAGAAATTGTATCAACTTATAAATATTTAGGAATTAATATAGATAACAGATTTTGCTGGAATGAACAGTAAAGTTGTGTGATGAGAAAGCTGAGCTCATATGCTTTTCTCTTCTATCACATTAGGGAAGCAGTTCCGTTTAGACAAAAGCTCATAGTATATAAATCCCTTGTGGACTCAATCTTGGATTATGGGTTGGAATGTTGGATACATATGAACAAACAACAAATAGAAAATATCAATAAGAAAACATTAAAAATATTTAGTAATGTTTATAAAAATTATAAATATAAATCAAAAAATGAACAAATAAGAATAAGAAAAAAATATAAAATATTAAAAATAAATGAAAAATTTATATATAAAACAAAACTTAAAAACTATTTTGAAGTGAAAAGAGAAATAAATTACTAACAAGGAGAATTAAAAACTAGATGTAATTGGAATAAAATATTTAAAATAGAAAGAATTAGAAATAATTATGGATATAGATTAGATAATTATGTAAAATATAAAATATTTAAACAAATAGATCCTAATAAAAAAGATAATGAAACTTTTAAGCAAATAAAACAAAACATAATTTCAGATGTGGTTGATGGAAAAATTAAATATTAATTAATAATTTTTTAAAAATATATTAAAATGCTCAAATCCTATAACACAGGTATACCGCTTATAAGTATACCTAATAGGATTGATAAACATTAAAAAAAAAAATAAATAATGCCCTCACACTATCTACTTGCCATTTATTACAATACAGCAAGCTTTCGGAAAGAACTACGTCCTTCCTTTATCAAGCTTCAAATTAAAATAAATAAAGACATAGATAACAAATGGGAAATACAGAAACTAACTCTCAGTTGAATCATTACAAAGTTATCACTTCATTCTAATTAATCCAGGCAATTATATTCTGACGAACCTAGTAATGCAAAACAGTAAACTCTCTAGCTTTGTTAGACAGAATACACTCAGTTATCAAATCCCTAGCTAAAATTACAATTTTTTTCATTTACTTCTAAACTTTCCTTTTTGTTCAAATTTCTCTCTTTAGTATTTTTATGAAAATACTTTCTATAGTTTTGCTGGCTTTCGTTTTTTTCTTCCACTTTTTCCACTTTTCTACTTACAAGATTTTTACCTTACTACTCATTACAAGTAGCAATGTTCAGTTATTTCTGAGTTCTCAATTAACCTTCTCCTACAGTCCCTACGCTGAATAAAGATCCTCCCAGAATGCAACGTAGCTTATAGATTGAGCTTTCCTGGCGGACCGCTACCATTGAAAGAGAAGAGAAGCGACCTCTTCTCTTTCAATGATAGCGGTCGGCCAGGAAAGCTCAATCTACAAGCTACGTTGCATTCTGGGAGGATCTTTATTCAGCGTAGGGACAGTAATGTACCTACCATGTACGACTACCAGCTCCCTTATTGTTCATTTGCTTTCTTCTATGAAAAAAGCCCACATATCAAGCCAACATACAATTTGATAAAATATTATCAGATAGAATAACAGTTGAATTAATCCAGCCGATAATCTCCAATTTGTATTGCAATTATTTAAAAAATAAAAAAAAAGAAATTATATGGTAATTTCAAATAAATACCGGTATGTAAAAGCTTCTAAATAAAATTGGTTAAAAAAATCTCAATAGATTATATATTTTATTTTTTATTATTATTAAGTGATTAATTACATTAAATAAAGCAGAATTAAAATAAAACTGTCGTGATTTGAGACGCTTAAAGCAAAAAGCAGGTAATTGACAGAAACTTAGCTTTGGAAAAATGACTGTGAAAGTTCTATACGCATTAAAAAATTATAAATGAGTTTTGTAAACTTTGTTTATTTTTAAAACTACAAAGGATAACAAAAGGGTAAATACAGAGGTGAAAACTAACTTTATATATTTATTACAATATGTAGCAATTAATATAAGAAAATACTTATATTAATTTTATAATTAATCTTTATTAGTTAGAAAATACTAATATTAACGCGTATAGAACTTTAACAGTCATTTTCTCAAAACTAGGTTTCTGTCACTTATCTGATTTTTGTTTCAAGCGCCTCATTTGGTTCTTGTGAAACAAGTCAGATAAGCAATACTAGAGCATGAAAAATATTTAGTTGAAAAGTTTAGTTGTTAACTGAGCATTACGAAGTCTTTCTATTTTAATTCAACTTTTTTCTCCATTGTTGTTGTTTTTTGTCCATTCTTTTTCTGCTTAACTTTTTGTTCTTTTGTTTGTTGGTGCGCAGATCACACTGTAACGCTTGGGTGGATTTCTTGAAATTTCATGTAGTGTTTATTTATGATTCACCATAAAACATAGGTATATTTATTTTAGCCTCACCTCTCCAACCTCTTAAGAATGACCGTCGAAATCTCTAAAACGTCTGGACGGATATCTTTCAAATTTGGTACAGTGCTTATTTACGGATCAACTTAGAATCTCTCCTCCTCCCTTACAAATCTTCAAAATTGATTCCTCCCTCCAAGGGATTTAATCTCAGTCGCGGTGGATAGTTCATTACCAAGTTAATACCTAGGTTCAAGATTATACATGAAAATCTTAGATGCCAGGCTGCCTTGAAACACAATAAAAGTTTTGAAACAGAAAAAAATAATTAATTTTTTTTGGTTTTTTTCGTTATCTTTAACGCTACTGAACAAACAGTTTTGTAAAATATGAAAAGCTGATCATTAAATATTTCATATTCTGAAAAATGAGAAATTCAGTATTGACTGCAGCTTCGAAAACACCATTTTGAAGAGAGAAGGGGAAGGTTGATAACCAAAATAATAGTATCCATATTTTATGTTAAGTTACATACCCAATGTTATAGAAATCAGTCCAGCTGTTTTAAGAATGTACAGACAAACAGACAAAACCAGAAACAAACAAGGAAGGGAAAGCGATTAGTAAACCGATCACAGTGCTTCGCAACGGCTTCTGATATGTTATTTATGTTGCATTATTCCCTTAATTTATCCTTATTATTATACATGTGATTGCTGCGAATGCAAAAGGCGCAATTGCTGGGATTCTTGGAATTTTTGTGCGTTGCATTGTCGGATACTTGTCCACAGACAGACGGACAAACCGGGATTAGTGGGCTTCCTATCAGAAGCTTAGAAATATACAAGTGAAATAGTACGACAAATAGTAAGTTAAATGCGTCTCATACTTTTTAAAAACCTTGGTATTAATAAATTTAAAAATATATTTTTGTTAACCTTCTTTGCCTAGGAAAGACTTATCAATCAGGGAATCTGTGTGTTTGTGTCTCTAATAATTTTTTAACTGTGGTTGGACCTTCTTGCACCTTAGCACGTCTAAGTAAGAACTAGAGACCACCTAACTTGAAATATTTAGTAAGTGAGTCCTTGTCGACTAGTTAGTCCCTGAAGGCGACAAAACTTACCACAGAAAAGCATTGGAATCTAAATAATAAATATCTATCCTATTTCTATTAGTATTTCATTGTTGTAATAACTAATCAATTAATTAGCTTATGATTTGAATTTGTTTTATTTTGCAATTATTAGAATTTCAGAATCAACGTAAACTTTTCGTTTTTGCCTTTTTTTCGACTTAAAAAAATCAAACATTACTTGAAAAAAAAGAAGAAATTTTTAAGAAATGACATTTTAAGGACAGTAGGTTTTTCAATAGGCTCTTAGAACGTTTGTTTCTATACTGAACTATCATAATTTTATCTTGAATGTGTTAACATTATCACAATGAAGCTTTGCCATGCATGTTAATTGTTGTCAATTTCTAATTTTCCGTGAAATTCATTCATTCAGTTTGATAAAACGATATAAAATGGAGTGAAAATAACTTAATTAGCATTTAAGGTTCTTTTGATTTTACAAATTTTATGCACAATATGTATTTTGGCATGTTTTTTTTTTCCATTCCCTAAAAGAAATACTAACAAACTGAAATACTAAAGTTGTTAACATAGACTTTGGGACATTTTTCAGGTTTTTTATGACTCCTGTCAAACAGATATTAAGCTAAATTGCTGAGACTAAGGTGTTATATGAAGTTAACCTTCTTCTTTCAAAATATGGATATGATTTTACTCATGACACCAATGACACCCTCATAAGAATCCTTCATCTTTGTCCCAATCTTATCCCATGAATTGGGGTAACTTCGGGACAGCACTGTTTTTGCTAGGAAAAAATCAATCTGTCCCAATGTTGCACAGAAGTATTTTAATACAGACTTAAGACACAGTTTTTAAACCATTTAACAAGAGGTTATGAAAAGTTTACAAATTACAGTAATAGTTTCAAAATATTAGGATTTTAAATAACATGATTGGTGAGGAAGGATAGGCAAATTTTGGTAGTAAGGAAAGAAACATTTTAACAAATTGACTAAAGTAACTAAAGTTATTTTTCATTTAAAATTAAAAAAAAAAATGTATCACCTATTTTTTTTTTTTATTTTTTTTTTTTTAGTTTGACAGTTTTGAATATTGGAGCTATTTAAAAATTTCTTTTAATTATTTCAAGATAGTTGCAATTCAAAGAGTAATTGATAATATGAGTAATTTCAAATATTTTTTGAACAAACTCATTGCATTCTTTTTAATGTGTTCAGTATAATTTTAGAAAAATTTTATTTTTAACTCTGAACTTTACTAGGATATAATTAAAAGTTATAATATTTCTAACTTGCTTGATAAAAACTATATAGTGATCGTGTAGAATCTTTATATAGGAAATAGTGTTGAAAAATTAAAAATTTTCCTTAATGTAAGGCTTAGTAACAGTATTTGTGATAGAGTCGTGAGATGGAGAAACGAGTCAAATTCTGGAACTAAAAAATTAACTTATTAAATGAAAAAAAATGGTTTTTATAGATTATACATAGTTTGATTTGATTGGTTAAGTAATTAAAAATATACAGAATGATTGAATAAAAACAACGAATATGAATTAACTGAGTCAACGGCTGCAACGGAAAAGAATTTAAAAATTAACAGAAAATCAATAATTAGGAAATAGAAAAGGAATATTTTAAAATAAATAACGATTAACGATTAAAATGAATAAAATACAGATAAATACAGTGGAACCCCGCCATTCGTCCGCCTCTCTACTCGTACAACTCGTTATTCGTCCAACTTTTTCAAGTAAAATTCAACTCGCCATTCGAACGCTTGCCCCGCGATTCGGACAGCGTAACCTTGTTAGTAGCCGCGCCACGGCTCAGTCTCGTACTAGCCTCCGTACGCTACGCATCATCCACGCAATCTTCGTGAAACTTTGTGCTATTTTCTTGTTATTTTTTGTTATTTTTATTAAAAATAGTGCAGCCATAGGTCCAAAAAAGATTACTGATTCAACCAAGCCTAAAAGGAAAGCAGTGAGAACGACAATTGAATTGAAAAAAGAACTCGTTGCGAAGTTGGAAAGTGGTACTCGTGTCTCTGACCTGGCAACTCAGTATAGTATGGCAAAATCAACCATATCGTTTTCATAGTTTTTATGTATTTTATGCTTAAAATATTATTACTAAGGTTTAAATAAGCAATCATCTGTGGATCTGGAACGGATTAATCTAATTAATAATTTAGTAGTTATTATAATGCAAAGAAAAAAAAAAAAAACAAATTAAGACAATAATTCTTCTATAAAAAATATAAAATACACAATATTTAAGCAACAGCTTACCTGATTAATTCGTATCATTAACTCGTTTTTAAATGTATAAACAAACATAAAAGGATAATTATTAATCAGAATACTTTAGAATTCATCCGAAATATTTCAGAAAATTATGAATAAATAATAGACAGATTAATATCTAAAAGAATTTGTTGTTTTAATTTATCGTTTTGTTAGTTTCAACATACTATTTGTTATATATTATTACCGTATATGCTCCAATAAACGCCGAGGCTCTTATTGTGGCCGGTCTCTAATAAGCGCCGGGCTGCAGAGGGGACACGGCCAAATAGTAGCCGGTCTCTAATAGTAGCCGGGTCTTTGATATTTGCCTACCGGTACTAGTGTAAGCGTCCGCATCTTTATAGTTGTGCATAATACCTTACGATACATTGCCTTACAAAATGCCGCCGAAACGGTCATTTGACATTGCCTATAAGATTCGTGCGGTGGAATACGCGAAAGAAACTTCCGGTGAGGCGGCCGCTCGTCATTATGATGTTGATCCGAA
This sequence comes from Thereuonema tuberculata, assembly GCA_023159025.1. Classification (NCBI taxonomy): domain Eukaryota; kingdom Metazoa; phylum Arthropoda; class Chilopoda; order Scutigeromorpha; family Scutigeridae; genus Thereuonema; species Thereuonema tuberculata. Next base: position 37,683,288 of record JAFIDM010014012.1, on the reverse strand, counting down.
AAGAATCAGAAAGTGGAAGAAACAATATGATAATCTTGTGTCTGCGAAAGTGAACAAAGGTGCAAGCAGAAAGCTGAAAATAAAGTAGCTGTTTGTAATATTAGCCGATATTTAGGTGTAAAAAAATATTGCGTTCTGAAGGTTTTTGTTAATAATGGCCGGCCTCTAATAGCAGCCGGTCTCTATTAAGCGCCGGGAGCCGAGGCTAGTTTTGCAAATAAACACCGGGGGCCTCTATTGGAGCATATACGGTATACTATTATTATGTTGTACCATTGTTATATTATGTTCATTATTCTCTCCGAATATGAAATAAGACGTGAAATCACTAGAAGAAGGCTTTTGCGTAAATACAGTCGAAAAATTGTACATTTTATGTTTTTATGAATTATAAATTTATTCAAGAACTAGCAGCAAAGCCTGTCGGACGACAGGCATAAACAAATCTGAAAAATCATTTTATTATCAACTATTAAATATAAAGTAAATGTAACCTAAATATTGTGCTAACTTGTGAACGAAGCTTCTACGGCAAAAATGGTTTTGAGTTTCGAAATCAGCGTAACAACTGAGTAAGTATGCCAAATTTCATTGAAATGGATGCAGTGATAACAAAATTATTTGGTTTTGAACGTATGTTTTGTTAGAATTTCAGTTGTCGAGGTCAGTTCCCAAGAATAAAATTTCATGGAAACAATATGGAACGACACAATGAACTAATATTTTCATCCAATTTGAGTACTTTTGATTCAATGGTACCATTGAGAACCGTTGGATCTATCTTAATAGCTTAATTATATCGAGTTACAGACAGACAGACAGCCAGACGAACTTAGCCAATTTATAAATATATATATATATATATATTTGTTTGAGTCGATTGATGATTTGATTTGAATTTTTTTTTTTTTTTAATGTTTATCCGATTTATTTAGGTGTACTTCTTACCTGTACACTTGTAATATAGGTTCTAAGAGTTTAATCTAAAGGATCATTTTCCACTCAAAAAGAAAAACGAAATACCAACCATATCTAAAGGTTAATTTATCTAAAGAATAATTATTATTTTTGACTGATAACGCCGAAAGGCATTTAAAACTCACCTTTGTATAATCTAAATATTGCTCTAACTTGTGAACGAAGCTTCTACGGCAAAAATGGTTTTGAGTTTTAAAATCAGCGTAAAAAACTGAGCAAGTATGCCAAATTTCATTAAAATCGGTGCAGTGGTAACAAAATATTTGGTTTTGAACGTATGTTTTGTTAGAATGTCAGTTAAAATTTTATGGAAACATGGAATGAAAAATGAACTAATATTTCATCCATTTTGAGTACCCTTGATTCAATGGTACTATTGAGAACCTTGGATCTATCTTAATAGCGTAATTATATCGAGTTACAGACAGACAAACAGACAGACGGACAGACAGAGAGACAGACAGACGAAATTAGCAAATTATATAAGTTGATATGTTTTATGTTTTTATATGGTTTTAGTTTTAAAATTTTGTTTTTATAAATTATAAATTTTACAAGAATTTTATATAAGAAGATATTATGAAAAAGTGAAGTATTTCCCGAAGTTGAGGTGTGTGAATTTATATTATAAACTTAGAATTTCAATTTGGCATTTGCACGAGTTCATAAAATAAATAAAAAAAATAATAAACAAACAAATAAATTAATTAATAAATAAAGAATAGCATTTTAAGGAAAGTAGTTTTAAGTTCTTCATGTTCAATTCTAGGAGTTGTTTCATTTTAAATTTATTACTCAATTTCAATTATACTGATAGGACATTTATAATAGCTCTTAATGTTTAATTGTTTGATAGTTATTAACAATCCATTACCATTTTTTCTAAAGGGGAGTGACAGGAAAATATGTTCCTTTCTAATATAGATATTGGATGATATTAAATTTAAAATCAACAGGGGTTTTTTTTTTTTTCAGATGTCTTCTTGCAATAAAAAGTTATCAAAGAACACAGTTGACTTTTGACTTTTACATTAATTAATGAATGCAATAAAAATCGCCGTTAAAATATTTTCAGATCATTATTCAATAATGGCATGGAATTAGTTTTGCATTTAATGATTACGCACTAATTAACTCGCGAGCTGATAGTAATTGTTCTCGAAAGTATTAATGCGAATTATTGCGATAGTAAAGTTCTCTTATCTATAAAATAAAATTTATTGTTGGAAATTACAAAAATTAAATGTAATGATAAATTACTCCAAAATTGGTTTTAACTGACGAAATTTTGAATTTGTCTTTGATTTATGGAATAAAAGCAATGGTATTCTGTTGAATAATAAAAACAGATTTCATAATAACGGTTCATAGTATTGTAATACTGCACTCATGTTTCAGGATATAGAAAATATGAAGTAAAGCTATTCATTTTATTGCAGGTTTAATTACCGTAAAGCGTAGAGGTTGATAGATTAACAAATAATAATTTAATATCGAACACTTAAGATTATTCAACTTCAACTTAAGAATACACTTAAACAGATTATCAGAAATTGTATTAAGAAGACGTAGAAAAAATATAAGAAGATTGAGTAAGAAGACTTTAGTATAAAAATATCCTATTTGTTTTTTACTTTGAAATTTTTTGAAAAAAAAATCATTCTAGTGCGGTTGATCAAACCTAATAGGAAAGCTGAAAATATATAATTAGGATGTTAATATCCTAACTGAATAATTCCGAAAACTGACCATTTTTTTATTTTAAGTGGAAAAATAAGAATTTAAGGGGAAATTCAGATTAGGTTCCAATGAAGATTGGTAAATGAAACAAGTTCTATAGTAAAACGATTAGATGTGAAACGGTTTTCTGTGTAGATGCTACCAGAAGATCATCATGCTGTAGCCTATTTCGGTTTCAATAACAAGTGAAAGTGAATAAGGTATAATTGTTTGGTTAATGATATACATAAGAAAAAAATCTGATTATTTCTTTTGCATGTATATCTTATTGAGCATCATATATTGAACATCTTATTTCAACTTCATCTACTAGCAGTACATTGAAAAATAGACTACCACATATCCAATATTATTATCTCCTATCCTAAGACACTGAAAGAATGATTACTAAAGTAATGATATTATGGAGGAAAGAGATAGATAAAATTGAACAAGTTTGGGACCCATGTTCCCAAGATAAGCCCTTCTCACCAATGATGCTGCTCCGTATGAAGACCACGGTTATGGAAAATGGCCCGGCATCATAGTTTCCATTGCAATAGGTTTCTGGGCAGGATTTCCTGGGGGATTGTGTTCCTATCCATCTAATCAGATTTCCATAGGCTAGCCAGCGTACGAGGTGCGCGTAGTGCAATTTCAGGTTTGAGAAGTCCAAAATCACAAAGCTTATTAAAGAGGCTTCAGGTGTCTTAACGGGTATGCAAATAAAGAGAATGACATGAATCACGATCCAGGAACGTGTAGTATGGCTGAATGCCTTGTTGATTTTAATATTCACCAATGGAGCGTCGTCGTCTTAAAGCTGTGGGACATGGGTTCCCTAGATTGGTTCCACAACATTCTGTTGGAAGTATGCAACATTTAATGGCCACTCTGATCATTGGAAGACGGTCACTAGTACAGTATCTTGCGGTAAGCATTTGGAGAACTTTTCTTTGCATTACCTCATGAGATCTACTCGCACTTTCTCTCCGATTTGCCAGTAACAAATCGCCCTGGGGTATTTCGTCATTGTCCAGGTACATCCATGCTTTGTCCAATGGGACGACATACTACCAGCGGTCAGTGCGAGATACCTTTCGTACCGTTTTCTTGCAGTGGTGAAGCATTGGTGAATTTGTGTACTCTGGGCATTCCAAGGTTCTTTCAGACGTCACGTTCCACGGTCCGTTGTGTTGTTCCTAATCTGTTGACCAAAATATTGGGTGGATGGGTTGTGTCGTGTTACCATTTTAAATACTTAAATACTTAAGCCAAAACTTTGGCTGAGTGTAACGATTTAACTTACATTGTGTAACGTCTAAGATTTAGCTTTTACTGATGCCTTGTATTTTCCACAGACTTTAGATATTTACATAAGAAATTTACTTAACAGCGAACGATATTTTATATAAAAAAACAATTAGTTTGATATAGCTTACATTTTTCAAGTATTTATTATTTTTATAATAAAATTGTCTTTACAGGGAAGTCTGTCATCTCCAGTATTTTCGTGGTTAGCATTTATTGTAGATCTTTTCGATATCTCACACAAAAATAAAGCAGCCTGTGGCCCTTTGAAAAATTGCTATTGAAGACTGTTAGATGACTAACTTTGATACTAACTCTTACTTTCTTTCTTATTAGATCACTATTATAATTAATTTTATATCACAATTCACTATTATTCAGACAGAAAGAAAGCACGTATTAATGTGATTATTAGTCATGTAAGAATAGTTCATAGAAATTTCCGACAAACTAAAGCCAGTTTCAGAAAAAGATCGTGAGTGATGTCAGGCGTAGCAGTCTCTATTCGGTGGTGGCGAGATGGTCTAAGTATCCGTCCTTAATGCTAAGGTTCGCTGAATCGATTCTCCTACATCTCTTTTTTTATTTTTTCTTTCACCCTCTCCATTTTTTTTTTTTTTTAATTTTGTAATTAATCCTGTTTAAATTACACATATTTTAATTTTTCTCGCCTTTTATAAAATCACAGGACCATGCAAAGACTGATCTTTACGATTAACTTCAGGAGACATTTGAGGAGACACTTGGGAGTTAGTCGAGGCAGCCATGATGTCAATAGTTTGACAACTTAATAACCAATAGCATATTTGATTTTTTACTAGTTTGTATTGATAAATTTCCACAAAAAATAATCTCAAACTCTTTACTACATATCAGTAGAAAATTAAAGTAATTTTACATCTTACAAAATCTTTTGCTTGCAGAACGATATTTACAGAATGGTAAATATGTTATAGGCTGACGGATATTGTGTAACTTGGTTCAATGACGTCAGATCAGATTTTTTTCGGAAACTGACTTTAAACAAGAATAACGCTGTATATTTCGACGATTTGGGAGGGATACAACATTAAGTGATAGTAAAGTGCCATTATTCTTGATCTATTATTGATCTATTAAAATCCTGTACAATTTTTTGTATAATTTTGTACAATTTGTACACTTTGCACAATTAGAAAGACATTATCTATATATATTTAACGAATTGTGAGGGCAAGAAAATTTGTCTAGCAGTAACATTATTGCTAACATATTTTGTTAACTTGTGATTACAATACTTATATTCAACATGTTTCCTATACAAACAGGACACATTCCTATCTGATGGTCATACAACGAAACTAATTACAACATTATTAATGACTGCTGATGTAATAAATTCCACTGCTCAAGGATTATTAAAAACAAACGTAACGAGTCAAAGTCAGGGCATCAATTTTTCAATCATAAAATGACAGTCATTTAAGCCTCACCAGTTTCTGGTATGAATATGAATTTCAAATTCACTGTTTTCAGATGCTACCGTACGGAAGAAAATTTTATAATAACTTAACCAGCTGACTGGGTTTGTCAGCTTAAATTATGTTGTGTTTAGAAATGTTGGACTAAATATTTGAAGAAGATGCTTTAAGCATTTAATAATTTCCCTCTATAAGATTTCGTTATTATACGGTATATTTTGCCTCTCAAATGCCAAAAAATCATAAGAAGGATTTAGAAATGAAAAGATAGAATTAGAAACTTTGAAGCAATAGAATAACGTTGACCTATCCAAACGTTAGAAGAGCGCCCATGCATGACTTTAGCCAGTAATTCGAATTTTTTTATCCACAACCAAATTTCATTAACGTAATTGTAATATCTTTTATTTCTACTACCACCTACTACTTCTTTAAACTGATCGAAAGTTATAACTTCAATAATCCGTGATTAATATTATTGCACTAATTTCTTTTTTTTTTAATATGATACAAAACGTAAATGACATTATTGCTTTCAGAAAAACTCGCTTTTCGTTAAGGTCAGGAATACAACTGCGAAATTACAAAGAAAAGTTTTTCCTTAGCTTATAATGAATAGAATAATTTATTATCAATTAGCTTTCTGAAATACTAGTTTAATTAAACTTATAACTTATCATTATTATTGAGAAGTCCTATGGGAAATCATGACTTTCCTTCAAATAATTCATTTTACAGAGGTTCTTTTCAAAAACGAGATGAACGTTCAATTGTAAAGTCTTTATCAATAAAATGCTAATTAAATCTATCACAAGACACATCAGGCTCTAATTTATACATTTAGATCTAATTAAGATAGAAATAAAGAATGTTCTTCTTATCATACCATTATTCAAAAGATTAAATCGTTTAAAGGAGACATTCTAATCTTTGTAATTGTAGTATTCTTAACGAATTTTCAATATTTTTTTTGTATTTCATTGCATCTTCTACTACGTTTATAAATATAAGTAATTTATTACTAAAAACTAATATTGAATGTGACGATATACGGACGTATTTCTTTCTATTATAGAGCCTAAAAAATTTTAGGCTATAAAAATTTTTAAGGTAATTTTAAGTTCTACGTTAATTTAAATTTCAAAGGAACAACGCTGAGTAATAACAGTAGGCAGAAGAGAACTTCTTTGAACTTAAAACTGGAAACGTTATATGGTATTATTAAATATTCTTTCTAATTATAATGTTTAAAAGCATCTTTCAGTTAATTAATTACGAAGTAAATGAAGTCTTGTAACTCAGTAAATTATCTCTAGTAAACTCTGAAAAGATGTTTGTATAAAATCTCAATAAACATCTTAGAGCTTGTCTGGAAACATCTTTCTTCACTAAAAGAAAACAAGTTCATTTTTATAATTATAAATTTTCTTATTCTTAGAAGTTTGAAATATTGATGTTGTTCACAAACACTAGAGATGAAAGAAAACATATTAAATGAACCACGAAGAAGTAAACAATATTGAGTTTACAGAAGAATATGGCGTTAATGCGCTTGACTTAAATTTTTAGTGTTTTTGAATTGTTTCAAAAACTTGAAAATCCTGTTTAATAGTTTATTATTATTCATTGATAACAGTATTAGATAGGATGATGTGCAATAGTAATTTGCGAAACAATATGTAGTGAATTACGTTTATTTAACTGTGCTTGATTCTTTTTTTTTATATTTCATATTAAAATGTTTAATATTTAAGTGTATGATTTTCTTAAATAATAAATAGACTGCATTCCATCTCAGTTATTTATAATGTTTGTTTGCCTGCTATATTAGGACCGGTATATATTATTTTTCTGTTAATAACAGAGACAATTAATTTTATTTATCACTTGTAAATCGTCAATGCCGTTTTTAGTCATCTACTAGTGGTCCACAAAAAGTTAATGGGATAATACTGGTAGCGTAATAAAGTTACTGTGTGAATTTAAGAAGGAAAAATAGAAATCTGTTGAATGACAAAAGTAAAGTTATAGTCATCCTGCATGACTAGTGTAGGAAGAATAACATCGAGTTTAGTAATATTCATATTAACATAGTACTTCAAATAGAAAATCTATACTTACAAAGCATAAATAAATAAATATTTTCTCTATATATATAGTGATAATCCTATATTTATATATGATTATCACTTGATTAAGTTCCGACAAAATAAGTCCTAACGTTGATTTGGTCTCAATTCGGAAAAGTATAATAATGGGAAGTTGGATATGCAGTTCACAATACAATATTAAGCGATATATTTATTTATTAACTTTTGTAGATAATATTTAGAATGGAAAAATATATGTAACTGTTATTGAAAATGCTGTAGAGTATAGTACATGTACTCAATTTAAATAAACATAGTACAAGTACAACAATAATGACAATTAACAAAATAGCATTGCTGTAAAAGAAAGATTGTTGAAAGTAATGCATAATAGTAAAGAGTATCTATTATATTTCTGTTACAAAGCTGTTTATTTCAGCTGTACAGTATTATAAGTTTGATTTGTACTGTAGCTATGTACCGCTGGCAGTGTAATCGGTTTATTTAAAACCAGGTACGCAAAGACTTACGCCTACAATCGTTGAGGGATGTAACTTTGTAAGGGATCTTTGTTGTAAATATACTGTGTATAGGATTGAAAAAAAAAATATCGACAGATTGTTAGTTTTGTTTTTTTTCAAAACAAGGTATGAATAACAAAGTTTCCAGCAATTTGTATTAAGTACTGAAATTCTTTCAAAATTTCATATGCTTTGCATAGACTCAAATGATCTTACGTTTCTGAATCTTCATATAATGTAATTATTTTATTTCTTTAATATCCGTTTAATTTAAGTTCGCTAAAATATCTTTGTTCTCGTGGCTCCAACTTGAATTGACTTAACAGAACATCTGAAGTGAGTTAATGGATTATCAAGAAGGAACGGGGTATGATAAATGAAAGCTATAGAAATCCATAGAGAACCATAGTTCGATGCAACAGCTACAAATTGTCATGCAATTTTGCTTGTATTACATCAGTATAACAAAAAATTTCGATCACAAAAATTAAATTCAAATAAAACAATAAACACACATTATTCAGTTCTGTATTTATTCTATAGGCCGACAGATGGTTCTTGATGATCACGTTTGCACGAGAATTACGAGATCTGGCCATTAGCCTCTTCAGCACGTATCAAGGAATGTAGTATTTTGAATGTCTGTCACTAGGAAATTGCTATCTAATGAATTTATTGTTTGTTTATTGATTATTTTCAATTTATGAAAACTATATTAAAATGTAGTAAAAGTCTCATGCATTTCCCCGTATTATAATTAATTTAAATATTTCAATGAATTGTAAAAAAGAAATTATATCGGAAACATTCATGCATTTTTTATTTGGTTTTGATTTTTGTGATTCGCAAATAGCAAATAAAATAAATGTAAAATCTGCCTTTTTGATGATTAATTCGTTAAAGTAATGTTGCATTGTAAATTTAAAATGGATTGTCGTATATAAATGTATTTACATAATGCTAGTAGTTTATTTGGTATTTTGTTTTGTTTCAATTAAGAAATTTTTAAAATTAAGGTTTTCTAATATTTTAGCAATTATTTTTGAGGGCGATCAGTATGCTTGGCAGCTCTTTCATATACTTTTGTGACCCTGAAAAGGGCCTTTAAAGGTAATTTTTTTTTTTTCTCAGCTGTTGCTTCCAGTAATGAAAGGGTCGGCGAAATAGGTAAAAGATATAATTTTACAAAATCTAGCCAAGTACAGAATTCGTAATTATTAATTGCCATTTCGTACATCTCCCAAAAACTGCGTGAATTGGGAATTGTTCGAAATAGCAAATAATAATTACGAATTTTGTACTGTGTTTCATATTGTAAAAATATATCTTTTAAATATTTCGCCGACCATTTCATTGAGTTATACATTATACATTGGATTAACACATTACGATTGGTGTTTTCAACTACTATCGGAGGAATCGTCCAGGGGAATAACATCGTCGAATTCGCTGTTATCTTCATCAATAATTTAACTTCGCAAAAACTCTGGGCGTCGGAGCACAATATCTTCACGTTCGTTTAGGACTAAACGGTTGTCGCATCTCTTCCACTTATATCCAATTTATTGGATTAATAAATGGTCCTCCATTTATTAATTCTCTACGAAATTATTCTTCAACTTGCAATATAATTTTTTGAGCGCTGCTTCGAATAGCAATGTTTCTCGCCATTTTGTGAGAAGACATGGATAGAGGCTATTCTCGCGAAAATCACGTGAAATCGCGAAAATTCGGGATCATCAAGAACCGTTTGTCGGCTTATACAAGTACAAGTTTACAGTTAGTTTGAATACTTTTAATCCGAAACGATTTGAGACATTCCATATTATACTAAAAAGAAAATCCAAAGTCAAGGTAGTTTGATTATTCACATTTTTGTTTTTAATGTTTGCAATTTTTTTTTGGTAATTTATTTTTTTATTTGGAATGAATAAAATCATTATCAAGTTTCACATTACTACAATTTCCATTAAAATCTTAAATATAAAATTTGTGAAAGTGTTTTATGCTACCATGAACAAGCAGATGGACCTGAAGAAGATACTTGATACAAAAATAAAAATGATTCTTTAAAATGCTTGTAACAGTGATGTAAGGTTAAAGTTCTTTTCAATTATATTTCTTATTTATTGCTGACTAATTATTATTATTAATGGTGAATTATCGAGTGATCAGAATTTGTATCTTATCAACGTGTTTTTATTTTTATTAGCTCACTCTCTTCAATGTTTTCCAACAGAGTCTTCCAAACCTAAGATTGTGTTGGTTTTAAAGTATCTTGGAACCTTTTTCCGTTGTTTCGACTCATGTTACTCTTCTTTTAGTTGGATCATTCCCTAACAAAAGGGTAGTTACGTGATAGATCCTTTCAACCGAAGTTAGTTCTCTTTCCAATAAAGGATAGAGGGAGCTGATGCAGTCTATAAAATCCATTCACCTAAATTGAATTCACCGTGACTCGGATTGAATGAACACTCAAAGTATTCAAAAATTAACAGTGTTTCGTAAAGAAATGAATAGTTCAGCAATACATTGGAGTTAATAGTTTGCGAATGTCTCAGTGACTATATTTTGCTTTTGGGGTACGATTCTAAAAAGTGCTTTTTTTTTCTTCTTCTTAAAATATTCTAATAAATCAGTAACTGAGACTTACCGTACACTCATTTTCAAAACTTTTCTCAGATATTCGTCCTCATGCTAGATGCAAAGTTTTACTTAAAAAATCAAATCTGGCAGTAATTCAAGAAAATTTCCAATATAAAGTCTTTCCAGAGTAGATCTTTTATTATCTAAAGATTCCAAGAATTATGATATTCTCATTTTGTGAAAGGGATAGTTGGAAGTATTATAAAATAAAAGTCATGCATCTATAAATAAACATTCAATAGATTATGAAAAGATTATATTTAATATATGATTTTCAAATGAAAACGTTGCTACTTGAATTTTACAATTCCGAAAACATTTTCTAGAATTCACACTTAGTTACAGGTTGTGATTCACTTATTAGAAAAATTAATATTTTTGTCATCATCTATAGAGTGATCTGAGATAAAGTAGCAAAATTATAGAAATTCAGTTGACGTTATTCTATAAGAAATTAATTCTCAGTTTTAGAGTAAAACTGTGAAATTTTACCTAAGATTTAAAGTTAAAAACTTCAGATTTAAAGTTTTATATATAAAGTTTTACTAAAAAGTTTTATGCACAATTTTATATGTAAAACAAGCAATTTATCCGTTCGAGTTGTTAAGCGACACTACTACAGATTGGCACACAAAACTCATTTATTGAAGCTGTTGTAATTCAAGGGTCGATTACAGTTTCCACTAGGGTCTTCTACGTATCGTTGACAGAGAAATGGGTTTGTAGACGAGATCTTGCCTCCCAAGCATTCTCAGTGATCAGAAACAGAAGTGGTTACGTTGGATCAACGATACCATATTCGTTCTCAGATTAGTCCATTCAGTAAAGATAGACCCCAGTTTCGTGCAATTACCACTATTTTCGTGACCCAGACAGCGGGCAAATAAAACCAGAAGTAGTCTGGACCGAAAATACAATTTTTTTCCCATATCTTCAGGTCATGGAAGTCCAGTGAGATATGATCCATTGGGCTCCGACTCTCAGTTTGGTCTGTGAAGGGTATTACACTTATACAGTGTAAGTACACATACACAGTCACGGGAATCCTATTGGGGTTATTAAAAATAGAAGCATACTTCAACTACTTCTCAGTATTTTAATAGTCAGATACATCCATAGCGTAACTTCAGATTTAGAATAATTTAGAAACAAAAAAAACAAAAAACAAATATCTCAACTCAAATGAGTATAAAAGGAAAGCACTGGTAAGGGCACTTGGCTGCGGATTGGAGATGGAGAGTTGATCCCTGGCCTCGGCGGGGGGCGGAGATTTTTCCACGCTCCATTGTCCTCGAAGCGGATCCTAACGTCTACCTAAGTAGAATACCGGGTTTCGTTCCCGGGGGTTTAAGGCAGGCGGGTGTCGGACTGACCACTTTACAGTCAACTTAGTTCCGTTGGTCACGAAACGCCGGGATCTTACCTCCTCCTGCATAGGTCGATAGTGGAACTTAACTTTAATTTACCCTGCAAAATGCATTTTTAAAATAGCATTAGAAATGAATTCACAATCATATTACATAATATTTATATTATGTTAATATCATTCATATTTAATCATTAAATATATATCTATTACGAAATATATTATATGTAATATAAATATATTATAGCGAAATGTTCAAACATTGTTAATCTTTTCCAGAATTAATTTGGCGAGTTAATTTATCGTAAATGTTAATCTATCAATTGTTAATATATATTTTATATTATGTTTAATTTCTAAATTTATACATCCACGTTATGGTAATGTTTTTTGAGTAAATCGCAAAAATTTCTTAGCTGTATTTTTATTGGTATAACCCTTAATCATTTGAAATGTCTGAAGGAAATTCCCACAATACTGCAAGAAGTTTGAAGGAAAGACTTTCAGACAACACGGATATTGAATTAACAAATTCGAAGAACTTCAGCATTATATTCCTTAAAATTTCTTAATTTTATCTTATTTTGTTTTTGTTTTTTTAAGTCGTCGAAGACACAAAAAGAGAAGCATATGTTTTTTTTGAACTTCTAATGTCTGTTAAATAGAAAAAAAAATTCATAATTTCGGGGAAAAAATAGCGCATTACTTCTTAATCTGCAGAAATGGGATTATCTTTAATCATGTCAAATCGCGGCGCTAAATATTGGATTAGGTAAAAGAGGATTAAAATTCATTATTTAAAAACAATGAAATATTACTAGAAATAAAGATAGAAAGCTATTGTTTAGATTCCAATTCTATGGAATTTTCGACAAGTATCCAAGATTTCGGAAAATAAAGGTAAAGGTACTGATTTCGAATATAAAAGTTAAATCTTATGATTCCTTAAATAAGCATGTTAAGTTTCACGAAGGATCCACCGGTTCAGAAATAGTTGGGGAGAGTGACACAAACAAATCCACCCACACGCGGACTGAGTGATCTTATAAGTCTCTTATCAGATAAGAGAAAGTAAGCTAAAAATATCAATAAAAACATTCGTTCTAAAGGTAATGAGAAGTATTCAACGAATAACTTATTTTTCTTAATAAAAAATTAAATTTTCCTTGAGTGAAACATTTCCAACGTTTTCTTTTTCTTTTTTTTTTTAATATTCCTTTCTAGGCAGTGCGAAATCGAAAGGAAGAAAGCTATTATTTCTACCGCTAAGGAAAGTTGAATTATTAAAAATCAATTAAAGTACAAACTGCGGAATTCTTCTTTTTACTTTACAAATCATTTCCACTAACTTCCTAAATTATAGGAAGATGCCTGACAACGAGAAATAAATATTAAAACTATTATTAAAAAATTGGAATACGATGCCACTTTGTAAAGGAAATCATTAATTTGCAATTTGCACCTGCTTTTCTCAGTTACATCTTCTGACTAATATGGAATAGTGATTTATGAAAAAGGAGCGAAAAACTGCCCCTTTAATTTATAAATCAATGTTGATGTTATAGATTTATGTAAACTCAATATCATGCTTCATGTTATAAATTATTACAAACGCGCTCAAATCTTAAAGCTGATAAGACCATCTACGAAAATCAAGAATGTTTTTTTGATCTACAGAATAATGCTTACGGAAAATACGTGTTGATATTTTGTTTTCTAAGCTAATCTGTTACGCAATAGCTTTTATAACTTAATCGCCAAGATATTTATATATTTTTCAAAAGATTCAAAAAATGTATAAAGACTAAATTACAGCAGTTTTTACCAGTAATTTTTTTTTTAATCTGTTATTAGGTTTTGCTTAATAATATTGAAGACTTTCATAAGATTGGTATTAAGAAATACAATGAAAAAAGATGAAATAAAGGTTTGGAAAAGTTGAATGTAGAATAACCGAAACAAGTGTTTGGTAAAAACAATCACTAATTGCTTAATTTTATAAAAATGTAGATTCTATGACAAATTACTATTTAATTTACAACTTAATACTTCTGTTTGAGAAGTTTGGAGTAAATAAAATTTCTAGAAGATTACCAAATGTAAATATTCCTATGAGGAGAATTATGGATTGTTTTTGAGGCTTCAGGAAATTATTCCATCATTTCAGATATAGTAAAACAATATTGCAAGGGAGTATTGCAATATTGCAATCAAGAATTGACCTATCGATTCGTTTGTATCAATAAATAATTAATCACATTGATAATTTAATAACTTATTATCCACTATTATGCCATTGTAGCAGTAAATTTAAAAGTTGGCTAAAATGAAAGAATATTGAAACAGTTACTTTATACAGCATATAAAGCTATTTACAAATTGTAATGTGATCTAAAAATATGTTTGAATTTCAGCAAAATTGTCTAACATGAATTTTCCTGATAGATTTGTATATTAATAAAAGTTACTAAGTGATTCTTTTAAGTTGTCCTTAAAAATGTTGAAGAATCTCTTTATACCCACCTACTTGAACAGTGGGCAGCTTTAAATTTATTTTTTCTTTATTACTTTATATTATTCTTGTCAATCTACAAAATTGAGCATATAATTTTATAATGATGGAAACCACTTAATAATGCTTAATATGTAACAAAGAAATAACAAAGTAAAGTAAAATATCTATTAATGATAGATGTACGGAAAAAAAGTGATTTATAATGATCAAACCTTTCAGATTTTAATTGTCAGGAAAACCCCATCTTTGGACTTATTTAAATTCAATCTTTCATTTCCAAACATCAGAATTAAAAAAAAAAAAAAAAAAACTATAAGTAAAATATATAAATACCAAAAACTTTTACATAAAAGTTCTTAGATATTGGTTAGGTATTAACTTTAATTCGTAGTAATTACAAAAATCCTAGATCGTTTTTACTGTAAAGGTATTTCCTTTCAAGTTTGATGCTAATTTTGATTTTTTATTGTAAAGAGATTTAAATTTCCAAGTTGCTTCTTTATTTTCTTTTTCTTTATCATATCTGAATTTGCAAAAATATGAAAACTTGTACTAAATTTGTTAAAGGCAACAAAGAGAACTGGAAAAGACAGCAGAGAAAACTGTGGGAGTCAAAATTGGACAAAATTAGCTCTGGATTATTGAAGAATACTCTAAGGCCTTTACGCTTGGCGGCCATGAAAGTGTAATTTCTATGTACGTTTTAAACCTTTTCATCATTTAATCATAAATTATAAATTACATACAAAGCTTCAGTTATTTTAAGACGATTTCTAAGAACGATCAAAAATATATCGGTATCAGTAACAATTTCTATTAAAATAACAATTTCTTTAGAGCTTCAGGCTTTCTTTAAACCATCGTAAAATGCAGAATTTTCGAATGAAACTTATCATTCTACGTTAGATCTATTATAGACTATTTTACTTCGGAGCATAAATACTTGGTCAGTTAAATCTTTTAAATTTGTAAACAATAGAAGGTAA
Organism: Thereuonema tuberculata; assembly: GCA_023159025.1. Lineage (NCBI taxonomy): Eukaryota > Metazoa > Arthropoda > Chilopoda > Scutigeromorpha > Scutigeridae > Thereuonema > Thereuonema tuberculata. The sequence continues at coordinate 37,667,696 of JAFIDM010014012.1, read as the reverse complement.
ATTTTGCAAAATGTGATTGCATTTGTTTGGATTACTTTTAGAATAGAATTGACTTGGGGGGAGGCGCCATTTTCGCTGTAATTTTTTTTTATGACTGTCAGAGGGCACAAAATATTCGTAAATATTCGTATATTCGTAAATTTTCTTCAGAGTTCACTGAACACTATTGTATCTTTCTGATTGTTATATCGTTATTATTTGGTTAAAACCAGCGAAAATAAGGTAAGAGCACTATTATTTCAGCTCTGTTAATAAGAAATGGATTATTTCATCTAAGGCTGGTGGAAAATATTATGAATCTATGTATCTTACCCTTCCAGTGGCGTCTTACCCTAGGCATTGTGCCATTTTACCCAAGCAGGTTGGACAAGATGCCGGTTTGGAAAGTTTTTAAACATTGCTTTTACTCATAGTTACAGGTGATACAGAATCCTGTCAATTTTTTTTCGCGTACATAAACATCCAGGGACAAGTGCATGTGTAATATTACGATTATAACTCATTTACCTTTGGTATGAAAGGCAAGAAAGGCATAATGGTGATATCTCCCCCTACTACGTATTTTAAGTCTACTACGTATTTTAAGCATTTAAATGAAATTTTCTTGATCTTTCTCAATTTAGAGAATTTACATATTAATTCTTTCACCTTAAAGAGGTAATATAAGGTTTTAGTAATGTTTCTGTAAATTGACTTTGTTTCATTTCATTTAGGTATTAAAAACCGACAATTTAGAATCTTAATGACCGAAGTTCTCTCAAATTACTTACGTAAATGTTATATAAGCGCCATGTATATTTTGTTAATTATTTTCAGAACTTTCATGAAAAAGTTCTTACTTTCACGATTGGAATGAGTGATGATATTACTGATAGCTGAGAAAGTAGTTGCTGTAAATGCATTCAAGTTGAATTTTCCTATTCTCGACTGCAAACAGCTTTGGAAATTAATCCTTCCCAGAAAACCAATCAAATAACAGAAAAGTAATTAAAACTTGGTTTTCGGTTATCATTGAAGGCATCTTTTATTACGGAAAATGAAGAATCGATCAGAAGTGAATCCATCAAAGTTACTTCTCAGAAATTATTTTATCGATTTTGGTCATTTTTAACTTCTATCGGATATTTTTCGTTAGACGAGAACGTTTCAGAAATATTGATCTCAAACCGAGATTTGGTAAACAGTGATTTTCATATAGATGCAGGAATAAAGCAGGGAAAGTGGTTAAATTAGTTCTAAGCCTAACTTTTCTGCAAAATAAGTTAGATTTTAGGTACAAAACTTAAATTAAAAAGGTTTCTCTATTTAAAAAGTTTTAGAGGCTGCATTTAGATAGCTAATAATTAATGAAATTTTAATTTACAAGATATAAAAGTGTACTATACAAAATTGTTTGTTATGGTGATTTTTTTTTATATTACAAAATTTCTCATCCATTCTTTTTTTTTCAAAATATCGAGGTCTAAAGATATGTAGGTCATTCTTTGTGATAATTACAGTATGTTTAATAATTCCCAGTATTGTCATGTCTGCTTAGTTTTAGTAAGCATTGAATACTTGTCTTTATTCGTCTTGATAAAATAATAGCTGAGTTTGAATACAATTTTATTTACATTTACGAAAGTATAATCAAAAAACTATGATTTAATTTTTAGTTTATTTAACATCCTTCTTTCTCAAAATAATTCATGTTGAAGTATTGTTCAACAAACTTGCATCTACAATCGTTTCAATACATAAATTAAAAAAAGAACAGTTTCCGTGTTCGTATGTACTTTAGGTAAAATTTTTCAGTTGTTAATGGTTGAATAATAATTTTATGAACTGCTCCACTTTGATTCACTGTAGATAATAATGCTGAGTACGATGAGTTAACAAGTGTTCGTAGCAGTGATAAACGTAAAAGATTAATACACTCCTTCAGTGAATTCTCAAGTTGTTTCCCTCAGTTATCGGGACAATCCAACGCTTATCCTTCATGAAAGTCAGCAAAAAAAACGATTCACATTTGATAACGAAAATGTAAATTCGGCGTGTGATGGGGAATTAACTGAAAAAAAAACATTGTTTAATAAAGTACAAATAAGTTATTATAAGATTTTTACAAATTAATAATGGATAGTGTTTGGCAAAACACTATTTTCGGTAACAGAAGCACTGTTTTTTCAATAGAATGTAAGATACTTCCATCAAAAATGTCCAATGAACAAGATGAAATTATCAAGAAAGAATTACGAGAATTCACAAATTTATAAATGGATTGACAAACACAACTGGTATCTTCTCAAGATGTATTCTCCGGAATTTCAAATTAACTGTTCTATCGTAAAGATAAGAATACAGAACAATCAAACATTCTGCAAAAATTGCGTTGATTTAGCAGAATAAATACAGGAAATGTAATAATAATTCATGTATGAAAACAAATATGTATAAAAATATTAAAAATGAAAATCTATACCCAACCTAGATAGATATCCAACTAGAAAAAAATCAATATATTTTCTTTAATCATTCATTTCCACTGTAGTAACTTCACCTCTTCTTAACCTTACTTAACCTGGTTTTTTTTTTCAAAGTTATATAAAGAGGTAATTTTTCATTATATTCTTTATAGGTCTATTAAAATGTTCACTGGAAAGTAAACACTTAGCTTTTTATTTTTTTCGCATTTCTTGAATCCAATCGCTGAATGATTGATGACTACTATTGATGAGGGATCCAAAATATTTGACATATGTTCTGTCCTTTGCGAAATAGCAGTGTGTATTCCAGTGCAATACTATCCATTTCCTTCTTCAAAAACAAGCGCTTGTTTTTATTACCCTTACAATAAAATCTTTAAATATGCAATCATTTCTTTCTTGCATGTTTATTCAGTAGGAAAATTAGTTTATTAGTAGAACTAATTAGTTTATTAGTTAACTTTTAGAAATAAATTCGCTCTTCTTTTAAATCAACAAATTCAGGAAGATTCTGGAAAAAGGAAAGAAGTGACATTGTGATGGAATTGCAGTCGGAGTTGCGAGTGCGAGCAGTGAAGTCGGCAGATTTGTTTCTCGGAGTCAGTGTCAGAGTTGGACGGGATTGAGGTTTATGACGAAACCATAGTCATCTTCTGAATTGCTTAAGTCAGAGTTGAGTCGAAAAAATGTCCTTCGATTCCACAACCTCTTTCTATTACTCTAGCACAAAGAAAAACTTTCCAATTCATTGCATCGCTTTAAATTCTTGTTCGAATATCATAATTATCAATTTAGGGCAGTAAAGGACAAAATTTGATTAATATTGAACAAATTGAGCTGCGGGGAAGGGAAACAATTGCACAATATATGAAAAGTATTTTTCGAATTAAACAAGCTCTATTAGAATGAGATATCCAGACTAAATGTTGCAGTAGGAATATGTAATAAATTTGATTCAAAAAATTTCTTAATTCACAAATACTTTCTATCATTTACATTTTCTGACTTGCATCTTAAATATATTTTCTTTCAAGACAAATGTGGAAATAATTATATAGTATATATATTTTTAAAATATATACGTTAATGTATGCATTTATTTACTTATGTATATTTTTCTTCCTTTCTGTTCTACAACACTCTTTTCATTACAAAGAAAGTAATTGTAAATAACTTTCAACATTTCCAAATGAAATTCCCTCAGTTTTCTTTCGTTTCGTTGATAAAGTGGCCACATTCCACAGAATAGGATAATTACAAGTCGGTTAATCAAATTCTTTAGAAGTTCCTTTAAGCCTAACGCTTCTAAAAAGTGAGCAAAGAAAAAATCTGAATAGAGACA
>JAFIDM010014012.1:37642984-37658889 GCA_023159025.1 Thereuonema tuberculata | reverse complement strand
TTTTTTTTAAATCATTATCAGGAATTCAGTGTATTAACAAGGTTTGAGTTAAGAATAACGATTATTCCATGTAAATAGGGGTGGGTAAGATAGCATGGGGCCGCAAACAGACTCGCGCGAGCATTTTCTAGACCACCCTGGCGTAGTCTATTCTAAAGTAAAGGTAAATCAGAAACCGTTGCGAAGCACTGTGATTTTTTTTTGGTTATTTTTTTAATGTTTATCAGTCCCATTAGGTATACTTAAAAACTGTATACCTGTGGCATAGGACTGAGAATTTTGATCTATTGATCTAAAAATTAAATCACCAGTTAAAGATAATAATTAAATTATTCACTTAAAATTAGTAAAAATTTCATTCTTAATATTTAATTAACCCATCCACCTCATCAGAGACAATTTTCTGTTTTATTTGTTTAAATGTTAGAGTTTCTTTTTGATTAATATTTATTTGACTGAAAATTTTGTATTTAACGTAATTTGTTAACCTGTATCCAAAATTGTTTTTAATTTTATCCAATTTAAAGATTTTATAGCAGTTGTATCTAGTATTTATTTCTTAATTTGAGAATTTCTTTCTCTTATTACTTCAAATTAATTTTTGTACATTGATACATTGGTTTACTAATCATTATTCCTACCTTGTTAAGATATCATTCCAGCAGTCTTAGGGATAGGTGTCAGGGACATTTATCAGGGATGAAAAGGGTAGTGACAAAAATATATCTGTCAATGTTATAAGCTGGACCATACCTCAACTACGTACCAAATTTTATTGAAATCCGTCCAGCCGGTTTAGCGTTATGCCCCTGCAAACAGACAAGTGCACAAAGAGATAAGGAAACAAAGAAAGAAGAGTAATGGAGTACCAAGAATTCATATTTCCCTTTCTCAGTCAAATAGAAGACTTCTCCTTTGTAATAATTTCACATTATAAAAAAATAATAGAAAATCCAATTTTTATGGAAAGTAATCTTCACACTCTTAAGGAACTTCTTGTTTCTAATTTTAAAAATTCTAACACCCAAAAAGCCTATCTTAGATTTGATTAGAATTGGTTAGAATTGGTTAGAATAAATTTCAGCATTTTATAATTTTCAATATTAAACTGCACCTTAACAGTATTTCAAATATAAAAACTTTTCTCATTATTCAGAGAATTATTAAGATTGGCATATTTGACAACCAGTAGTCCTTTGATGGTAAAAATAAAGGTGTTTCAAGATTGGCTGAATTTTAAGAAAAGAAGATATTGACTGAGAAAAATAGAAAAACATATTAATAATGTGAGAATCCAACTTGACAGAGAATTTTGACATTTATGGCACATCTGTTATTCTGATAAAATCGATAATTATGATAGTTATTTTTGAATTTATGATTAAAATAGAATCAATAACATCAAATTTGATTAGTATTCTTCTGCGATATTCATTAGTTATCATAAATATTTACAATATTAAATGACGTTTGTAGTTTGGAAAAGCTGCCAGTAAACTCACATGTCTTTCATGAAAGCTAATATGAATTTCAAATATCCTTCTGTGAATGTTTATTTCCGACTTAGTACAAATACGTCGATTAGGACCTATATGTCGAAGGTTTGACTTCCAGAATACTTGACTTTTTGACGGAAGTAATGAATAACCTTCTTTTAAACTGTCGTAAACTTTGGAAAGCAGTGAACAAAATTGTTGATTTTGAAGAAACTTAGGCCAAGATATAAAAAATTAGCAAGTTGTTTGAAAGAATTTGCAGTCTACTTTCCTTCAAATGTTTTTTCTGAGAAATAATTTTTTTTCTTAATTTTTTTTTAAAGTCCGAAAACGACTGAAAGGAAAATATGACATTTACATTCAAATTACAATATCTACTCACTGTCAACAGTACAAAATTTCCATTTTCGGAAATATACTATCTACTGAAGTTGTAAAAATTGCATTAATTTAAAAATCTTATCAAGCCACGAGGAATGAATTAAGGAAATACAACTCATTGTTTAAAACAATGATATATTAACAGAAATAAGATAACAGAGGACTACGCTTTCTAGGTCATTTTTTTGTCTTCTTTTTGTTTTATCTTTTCGAAAAGCACCTATTTTGGAACGGGTTTCAAATACAAAAGTTAGATCATCTCTGGGCCCTTGAATATGCCTACCAAAGATCATCCAGCGATTGTAAAGTTATAAGGGAGGGGACACATACACATATATGTGGACATATAACCGACTCAGCCTTACTGAATTTCCTATTGGATATTTGGCTGAAACAAATCATTTTCTTTATCATTTTTAATTATTCGCATCTGTTAATTTAAATTTTTTTTTCTTCTTTTACACTGCTCGCAAAATTATGGGGATATTACTGTCAGTGTGTTGTAGCAGTCTCAGGTGACCATACACCCTACTAAAAAGTCAACATGTGACAAATTTTTCACGTTTGACATGCGAATGTTAATCCCCATCCGTTTGTCACGTCCTGATCAATCCCGATAAATGGATTCTGGACGTCATTTGCGTATTCAGACAATTTCCATGTTGATGCTGCCAAGTTTCTTATGTTCCCATAAAGTAGTTATTAATAATAAAGACAAGATGGTGGCAGTTTATGGAATAGAATGTGAAGGAGGTGCTAAAACATGCAGGTACATAGGAGAGACCAAAAGAAGGGTTAGTCTCCGAATGAATGAACATAGAAGGGCCATCGAGAGTAATAACAAGCAATATCTTACTAATATTCATCTTAAGGCAACTGGACACCATATCTTAATAGACAATCCAATTGTTTATGCCATTGAGAAGGACGATTATCTCAGAAAATTTCATGAATCGCTCATTATTAAGTCCAAGTCCATTCCTTGTTATAATACTGAGGTCTCTATTCTTAATGCGCTTGAATATGACATTAACTGAGATGTAATGTTGTCATTATTAGTATAATTTTCTATATTGCTGTTATTGTTTTAATCTTTTGGTTGTTAAAGATGTAACATTAGCATTGTTAAACTTATTACTTTGAAAATTTTTATGTTCTTATGCTGAATAAATTTTACTCGGGACGGGTAGGTTCCGATTTTGTATTATTTGTAATCTGATAATGGGAGATTATCCCGAAACATGTTTTTTTGTTGGATTCCTTGTGTATATGGTCTATTTTCACTAATAAAATTAAATAGATTATAAAAATTGTAATTACTTTAGTTTCAGTAATTTTTAAAGAGAGAGAGAGAAGAGAGCAGACTGAAGTTACACACATGGAAGTTAGTCTTATAAGCCTTATGAGGATATCTAAATTTGAAGTTTTCGAATTCATATACTGGTACTTTATAAAAAGGGCAGTCTATTACAAACATTCTAAGGAAATTATTTTGATCCCAAAACATAACACCTGCCATTAGAAACATCGAGAAACAGCTTCATCAAAAAAAAAATTCTTTCAAAATCGAGTTGGAAAATTCTTCAAAAAGAAATTTTAACTTTCATTATAAGCCAGTCAATGAAACAATTTTTTGCAGACGAAATTGCAATTTATTGATTTTTTTGTAGGAATACGAAAATTTGGAATTTCTTAAACAAATCTATTAGAAATGAATATTTAAAATATTAAAAATATTTGTGGTCCGTTTCTTGAAAAGATTGCAGTGACATCACGCGGAGTTACAGATACTTCATGATGGTCTAATGGATAATGCATTCTGCTTGTAAGACTAATGGCCGAGTGCACCAACCAACAAACGAAGCAGTCATTAGTTATGAAAGCGATAGTGAATAATCTGCCGCCAAGTAAAAGTTGCTGTGCACCAACGAATGTTTCATCAGTCATTTACGGATGTTCGCTAAACATCTAATGTGTTTATAAAAGTGGCTGCGATTGGTTATCAACAATGAATGTCACTTCCGGATGTCTGTACATAGGCGCAGTATGTTACAAAATGGCAGCCTCTACGGAGTAGAAAAAATACATGTGGACAGAATATTTATAACCGATACGAAATGTCCCGATAAGAAATTTCACAGGAAGTAAACTTATTCAATATTATTTTAGGAATATTTAATAGGAATAAATGCAGCTACTTCATCGTCAAAAGCACAGGAGTCGGTTTCAATCGAGGCCGACGCCAGCCATCTTTAAACGTTGGATGGCGCGGAGGCTGATGGGAGTTTTCTTTTGAATGCCGCAATTTTAATTCGCGAGTTTCCGAGCTGCTAAAATTTGGCATCTGATCAGCGAGTTCGCGCCTGTAAAACCCCTCACGAACGTTGGTGCACAGAAAATGTCACTTAATCGTTGTTTAGCAGCGATCAAAGTTAACGGAGGTTTATGCACTCGGCCCAAAGAATGTTGGGCCGATTCCCCAAATTAGCAAAAAAAAACCGTTTGTTTGTTTTCTTTACTTTTCTTTTTTTTCAGTTTTTTTGTTATTTTTTTTTATTGTCTTTTTACATACTTTTTTTTGTTTTATTTTTTTTTTATTTATTTTTTTTGTCTTTTCATTGCCTATTTTTTATTTTTTTTTATTTTTTATTTATTTTTTTCACTTTTTTTGTTTATTTATTTTTTTCATTGCATTTGTTAATTTTCGTATTGGTCATCGTATTGGCGTTTTGTATTGGCCTCCTATTGGTCATATTATCAGAAGGATCAGAGTTTAGATTAATGACTATTGACTGTTCTTCACGGTCTAACAAGCAGTTCAGATTTCAGAATTCGTCTTCTACTTTGATGGTATATGTTGCAAAACTCCTCGAAATTTCTGCTGCCACTTTCCAAATGTCTCTTCAAATAAACACTAACAAATAATTGTGGCGCCAATTGATTATATCTTCGCTCTCACACAATCGTAAATTTTAGCCGCTAGTGATACCAAAATGAAACAATTTTAACCTTCTATATTATCGAGTACTGCGGGAAATACTTTGCAACTCCGGATCGTCAATAATTTCTTTCAGTTCATTTCCAATGGTTGATATTTCATTTTGAAAAAAAAAATTAAGCATCTTATCTCCGATTGCAGTATATAGAAATCAATCAAATTTTATCAGAATGTGATGAATTTGCTTTCGGAGGCTAATTCTTACCTGGTGTGAGTAAAATTTCATCCCCTTGAAATTCTTTCTTAATGGGCTAAAAACACCACAGATATTCCTGTCAAATATGTTGTTTTTCTTTTACATTCATGTGCTGCTCAATTCATTTAACTTCGAATAAACATTTAAAATTATTTGTTTCGCACTGCTATGTATCGATTGACCACTAGAATTACTTTTCAAATATTTATAGGGAGACGAGTGCCACGCACTGGAGGCTGCCATGTTGAAATAAGACCCTCAACATCATTAATCAATCACATGTTCCCTTGCTACTTGATCGAAAATAAATAAATCTAATAATATGAACAGTTACATTTCTGTCTCTTAAAATATTTAATGTTTTTAAATCAACAATAATCAGGATGAAATAACGCAGGAACCATATTCTTTACTGCAGAATAATGTGCTGCAGGGTTCTCTGATGTCACTTCAATTTTTACAGGAAACCAACTGTAATTTATGAAACTTACAGTCATAACACTTATCGATTATAATCTTCTGAAACACTCACTTAATAACTCTTTTCTTCGTTTTAAATTTTGATATTTCGAAGATATATATTACATATCAAAGGTATACATTTTACGTTTTGAGGAAGTTCTGCATCAAAATATTAATATAAAACAACACCAAAACATAAAATGTTAAACATTACAATTATCTTTTTTAAGTATCAATAATCTAATGATATAAAAATATAATATGATATGTTAGAGTTTATAACATTATGGCATTTTTCAATACATATATTAAAAATAATAAGATACTTTATTTAGGAAAAAAGCCACATTAAACTTAAATACATATAGAACGTAAAATTTTTGAATAAATCTTTATTCCGAATATAATTAAGAATTTATACTTTAGAGAAGTCGTTAAATTACATTAGAATTTTTCATATAGGAAACTATGATATTCTCTACAAATAATTTCCAGTTTTATATTATGATAATAAATAAACATTTACTTTATTTTATAAATCTTTTATTGTATGCAAAGTAACTTTAATTATTTATCAAGTTTTATATTAAATTTCTTGAGGATCCATTAAAATAAATATTTTTATAAAGAGCTGTTTACATAAAACAGCATGGAATTTTAACTTCTAGACAGACATGTTAATTATAAATGCTATCTGTCTTCTTAAAGATATAATCATGGTCTTTTGGTCAAAAAATATTTTTACATTTATGTAACAATATGTTCATGTTTATATATAAATTCTAAAACTTTTTACATTAAATATGTAATTTTTTAATACTGAAACGGGGATCTAGTTTTACGAATTTTCGCTTCCAATGAAGTGTTAGATTTCACTTTAGTCATGTATTAGGTTAAAAGTTCCCCAAAATTTTGATCGAAATCAAAATTCAATCAATATATACTTCAGTGTTAATAATAAGGGCTCATTTCTGTTGATTTATATCGGTTCAGTTTAAATTATAAATTATTTTGTAGAAATTTATAACATGCCCAAAAAATTTAATAATGGAGGAATAATGCTATAGAAAAGTTTTGATTATAATTCGTTCTTAATGCAAAATCCAAAACAGTCAATAATCAAATTGAATTTTAAAATTTTATTGTTAAATCCTTTTTCCTTTTTTATTCGAAAAAAATTTTTCAAGTGAAATGCTTATGTAATATTTCTTTGTTGGATTCTTTCCTGCAAAAACATTGGAAAACATTTTTGAAATGGAAAGAACTGAAAAAAAAATCATGTTTTTATTTTTCAAACGTCATAGTTTTCAAACGTCATAGTAAGGGATTAAAAAAAAAGAAAATTTCTCTTTCTATATTTTGGAAAAGAGTTTTTTTTTGTCCATAAATCGTGCAAAGACCGTTTTTCGCCCCCCTGTAATTACTCACACCTTTCTATATTATTAGGGTCTCGTCTGTATGACTCATCATATAATTGCTAATAACCATTTTTAACCCCACCTATTCCATTACTACACACTCTCCAGATGGTCATTCGTATTTAAAACAATATTAAAACTGGATCGTTGTATCGTCTAAATAAAAATAAAAAAAATTCTGAATTATTTTTTGTAATAAAATGATTATTTTGAAGTGTTAAATTAACATATTAATAACAAATTAGTATAACATTCATTCTCTCCAAAACGTTTAACTGTTTTCATTTATCTGTAACGAAAAGCTGTAGATAATATTAAAATATTCCAAAATTTTATTACTATTATTATTATTATTAGTAGTAATTTTTCAATTTCAGAAATTTCTTCAGAATATAACATATAAAAAAGATGGAAAGGTAGTGTGTCCCGATTTTTTTCATATTCTTACATAATTAAACTGATTTTCGAGTAATGCATATTCTTCATATTCTCCATATTTCTCAAGTTATGTTTGCTTAAACCAGTGTGCTTATATCTGATATTTACAATCATTATGAGAACGATAATTCCAGAAATGATGCACAGATCTATATCACACTACATATTTAAGAGTTTAGAGCTATTCCCCAGCTATAATAAGATTTGTGAATTATAGCCTATTTTATAAGCCACTTATGTTATGGGCCGAAACTCTGTCTAGTATAAAAATGACAAATAAGGAAGGAACATAGGAAGAAAAGAGATCTCGCACCTTGATCCATCACCGACAGAAATCTGGGACAGTCGTTTCGTCCATTTTTTGGGAATCGTCAGCCAGATAAACCCTCCATGATAGGCTCCGAAAGTTTAGCGAGTCCACTCAGTGTCACGTAAGTGGGAATCCCCAAAAGAAATAAACAACCAAATAAAGATAGCTTAGATTCCCGTCATTTTCATGTTTTTTTTAGGCACTTTAAATCCTTTTTACTTTGTATACTTCTGTAACTGAAGGATTACTGCACTGATAAGCTTTTAAACATTAATAAAATTTAGTCATACTTTCTTGAACTTACTTGTGATTTTTTTGCACCAATTTTAAGAGCCAAACTGAAAGAGTAAAGAATCAACATTTTGTCCTTCTGCAACTAAATCAATAATGAAATACTGTTAATTAATTATTCTTTAGAACATACATATTGGTATCCAGATCTTATTATTGTTTTGGAAATAAACTTTAGAGAATAAAGAATTGAAGAATTGAATTTGGCTTCCAGAAATTTTTAGCAGCGAAGTAAGCTGTAAGCTGTAGACTGCGAGCTAGACTTCAATTCTTGGCGGAGGTTGGAGATTTTTTTACGGTGAGTTTTCATTGTAGACAGGGTCCTAATATCTAATCAGCAGTTTGAAGAAGGAGGTACCGAATTTATTTCCAGGGTTAAGTATCCCAGACAGACCTACGTGGTAGGTTTGGGTTGGGTGAAGGTAGGGCTTCCGGTGTTTCCTGTGAAATTGAATTAAGTTGAGGGTGGATGGTCAGCCCGTCCGACTTTAAGTTCCAGAAATTAATTATTAGAAATTATATTATAAATTTTTGCAGTAGTTTTTTTTAAGATCAATTTGATCTGATTACATCATAGAAATCTTTCATTTGATAGCCTTTCATATGGATAAAAGCGTTAAGTGAAGTGAATTACTTTAATAACTCTGAATCAATCCCTCCATTTAAAACTTTAAACCTTAACACAACCAGATTTTAAAGAGCTATATTTTTGATTCACTACTAGAATTTTTCTTAGATACAATACCGGAAATCGGGGGAATATGAGCACGGTTAAGGCTTTTCATAAAAGAAGTCATCGTTTGTAACTATATTCAATGCTCCCCATTTCATCCCTCGATGTGTCCCCTAACTTAGCAAGAAACTGTGATAAGTAATGGACAATGTAGTAGGCATTTATGTCCCATTAACAAAATAGCTGCAAGTAGCTCATATTACCCCGAGGCTGGGGTAACATGAGCTGTTGTTACTACAGGCTCCAAATAATATTAGCATCTTCTTTAAAGCTGTAAATATGATGGTATAATAATATTTTTTAATTTTTTCTAATTATATATGATTATATACATATCAATCAATTTTTTTTGAAATATTCAACTATTTTAAGCGTTATTTAAATTGTCAAGAAAAATGGCTGGTTTGTCGTAGACCTCGGAGCTGATAATTCTCTACATCTGTAAACAAACAACCAAAGAAATTCACTAAAATTTCTAAATACAGACATATGTGCGCGCGTATTATATTATACTAATACATTGGATGAATAAATTATTCATATTCATTTCTGTGTAGGCCTATAATTTTCATTTTTTGATGTAATTTACATTTTTTATGCTAATTATTTTCAAAGTGGTGATAACGTTTTTATACATCCTTTATATATGATATCCAGTAGGACCTATGTACATTAATATAAATATGTTGTCAGTAGGTATGTATTTCTGCATTTTAACCATACTGGTCAGACTGATCTAAATAATAATTCCTAAACATGGAAATTAATATTTACTTAGTGTTACAGTTATTAATGAATACATATTTTTAAATTTATTTATTTATTTTTACTGTAAATTTTTTTAGATCAGTACTGACAAAATATCACGAGTATTTTAAAAAAAAATATTTTACAGTTGATAAAAGTGTAAAATATGTTTTTTTATATTAAAAAATAGTTGCTCATATTCCCCCTTGCTGATATGGCCTTGCTCATATTTTCCCAGCCGCCATGTACTAAATTTACTGCAGGCGGGGCCAAGATTCTTCACTAAAAATGAAAATATTTTATTGGAAATGGAAAGCCCAACTCTAAGTTTTCAAATGACTATTGTGTCTTTTTGTTGGATTAAAAACTCACTTGAATTTTAGCCCATCGAAACACACTGGAAAACTATAGGACTACATTTTTAAAGTGAACTTTCTATGACTTAACTTCGAATGGTGAGTACACGACGAGGAATGTGACCAGAGTGACAGCGCTTGGTTGGATCCTGGCTGATGCTACGAAGAAACACTACCATTTGTTGGACACGGAAAATAACTATTCTCTCTTGCCGATATGCAAAACAGCACTTCAACCTGCTCATATTCCCCAACTGCTTACATTTCCCCGACTTCCCCTACAGTTATGCACCGATTATATTTTGATATCAGTAATATTTAGTATGGGTAAGATAGAATACAGGGAAAGATAAATATAAGATTAACTGAAGTTTCACAGAGCGTCTTGAAAATGGACACATGTCTTTTTCACTTGTTAAAATAAGTTTGTTTTTTAGATTGTATTACGCAGTGATCTTATTACTAATAAATTCCTTATTTGTCTTAATTCTACAATTCTTTCTTATCTATGCTCATCGATTTTCTACTCTTTTTCTCTGTTTTTCTTGAATAATCTATAGGCATTATAATACTATTTGTCAAATAAAATATCTCCAAAAGTATGCTTTTAAATTATTAGCATTTGCAGAAAATGTTGTTAATTCTTATATTTCTGTTCTTATTAAAATCCAAGAAAATTTTAAGAAAAAAAAAACCCGAAAATTTTGCAAAAGTCATTTTATAACCAACTCGAAATTTATAAATAAGTAAGTTAACAATAATGTGATCACAGAAACAAACATTTTACATTTTTCTTTATTACCCATCTTTATTATCCAAGATTGATACTTTAAATAGCTTTCAAATTAGCAGGTTACATTTGAAATTATAAGCTGTAATTAGTTTGGCGGCATGTCATTTGTTTTTTCATACTCGCGAACATAATTTCGTAAGTGAAACATTCTTGTATAAACGTCCCATATTTCTTCTTCAACTCCTTTCTTTTGTAATGTATATCATGAAACATCTTCTACGACATAAGAAACAAATGTTTAAATATCATATTTATTTCAAAACAGCAAATTTTCAAGGAGAAATGAATGTCTCCCCTTTTTCAAGCCTTTTTACGTATAATAATAAGTCGCGAGATTTCTTAGTTACAATATCAGTAAATACCATATTAACAATCAATAATATTAATACAATATTAGGGAATATCGTATTCTACTTCAGAATAACCACTTAGACTTAATAATTAACGAATTATATAAATACACTTCATATTCAATTTTTTTTAACAATCCAATTCTTCAAATAATACCTAAAAATACCTTTTTATTGCAATTTAAATACTCTTTATCGATGAAATCTCTAGCTAATTTCACTATACATTCATCCACATTAATCCCCTCCTTCCTATTTAAATTTTTTCCTTTTGTGATTCGTATACATAAGCTCTCAATTAAATTTTCTAGTTTTTGTATTCTTTTCATTGCATAAAATTCTTACTTCATTCTTAATATAATGTTTTTTCTTATTACAATGTTCTGCTGTTTCAGACATCTCTACTAATTTTTTCCTTATGTAGTACCCATGTTCCGAAACACGTTCCTTAATTCCGGTAGTTCTTTTTGTCTCCCCTAGGTAAAATAAATCGCAATTCAAGCATTGGAATTTATATACATTTTATATTCATACCTTTTATCATCATTATTCAATTTTTTTGCACAAAACATTTTTTAATTTATTATTATAGGCTACTCAAAACCCTAATTATTCCAAATTTTTTACATATTTCTTTTAATCGCAAACTATTACTATTTAAATACGGGATGAAATACCTCTTGTCATCTATGTTTTCAACTTTTTTATCTTAAAAATATGATAATTCCTTATTGTGCAAACAATGAATTTGTCTTTGTAACCATTCTTTTTTAGTATTGATTTCATATCAGCAACTTCTTTATTAAAATCTTCTTCTTTACTAGTATTATTATCTATTCTACGTAAATAATTCTCTATTATATTTCTTTTTATATTATGTCCTGAATCAAAATTTATAACATGATCACTTTTGTATTCTTTAGTGTAGTGTTTTAGAATCAGTTTGTTTTCCTTTTTTATTAACTTCAAATCAAGAAAATTCAAAAATTCATTGACTTCTTCCTCCATCTTGAAATGAGTGTCCTTGTTTCTTTTATTAATTTAACTAAAAAAAATTATCAAATTGTTCTGAACCAGTAAATTAATATATCATCTGCATAACGATAGTATTCCATCTTATATTTAGTATCTTTCAATAGTTTGCATTCAAATACATTCATGAACATGTTGCACAATGACTCTGATACTAGGGACCCCATTGGAATTTGTTTCTAAATTTATCCCGATGCCTAAAAATACGCATTTTCTGTTATTAAATTTATTATTTCAATCAATTCATTACAGTCTATTGTTTGTTGCAACAGTGCTTCCCTATTTTCAAATGCTAAATTTTCCATTAACATTATAGTTTCTTCCACCGGGATATTCGTATATATATTATCCATATCTAAAGAAAACATGTAAAATTTCGTTTTATTATTAAAGAAATGTTCTACTTTTTAAATTAAGTCTTTTGAATTCTTTATTATCACATCTTCTCTTGGTAGTTTGAAATTTCTCACAATTTTGTTTACAAATCTTGCCAAATTGTGAACAGGAGAACCATATGCATTAATCACTGGTCTTATAGGATTATTGTCTTTATGTGTTTTCACCCTCCCTTCCATTGTCGGAATTCTGTCGGCTTCTTTCATAATTTCCTGGCTCTGTGTAAAACTTATAGTACGATTATTTGTCAAGTTTGTTACCACTTTTTTTCCCTTTATTACATAATGTGCATGTAGGGTCAATTGAATATGAAGTGTGTTTATATCTTTCATTATTTATTAAGTCAAAGTGGTTATTGAGAAGTAGAATACGTAGAATAAGTAGAATATTCCCTAATATTGTATTAATATTATTGATTTTTAATATGGTATTTGCTGATATTGTAACTAAGAAATCTCGTGACTTATTATTATACGTAAAAAGGCTTGAAAAAGGGGAGACGTTTATTTCTCCTTGAAAATTTGCTGTTTTGAAATAAATGTGGTATTTAAACATTTGTTTCTTGTATCGTAGAAGATGTTTAATGAAACATTCTTGCTCGAGTCCGATATTTTTGACTCATTGTTGAATCGCACATCAACTGATAAAATATAATAATTTTTTACTATCATACGGTATTGTTTTTGGATATGCAGTATTGATTTAGGCTACTTTTTACATTTGAAACACCAGTAATTTCACCACTGAATTTAAACATCCTTTCTTAAAATGTTGTTTTTAGGACCCTGAAACAAGAAAGTGTAAAAAGGGGGAGCTCTTACCTTCATTCTGTCACCAGCTCTACAGTCCAAACTATTGTGATCTACAATCACTTCCTGTTCCGGTAAAATGATTGTACATAAGAAAGTATCCTCAACACATAATAGGTATTTTGAGTGGTTTTATTCAGCTTCTTTTCATATAGTGCTTACTATATTTAGTTAAGGGCGCAATAACCCAGCTTCGAATTCTTTGTCATGACAATGCTTGAATAGCAATAGCAATAGCACATAAGGGACCATTCTCCCTTTTTTTCTTTTTCTTTAAATTTTCTTTGGATTTCTTTTTATCATTTTATGATTTAATTTTACATTTCCTACAAGAAACTGTACAGTGCAGAATAAAGACACTTCATTCTGTTACGCTATATTCTGACCGATTGTGTGTCACCACCTGGAAAGCCCACACTACAAGTCGGCTAGACATAAGTGATGTCTTATTGCAACCTGTTCTACCATATTCTGCTTATAACATATATAGTTATTCGTGTGATTTGTATTGCTCAATTTTGCAAATGTTTCAAAAATTGAATGCAACAACAATTGAATCTTCTAAAAAAAAAAATCAGGAAAAATTAATTTAAAAACGAAATAAAAGTTAACTGAAAAAAAGATAAAACGAGAATCTCAAATGGACAATAATAGCAGCGTAGTGAGATCTTGAAATAAATCCATGAAATCCATCTGTAATCGTTTTAGTAATTCTGTAAGTCTTACTTACATTGATGTCTTCCTTGTAAGGATTTTTTTTAGGTTGTTTTTCGATTTTTTTTTTTTAGGATTAGTAGAAATACTAGGAGATTCATAGCTTCTGTGACCAAAGAAGAAGTGTTAAATATTTTTAATGTATAAATACTATTTTAAAAGGATATGTTAAAGATTATTTCACTATTAAAAACAAGAAATATACTAAAGTAAAATATGTTTGACAAATCATATATTTTACTTGTCAATGATTTGTGTAAAATCGAAATCGGTAGTATTGTACATTTTATATGTTAAACCTTTTTAATAACTACTTCAGTGTATCGGCGTTTATTTCATCTATTATTCCTTTGCTTACGTTTAACTTCAGACTTTTTACATTCTTTTAAAAGCTAAAATTCCAATAGTAGTTCGGAATCTTAACAGTGATTAGAAATAGTTTGTGATATGACGTGTTGTTGATTTTGTTTTAGTTAACAATTCGAATTAATAATTACGGTTCTCATTTTATTTATTTGACCGAAAATAATTGCAAATAATTTTCACTTCCCATCATTTGCAGCTGAAGAAGATACAGTTGAAGAAATCTAACAAGCTCGAAACATCTGTTTTAGATCCTAATATGAGTTTAAATTTATAATTATCCTGAATCTTGAAAACTAAATCTTCAATTTGTAGATTCCTTAACGTTTACTCATGAGATAATATTTATTAAGCACAGAAGATTTAGTAAGTTTACTTCAATCTTGCAATGAAATTGCTTTAACAATTTTAATGTTCTGTTGTTGGATTTTTGTTAATGTCTTTGAAGAATAGAAATGCTTAGAAATATTCGTAATTACAGATCTTAGAAGGAACGAATGCATTCCTTAAGTTCTGATTGTGCTTATTATGGAAATGTGCTTCCTGTCTACAGGTGTAGCCTTTCCAAAGTTTATTTTTTTTCAGTTCGCTTGCCAAGGTTGACCACGCCCTTTGAAGTAATTCAATGAGAAGAGCAGCAATGTTTGTCTCGTAATTAAAGAAGGTCTACGCAACAACAGCTGAAAATCGATTCAGAAGGCTTAAATACAATGTCTTCAATCCAGGAAACGTACAAGAAATCGGGGTTCGTGCTGTGAAGTTCAAAATGTTTAGGAATAAACATTCCTAAGTATGTTGTCTAATTCAAAGCTAATTCTGACATGAATCCTTTGAAAAGTACTTTTTGCGTGTTTGAACTTGGAATATATTTTAAAATAAATAATGGATAAAAACACACAAGTCTAAGAATAACACATACTTACATGTTTATTACAAGTTTGAACTTGGAATGTACTTAAAGAGAAATTAACACTTACAGTCGTATTATTGAAAACAAAGTTACCAGAAGATACTAATCTACCGATTGAAATTATATAAAATTTAAACTGAATTTGGAAAATTCGTTGCTTTTGAAATACTGTTTAGAATTCAGATTTAGCATAGGATTATTTCGTTTTTGGTGTTGTTGAATTACATTATTCGAAAACGGGGCTCTTAATAAGGTATGTGAGCCATATAACGCCAAGTATACCTTTAACGCCACCTATCTAATTCTTCTTAAATATAAGAGATGGCGGTACTGCACTAAAGTAGTTTGCATTGACATGTCATTTAGTGTTGAAGTGAGTTACTAGCAGACCGCCAACATTTTCGAGTGAAATTACATTTCCACCATTTCGTGCCGAGGACAGGTTCTGAAAGGCTACTACTACATCAAGGTAAGATAAAATATAGATTTTTTAATGTTCAGCAAAGATTAAATATATCAAACTAAATATTTTCTTGATTCTTGAAGATTCTTATATGTAGATAAGTTAACTCCTATTTTTAAAATTCGGTAATTGTAGACAAACAAGTGTATCATGTGATCCATGTGCTCAGTAGCGCTTTAACGCCATGGTGGCATTAATGGTCTGCATATACGATTTTAGGTTATATTAACTGAAAAATATTGTTTTTTT
>JAFIDM010014012.1:37600113-37610190 GCA_023159025.1 Thereuonema tuberculata | reverse complement strand
TGTTAAAAGTAGAAACTTAAAAAAAAACCAGATAATTAATGCAAAAGACAGTGTCAAAAGCAAACCTGCCCCATAATATGCACAATTTCATAAACAAACTTTTATAAACACAACTTTATCGGAAGCGACCAATTTTCACCCCCAATTTCCGGTCAGGGAGTGGTCCTGGAGATCTGATTTTCACCTACTTTTTGATGCTGAACACAATGGTGAAGGTTTCCCTTATGTTTTACAAGCAAGCTATAAGCTGGGGACCGCTAACATTGCTTTTATTCTGTCTGGATGGCACACTCTGTAGCGGCCAAACGGTAGAGATATCCGAATGAAAACCTTCACCATTGTGTTCAGCAACAAATAGTAAGTGATCACGTATAAAGAAATCAGACGTCTACGACTACTCCCTGACCCCCCCCCCCAAGGCGTTGTCTTCATTTTAAAAAAACTTTAAAAGATAGAAAACGCATGGGGGGGGGAGTCAGGGAGTGGTCCTTGAGATCGGATTTTTTTGTACGTGGTCACCTACTTCTTGATGCTGAACACAATGGTGAAGGTTGCATTCTAATATCTCTAACCGTTTGGCCGCTACAGAGTGTAACATCTAGGCAGAATAAAAGCAAGAGCGGTCCCCTAGCGGTTTTACAGGCAAGCTGTAAAAAAAGGCAAGCGGCCTTGAGGCCGCTAAAAAAGCGTTCTAAATGAAATAAATTTTATTTATTTCGATGTAGGTTAGCATTCCTAAGATTAATCATCTTATCGCGTATTCTAAGTACAATGTGGCCCTAATTAAAGAGGTGGTGCTCAGAGATCACTAGCGGAAAATGAAGTAGAAAAAAATTCAAGCAAACCTGATGTAAGTCTCTGTGAACATGAAGTTTGAATTTCTAAAACAAGTCAATGTCACTGCATAATCTCACTATTGCTACTGACGGCTATAAGGAAGGCGAACACTGATTTGCGTCATTCTAATAAGGCTGAAATGTTGTGCCTTTCATCTTATCTGAACGTGCTTTGATAGTCCAGATTTACTATCAACATTGCGGTAACGCTAATATACCGCGCTTCGAGAATTTCCTGGTTGAAGCATAGCAGAAAAGGCCCAATGCTAATAACAGATGTTAGAAAAATGATTTTACTATTTAAAAATAGTGGATCTTTAGCAGCGAGGCCAGAACGATTCCTCAACAATTTGAAGTTGTAATTTCCGTCATGCATCACGAAATGAATAACACTTAAGATGGCAACAGTCCTCAAGCTATGCGTGGCAGCTGGTTGTGCAGACTCAGGCATATTCAACTGTGTGCAGACTCCTGTGACAACAGACACCTGTGTGCAGACTCCTGTGACAACAGACTCTTGTGTGCAGACTCCTGTTTTTTCCCCTACATGATATCCAAAATTCAAGCTGTGCTTCTTAGTAATGCAGAAATCCGATTGCTGTTTTGCTTAACATAATTAGCTCGTATGGAGGTAGATGAGTTATGGCCTTTGCAGATCTTGTAAGGTAATAAGTCACATTTTTATCTGAACGACAGTATTAAATGACACAATTGCTGTATTTGGGCTGGGAGTAAGACTCGTATACTTGCTATATACTCAGAATTGCTTTACACTCACTGAATGTCAGTGTTGTGTGGTTTCAGTGTATCGTTTACCATCGTTGCACACTTTTTCAAAGAAAATCGCCTGACAGGCGAATCAATGACTTGTACTGTTTCTGTTAGCAGGTATCGAGAGATGTTGCTGAACTTTACTGTTCCGCAACTGCTGCAGATGCCCGGTTTCTACCATATTCGTGCAAGATGGAGAACTACCTCATTGGATTGCCGATAGAGCGATTGTTACGACATCATTTCACAGAGTTATTACTTAAGCATTTCCTATGTCTTGGCCACTTGCTTCTCCTGATCTCTATCCCTGAGACTTTGGATGATGAGCCTAACTAAAGTATATGAAGGCGAAGTTTCTGATTTAGCAACCTGAAAGACAGCGAAACGCTATATATTAGACAATCAATACAGATTTGTCGTGTTCGCTATAGAAAACGTCACTTACAGAATGCAGTTCTTAAAACATCTGAACAAAGGACATATTGAACTACATCTTTAACTTGTAAAAATCCGAAAATTGATTTGTATTGTCCTTTCTAACAATTATTGCTTCATTAATCCCAAATCAGGCGCTTCTAGCCCAAAGTTTCACTGGTGACAATTTTTTTTTTATTTGTGCTTAATAAATTCAAACCCCATGCTCTAGAAAGTACTTATATCACGTTTGGTTGAATTCCGTCTAGTATATCTTTCGTTACAAGGCACTGAACACCTTTTCTTCCCTTTTGGTGATCTTTTAAGGACATATTAACATAAAAACTGATAGTGATTGATGTACAGAGAATAGAGCAGATTAATTATCAGCAACGAAGTTAATACGTCTGGATAAGGATTTCTCAATGATAACTGGACTTCAATGATACAAAAGATTCATATATAGAAACAGAAAAGTATCCATCGTAACTGAAATCAAGATAGAAAGTGCCCAATTAAGGTAGTATAGTAATGTAATATAGGACGAAAAAAAACTGTAGAATGGTTCTAAAACTTAGAGCCTTATTTAACAAACATCAACTGATGAGAAATATTTATACCAAATTCTTCTACAAAATCTCTTCTTTTCATATTTTGTAAAGCATAAAAGTAACTCTATGTAACTCCTTCGTAGTATTTTAAATTGTTTATTTAAATACTAAAAATAGAAATTTTCGGGAACGTGATACGTAATTCCCTTCCTCAAGCCCAAATAAGAATAAATGAAACAAACAATAATACAAGAAAGAAAGAACATCAACAATTTAAAATTATACATCAAAGTGAATGACACAAAATTGTTGTAACAATGACAATTGAATAAATGGGTAAATTTATAGATAATGACAAGAATTAACGTTTACGAGAACAATGAGTTGATTAAAGTTAATAATTTAAAGAATTTGTACCAGTGATAGTAACACCATATTTATTGTCTGCTTTAATAAAGTCTCTAATTAAACCAATGGTGATGGGGTCCACTTTGATGCCTTCATATCTATTAAAGTTACTGTTTCTAGTATTCTTTATGATGCAACTTTCTATTATTTTCCTTAGTTTCCAATTAAATTCTTTATACAATAAAGGTCTCAGGCGTCGGTCTGTCGTGAGATCAATGTGCCAGCGCCCGGGTTCAAATCCCGGTAGCGAGCATGGATGATTCAAAAATTTCCTTTCCTGTGTTGTAGCCTCTTCTTCACTTTCTCTTCGGTCTGACGTCATTCCTTAATGGCGTCCTGGGGAAGGCCACGGGAAACCACCCCAGTATCTTTCCCTTGTAATTCTAGGGAGTCTGCTAGGGGTTCGCCGTCTTGGGAACACTAGCGCTCCCTGGAGCACGGATGCTTCGGCAACGAAGCTCGCACTTCGGTGCGAACCGACCACACATACAATATCTTGACTTCTTCTTCCATGATATGACCTTTTTCTAAACAATGATGGGCTATGTCTGAAGCGTCCTTGTCTTTGTTCCTTAAGGCTCTTCCATGTTCGGATACTCGTTCCGCTAACGTTCTTTTTGATTCTCCAATATAGAATTTTCCACAAATTTTGCAATCAATACGGCAAACAATTCCCATTTCATTTTGTTTATTTTTACTGTTAACTTTTTTACATATTAGATTTTTGATTTTGTTTTTATAAGTGAAACCAATATTGATGTTAAAATCTTTACATATTTTCTTTAACATCATGCTATTTTCATTAAGATAAGGTATGAAAATTTTATTCTGGATTTTATTAATTTCTTTAATTTTAAATTTGTTGTACTCACATATTTGATTATCAATAAAGTTGATAGGGTAATCGTTTTTAAAGAGTAGACTTTTCAAATCTTTGATTTTTTCTTTATAAGCAACCTCATCATTAGTATTTTTATCTAATCTTCTAATGTAGTTTTCTATAATGTTCCTTTTGATGTTTAACCTGTGTCCTGATTGGAAGTTTTAAATGTGGTCACTCTGGCAAACCTTTTTGAAATGTTCCATACGAATTTTGTTGTCAGCATTGGTTAATTTGATATCTAAAAAATTTAACACTTTATTGTCTTTCACTTCTTTTTTGAATTTTAAATCTTTATAATTTTTGTTCAAATTATTAAAGAATATTTCAAATTGCCTTAATGTTCCAAACCAAATAATCAGTAAGTCATCGACATATCGGAAGTACTCAAATTTTTGGTAATACATTTTGTCTTTTAATAAATTTGTCTCAAAATGGTTCAAATATAAGTTACACAAAGTTTCTGATATAGGTGACCCCATAGGAAATCCTTTTGTTTGTTTAAAAAAAAAATTTCTATGTTGAAAGTAAGTGTTGAGGGTAACAAATTCTATTATTTCTTTGAAGATTTCTTCATCTAAATTATACTTTAATATATTTCTCTATTATTAAATACATGTTTTTCTAAAATCATCAAGGTATCATTAACTGGTACGTTGTTGTACATATTCTCTATATCTAGGGAAATAAGATGAAATTTTTTCTTATTGCGATTATTAAAAATATGTAGTTTGTTGATTAAATCTTCAGAATTCTTAATAATTACTTTATCATTGGGAAGTCTGAAGCTATTTAGCCAAAAATTTAATTTCCTAGCCAGATTTTGTGTAGGAGATCCATATGCGTTAACCAATGGGCGTAATGGGAAGTTTTCTTTGTGAATTTTTACCCTTCCTTTTAATGTTGGTGAATAACAAGATTCTTTGTGTATTGCTTCTCTTTCTAAGTCATTAATAGATTTACTGTCAATTAATGTTTTAGTTGTTGTTGTTGTCGTGTCCCCGGATCCATTCTCGGATCACAGGTCATAGAACACTCTATGATGGGGAAATTATTGCTTTACTGTCGATCAGATTATTATCTGGGAGGCCCCCGAAGGTGACAGTCAGACTTCTGCCTCCTAGGAAGAGAAACAAACACGGAAGAAGGAAGAAACATCCAAGCCCCACGCCGGGATTCGAACCCAGGAACTAGCGCACTGGTCCGCCGCCGAGACCGCTCGACCATGCCAGCTCGGCAATGTTTTAGTTAACTTCTTTAATTTGTTATATAAGGTTATAGTAATATCTTCTTCCATTTCTTGGTAGTGACCATCAGCAACTAATTCATCTAATTTATTTAAATACTCATTTTTATTCATAACAACTAAATGGTTGCCTTTATCGGATTTAGTAAATATTAAGTGGTTGTCATTTCCTAAGTTTTTCAAAATCTTAATTTCTTCATAAAAAGTTCTTATTGGCTTATTCTTTCTTTGGATAATATAAACATTTTAACATAAAAAAATAAGAAACAAGGCCAGCACAAGAATAAATATATTTGCCTTTCTGATTCAATTATCGAAGGAATAGGGAACGTTTTAAAAGATATTTTATCGTAGGATAAAAAGAAATAGACCCACAAGGGATGACCAATTTCCTTTTCCGTCAATTACAATTTCAATATTACAAAGGACGAATATTGTAACTCATATCAAGATGATTACATGATATTATTAAGTTTTTTATAAAATTCAATATCTACATTATCTTCATCAAACTTAATAAAAAAATTGGATAATAGCAAAAATAAAATCAACAATCAATTAACAAGAATAATATATAAATTTTAAAATAAAAACTGTTATTTTATAGGGAATGATTCTGCATAAAACAGTATATTCGCAACTGTTTCTTGTTTATCGTTCTAATATCTGGTTCATATAAAGGAAGACGTTTGTTAATATTATCCAAATATCTTGCTACATTGTGCACTAGAGATCCTGATGAATTTATAATGGATCGTAATGGTAATTCTGTTGTATGTACTTGTGATCTTTATGTTAAGGTTGGAGTAATGCACATGTCTTTTAATAAATATTTATACTGTCTGGAATTTTTTGGCTCCGTTTCTCTTCATGTCTTATATTATTCTTTTAATATTTTCATATAATGGAAATGTTGGGTTGTTATTTGATTACTGAAAATTATTAGACTCTAATAATGTTTTTATTTTGGTTTCGTAATCTACTATGTCCATTAGTACTATGTGTTCACCGTTGTCTGATTTCCAGATTACTAGTCTTTCGTCGGAAATAAGATTTACAGAATGGTTTGATCTAATTCTGTGATATATTGCATATTTCCTATTGTTTTGAATTTAGTGAATCATACATAGAAAAAAATATAGTCTGCGCCGTATATTCACTAACTTTTTCAATTTCCTTTATGAAGGATATCCTGTCTACGGTGCTATCGGGAATAAAGTCCAAAACTTTTTCTTTTATTTACATGGGCATTAGAAATTCATTGAGACAGTCAGAGACTAACGTGAATTTCTTATTTCTTTATTTTTATTGAATTTTTATGTTTTTAGTATTGATTTGTGGAGATTCCATTTCTTTTTCCCACTTTAAATGATTTTTATTTCATATTTTTAGGGAGAAAATAATCACGAAATCAAATTCGCTTTTACTATCATCCAGCTTTTATTATTAGTGTATATTATTAAATTTCAGATTTATATAATTCATAAAAAGAATGTTTAATGTATTTTAGTGCCGCTGTACATTTCTATAGCTACTTTAATTGCCTTCCAAATTGTATGAATTATATTATTTGAAATTTCAGAAATGGCACATTCGTTATTGAACGGCTCGAAGAAAAAAAACCTCTTTCACCAATTTCCTGACAAACATCATAGGTTTAATATGATCGGAATGTTGTCGGTACTGGAAGATAATAGAGTTTTAATGAAGTCGCTCTCATTGCGATGAATTATTTAATAGCACAACAAGCTGCATTAACCCGTGTCTTAGAAGCTCACTGATTGAAGAAAGAAGCTCTTAACTAGAGCTTCTCACTTTTGTCTCTACTAACCTGAGGCTAGTATGATCTACGAATATCAAGAACATTAAATTTTTAAGGAGCAATTTAAAATAATTTCATTTTAAAACTTTGTTTTATTTTAACAATCAACAAAGGACCCACTTACTATACAGAGAACTTTTGCGGATATGATTTATTTTTTTATTTTTTATTTTTTTTTGATAATAAAAAATGGACCACACACACAAAAGGAATCCAACAAAAAAGCTTATATACAACATGTTTCGAGATAATCTCCCATCATCAGATTACAAATACAAAAATACAAAATCGGAACCTACAGTGTCCCGAGAGAAAAATTTAAATAGCATAAGAACATAAATTTTCATAGTAAGAACCTTAACAATGCTAATGTTTCAACTTTAACAAACCAATGGACCACAACAATAAACATCAATACAGGAATTATAACTAACAGTGACAACATTTCGTTTCATTTAATACTAAAGTCAAGAGCATTAAGAATAGAAACATCAGTGTTATTAAAAAAAGAAAAATGACTGAAATCTCTATTGATTTCTTTGTCAACTCGCATTTGTATTACACATTTTTATTTTTATTATTATTAAGCATATGTACGTATGATAATAATGGCATACAAGGAAATTTCTTTTATTGAGCGTAGTACTTTCGAGATTATAAGTTAGAAAATTCCAATCACCCACAAAATACATCCAAATAGTAGCTAATATATATGTACAAAATATATTTAAGGAAAGGACCTATCAGAGTTAACTAAGCAAATTCATATATTGAATTAAAATCCTTTATTGTACAAAATGTCGAGAAGTCTGGAAAGAGCAAGTGGAAACATATTAAAACTTGCTGGTTTACACTAGCTGATCCTCCGGTACCATCTTAGAATCAGTCTACTTTATGCAGTTGTTCATTTTCGGAGTAATGCCGAGAATTTGTGAGAAAAGTGTTCTTTGAATGGCAAGAGGTTGCTGATACATTACTACACAACCTTTTCCCTCACAAAGTAATTATTATAAGAAATTTTATGTGCGTAATAATTTAACAACATAGTAACTACGGAAGTAACAAAGGAACCAAAAAGATTTCGCACCTCTAGCTGTCAGCGTGAAGAGTCTGGGAACGTTCTCTTTCGGACTCATCAGCCAGGCAAACTCCACTGATGACAGGTTCAGAAGGTGCATACATATAACTATCCCACTCTCACAAAAAGGAATTTTGCTTTATGCTTAGACAAATTGATTTTAAGCTTAGCGAAACCCGGGTGAAGGATTTTATATTTTTTTCTATTATTGTGTATCTTTGGTTGTATTTTGCTTTCGAGTCAAAGAGGGATTCTTATATGTTCGCACCTTCTGAGTCTGCCATTGATGGAGTTGTGTGGCTGATGAGCCCTAAAGAGGACAAAACGGTCGTCGCAGACACTCCACGATGACAGCTCGAGGTGCGAAATCTATAAACCGTAGTTATCATCTTCTCAAAGTAATTATTTTTGAAATTTCTTGGTATCTTTATTTCTTGGTATTTCCTATAATCAAGGAGTTTAGTTCAACTTAAGTAATTGATTCAGTTTGCTCAATAATCATCAACATTTAATAAGCAACAACTTTATTAGAAAGAAAATTGACAGTAAAAATGCACAAGACTAAGAGTTCACTGATCTGCTTTTGGAAATTGCGATACTGAAAACCCAAGATGGACCATTTCTGGTTTTCTGACCTTCGTCAGTTGGGTCCTTCAGTATCTTAACATTTCAGTGAACTCGACCTTAACTGTTTGTTACGAAGGAAAGATTTACAAATATATATATATATATATTACATATTATATATATTATATATATATCAAAAAATTATAGTGGTGTTTCAAATATTTGCATCTGAATTGAATGAATTAAATACACTACTATAACCTGTAACATATAGAAGACAAATGGGGACCACTACCTACAGAGCAGATTTCGGGTCCCCAGCGGACACAACACACAGAAGAAGACGAAAGAAACAACCATGCCACAACCGGGATTCGAACCCAGGTACTGGCGCATTGGACGCCACGGCTGGCCGCCGCCGAGACCGCACGACCACGCCAGCACGGCAGCACTATAAAAATATTGGTTTTAAAATCTCTCACCAAAAATATCTTGGACTTCAAATAAATAATAAATTTTCATGGGATTCCCATTTTAATTCAATTATAAACAAACTTCATTCTGATACTTATTGGTACATATAAGAAATTTGTTTCCTTTCAAACAAAAATTAATAATTTTTAAATCTCATGCTATTTCAGTTTTAAATTATGCATTAAATTGCTGGATAAACTTTGAAGTATAAGTTTGAAATCAAAAATATAAATAATTTTTTTGGAAAAAAATTCTTAATAATATTTTTATCAACCTTAATACAATGTCACAAGGAAACAAAAAAATTCAAATTTAATATAAAATGTAATGATGAAAGAGAAATTACATTAATTGATTAATTACATATTAATCGATAGCATTATCAATATTATATTTTTATTAATAATATTAGATTATCAGAACCTGTATAACAGATTTTATTAATCTTAACAGTCCTGTTATAGGACTGTTAAGATTAATAAAAAAGAATAAATCGTATCTCCACATCACAGACGGGAGACTTATTTGAAGGAATTTTCTGCAGAAGATTCACAATTTCTATATTGTGGGAGGACTGGACTTATGAAAAAAAACATCGAAACGTACTGTCTCCGATTCCCAGTACCAATATACAAAAATAACTCAGTGAATTTTTGTTTTGTTTTGTTTAGTGCGTTTTTTGTATTCTTTTAATGTAAAGTTAGAACTTGTAACAATAAATAAAAAGAAATTGCAGGTATACAAAATTCAACAAAACAATGAAGTAAGGTATAACATACAGAATTTACAATAACAATGATAATAATTGAACAACAAAGTTCATCCTTACAGATTATCAGCCACTTTTTTAATAGTTTCTTCACATTGGATATGCATTTTTTACATATATTTCTTTTTCATCTATATTGTTGAATATGTTTTCAATTATACACAAGTAGTTAAAATTTCTCTCCCATAATCATTATATAGAAATGGATAGGGAGGACGGACATTTTTCTTGTTTCTCAGATTATATGAGGATTTTTGTTTT
>JAFIDM010014012.1:37554553-37590113 GCA_023159025.1 Thereuonema tuberculata | reverse complement strand
GAATGTATGTTTTTATATCAGCATTCTGCTTCTAAAAGAAATGAATCTCAAAATGTATAAAAAAATGAATTCAAATAGCATTAATCCGAAGAATTAATCCGAATCCGAAGAAGATGCATTAGCAAAAGAAAAAGGAGATTTACGAAGCTAATCTACTTTAAGCTTATTATTTTTTTTAAAAAGTATAAATAATAAAATAATTTTCTTTGTATGGGAGTTAAAAGTGCAACCTAGAGTTCATAGTGAATAATTCTTGTAATTTCTTAAATGTACCAAAATTCTTTTAAAAGAGAAGTTGAAATTGAGCTTTCAAATACTTAATTATTCATAATACATTCATTATTCATCTTATTTATTGAGATTTACTTAGGAATTTACTGGGAATTTTTCTTTAAAGTCAAAACATAAGTTTCTTTGTCCATCCTAGATCCTCATAATTTATTTCTATTTTTCGTTGTTTCTTTGATAGCAGACTTAAGGGAATTATACTATAGATCACCGTTGACAATAACGAAAATGTCGGTTTGGTTTGTTTTCAGTAAAGAGCTAAACCACAGATGAATACATGAACTCCCGGGTATTACTTTTGTATTACTTTTGAGTAAAAAGTTGATTTTTTGGAAACATTAGAACGGAGGAAATTTATTTGATTGAACTTTGTTTAAAGAAAATGTAAAACTAATTGATTAAATGGTTGTATGATGTATCGTCATTTATTATATTTTTACGAATCGATGTAACAATCACTATTTTTTTTCTATTTAATATAACTTAAAAATGTTCTGTTCATTTTATTAATATTCGTTTTTAGTCGTATCAAAATAATGATATTATTTCTGTGAAGCATCTTGTGATATTTCACAAAATAATTTTATTAGTATATTTACTTGGGTATTATCATATACAGCAACACTTTATTAGGCTATATTCTGATGATATACAAATATTTTTTAGTTATCGTTTCTTAAGCCAACAATTGGCATATTCAAAATCCAGTAACGTTAGAATTTAAAGTTATAGTATTCCACTATAAGTCTAAGCAAGCATTGGGTCGTGGGAGGTAACGTTCCCGGGTTTTGTGGCCATCGGGACTAAGTTGAGGTGAAATGATCAGCCCGACGCTCGCCCGCCTTTAATCCCCGAAAAAGAAAACCGGTATCCGTTCTCCAAAGGCCTGGATGGATTTTAGAATATGTCTGGAACAGAAAAATTCCCAATGTCCGCTATTTATCACTTGGCTAGCAAGCCCACAAAATATATCATTTATGCAGTGCAAACACAGTTAAGGACACTGAGCAAACTTAAAGTTAGATAAAAGGATTCTGCTCGGATTTGCAGCCAGTTAAGAATTTTGGAGTGGTCGAAGCTTTCGAACGTCGTTATGGAGTCCATCTTCACGGAATGAGACGCGAGATCACGTGGGCTTTTTAAATCGTTTGAGCGCCGCTCTTTGTTTGGTTCGCGTTTTGTGGAGGTTTTTGGTTCGAAAAACGGTGCCTCTGCGTGATTGGTTGCGAGGGGCGATGGCTGCAAGCGGTGAACTGCTGAGTTGCAGTCGGTTGTTTCTATTAACTGCATTTGTTTCATCTCGATGGCTTCCCGGATGAGACGATCCCAGTAGCCAGAGGACTTGAGAATGGTCGGCTATGCCCTATTTCTTCTGGGCAAGCCGTATGTATCGCTGATACTCCCGGCAACGGATCTAAACCGTACTGCCTGTTTGACCAATGTACCCCTTTCCCCAGGAGCAGGGAATATGGTAAACTCCGGGAGTATTTGTCTCCGTTCGCCTTTCGCAGACGGGAGAAAACTTTTGAGTTTGGGAAGAGGGAGGTGAATCGTATGAATCTCGTATTTTCGTAGAATATGACTTTCAATTACCGACAGATTACCTGTGAAAGGAATAACTTGAAAATCCTTCACCTGAAAGCGCGGACCGAACAGAGAGCGGCGCTCAAACGATTTAAAAAGCCCAGGGTGAAATCGCTTCTCATAACCTGAAGATGGACTCTATGACGGCGTCCGCAAGCTTGGATCACTCCAAAATTCTTACTTGGCTGGAAAACCGAGCAGAATTCTTTAATCTTCGTCGCCAAGAAAGTTTCAAGTCTCATTAAAGTTAGATGTTAACTTTCGTTAATCGTTTTTGGGTATTACTTCGTTAAAGAAATTAAAGAAATTGTTTGGTTTTCAATTTCTGTCTAGGAAATGTCTAGGAAATCTCTGTAAATTAACAATAGCATTTTTTTTAGTCCTTTTCAGAGACATTTTTGAATTTCTTCACTTTAATGTCTATTTCGTATTGATCCCTAAAACTTTGAAAAGATCACTTTTTTTCATTTTTCTGCTTTTCATTGAACATTAAAAATCCTTTTAGTGACCAAGTTTGAACAGGCGACAAGGTTCTGGGGACAAGATTAGGGCGTCAGCCCACCGTCGTTTAAAAGAATCTATATCGAGTTCGCTGTTACAGAACGTTGAATGAACTCTAGAACCAGTTAGAAAAAGAATGAAGGCCAGTGGCGGCTTTTCAGGGGAAGTAGGTGAAGTGGCACTTCACCAATTATTTGTAATAAATAATATTATTTATTTATAATATAACAATTATTATAAGAAAACTTTATATTCCTTATCACGCATGTTGGTTTTAATAGAAACGTATTTTTGTATTTAATAATATTTTATAAGTCCCGCGCGTCGAGTTCTGGCTCCCAGCGCGGTGCGATGCTGACCGACAAGTGAAGTTGGCCTCGGTTTCAAGTTAGTCAACCTCAGGGACGGAGCTTTAGTTCACAACCGAGGCGATGGTTGCTATGACAACCGTGACGTCACCCGCTGTACGAGTGAAGTTGAATTAACAGAGAACAATATTCTCTTCCAGTGGCTTGTTTCGTAGTGCTAAGCTGTTTTAAATGTGAATCCTGTTTATGATATAGTGTGTTTTAGTAGAAACATCATTTTCACGTTGGAAAAACGAAGATAAGAAGGAAGTTATTATAATATTTTTAATTGTAATATGTAATATATATATAATAATATAATTATTTTCCTAGTAGCTCTTCACCTAACTTCACAGCCACGAGCCGCCACTGATGAAGGCAGGAAAAAAAGGCAAGTAGAACCTAACTCCTACAGTTACAGTTGGGAAACTTACCCGCTCATGATTTCTGGTCCACATTACTGTTTTCGTGTTACTGTGTATTTGTATATCTTAAATAATTGCATATATCTTAACCGTATAGGCAATAATTTAAGTTACAATAATTTAAGTCTTAGGAATTCGAAATAAAATGGAAGATGAGTTTATTTACAAAGTAACACTATTTTATTTAATGAAAAGCTTTAATAGATCTCAGTGAAGCAGCATTTATTTAATTTATTACAATATTCTTCTACGTATCAAATTGCAACTTAAAGATAATATGAGTGAAAAAAGATATTATTAATACTTAATATTAATATTAATTATTTCATTTTCATTAATCATAATTAGCATTGTATTGTATTAATTAGTTAGAAATTATTGAATCATTCCAAAATTAAATGATCTGATTTCAGATAATGAAGTTAGTACTTTTAAAATTGAACTAAAATAAAATATAATAATATTTCAATTTGTTTCAGAAAATTAAAGCTAAAACTTGGGAGTTGACACTGGATTCATTACATCTTTAAAGTAATACAATAACTTTAACAAACATATTGATATATAGTTACAAAGAGTAGCGTATCTATAAATTTTTGGATGGAGTGGAGTTTTTTTTTCTTTTTATAGTTAGTCTCAACTCCCCAAGTTCTTATTTCTTCTTTACTCTGAGTAGGGCCGGGGGATCGTTCCACATGTAATTTCATCCTTGAAGGGTCTATCAAGAAACCCTAGAATTTTGGAATATTTGTCAATGCCATAGACAGCGAAAGAAGAAGCAGAGAAATACAGTACATAAATGAAACATCCATGGCGCCACCGGGATTCGAACCCAGATTCCGACGCATCTGCGTCGTGGGAGGCCGTCGCCGAAACCACTAGGCCACGCCAGAATGGGAAGTGAAAAATATTCTGTTGGAGATATAGTAGACCTAAAAAATGATCGTTAAGTATCTGCAATCCAACCAAAAAGAAATAAAATTTCTGTTATAACTTCCATTTTTCGATTATTCTTTGCATTTATAATCATTTTTCGCATTGGTTTACATCGCTATTGTTGTATTGTTAAACGATTTTACTCTTCAAATCAAAGCATATACTGTATTGCAATTATTTACTGATTTGGTAATATGTTATTAAGCAAACAAATTAGATTTTAATAAAGCAAATTATAATAAGAAAATATAATATTTAATGATACCTTTAACACGATGGAGACAGTGACACTTCAAAGACTAAAAGCAAGAAAATAAAAAACAAGAACTAAATATGGAATCCAAATCCTTGGGTATTTGACCATGAAAATAAAATAAATAAATAAATAAATAAATAACCCTCCAATGGGTAAAAGAAAAGCATTTAGTTCAAATAAGAATGTCTTTTTGAGTCGAGCTGATATTCTGGAACGGCCGTTATTTGAATTAAATGCTTTTCTTTTACCCACTGTAAGGTTTGTTATTTATTTATTTATTTATTTATTTATTTATTTATTTATTTATTTTTAACTTTTTGTGGTCAAATACCTCTTGTGGTAGCCTGAGTGCTATCCAAGGATTTGGATTGCATATTTTGTTCTTGTTTTTTATTTTCTTGCTTTTAGTCTTTGAGGGGTCTCCATCATGAATTCCCAATTCTTCCCCTCGTACGCCTTTTTAGTCTTGCACTGGCTGATTAGCTCTGGCTGAGGAGAGCCCAACAAGCTCGAAACGGCCGTCTCTGGGTATCAGCTTGACTCAAAAAGGCATTCTTATTTGAATTAATTACCTTTAACAGTTTATAACTAATGTTCAAATATTCTGTAGTCCGTTAGAATTTCTGAAACCATTGTTACATTGTTACATTGTTACATATCAATGTAATATTCGTATTAGAGTTATACAGCATTTTTCTGTTATTTCCGAGATCAAATTAGAAGACTGAAATCTAAACTTAACAAAGAACAAAAAACAAAATTCTCATATTCCCTTAATTTTAGTTAAAGTTAAAGATATAATGTATGAAATTCAACTTAGGTTGCGTTGACAGCTGGAATTATGCTCAATTTGATTGTTTCTCATTGGACACATGAAACAGTTTAAACGAATGTGATAATTCTTATCGGTTGCATTTCATTTCTTCTTTTGAAGTGACATGAAACCATAAAATTTCATTTTTTGGTTATTGTTATATATTCAGGTTGAATTTTTCACACCCAACCACAAGTTTGGAATCTATGTGTATAAAGCTGGCTGTAATGTGTTAAATGGCTGTTATCTGATGTTACATAAATAAAATAAGAGTGAATTTTAATTTTAAAACCTGTATTTCATTTAAGTTTCACATTTTAAAAGCATAAATATTTCATTACAAATTTGTTGCTTCTTTTAATAATTTGTGAAGTTAATTTTAATTTTGAATTTTTTTTGTAATTTCACTGTTTAAGTCATTTGTAATTAGAAAAATGTAGGTTCACTTCGAAATTCATGGTGTGAATATGTTATTTCATTTTCTTTTGATTAATCTTTATATTCTTTAAATAAATGTAATCTAATGTAAGTGGTGTTTCGGAAAATATTTAACAATATAGTTAATATTTGTATTTTTCTGAATTTCCACTTTAAACTTAAAGACAACGTAAACTCACGAATTCAACGACAACTTCATTTTGGCTCTGGGTGATTTTCGTCATATCCTTTCAGATTTAATTTCACTCCAATTTTTTTTTTGGTCTTTTTTCTATTTTTTTCTTGTAGAGGAAATTTAGCTTTCTTCATGAAGCTGTTTTGTGCAGGAAATGACAGTAGGCGAAAATCATCACGTCTTGTCAGATTCGCCTGGATGGTAACTTTACTCTTAATGACTCGTAATAGCGTCGCTCCGTCGAATTCCGTCTCAACAGGAGCATATTGATTAGGAAGGACGATGAAGTCAATTTTAGAATATTATTGGATGAAGTGGATCTGTCGTGTTTAGAGATGAGGACAGAAAACAGGAGCCAAAACCTACAGACGCCTTGCTTTGAAATTACCTTGATGTACAGATTTGCCCCTTATCAGCATAATAAATCAATATAGGGGCTAATTAAATTGTATGATCTTGGCACGGTCTCTTATGAATTTTTAATACGCATCTCCATACTTTCTCTAAGCCTCGCAATAATAAGAATATTAACCAGACCTGCCTTCTTTTATCCTCAAGAAAGATTAGATACAGTTAGGCTTAAGATTTTACATGGTTTACTCCCTGATTCTCATTAGGCCTGCGATAATTTTCTGCTCCATGATCTTGCTAATGAATTGTAGACTGCAATCAAGAAACAACGTTATGCTTGAACGTTTACTGTCGTCTGGGAAAGTTCATCGTAATCATCTCATTAGCATTAATCACGATTTTACATTCTATAGGTCTTTGTTATCCGGCCAGAAGACCACAATGCCTATACCGAAGAAGCCAAATGAGTGCTGCAGGTCTCGGATTGCAGCACTAGATTCCACGCATTTGGAAATCAGTGGCAGGTTTATTAGCCTAGAGGAATGCTAATGATATCATACCCTCCTTTCGTTTCCCGAAAACCAAAAAAAATGTAATTATGCTTGCAGAATCTCAGACAGCAAGAGAGAACAATGTGGCTGGACAAGTAAGGAATCGCTTTACATTTCTTAGTGATGTAAATTTCTGCTCTAGTTGTAAGACATTTCGAGACGACAAAAGAATTTTTTTTGATCTTGTAAATCATGACCCTAGCATGCGATCGAAGAAACAAATTGTAGTCAGGTGAATTAAAAAAAAATCAATATTATATTTCTGAAAGACGCAGAAAAGCCTTTTGGTGGGAATGTGTAGTCAGAAATAAAAGATTTTTTTTGTTTTTGTAGAAAGAAAAGAAGACTAAACAACACACTAAAAAGAATCTAATAATTAAAAAAAACACACAGGATTTCTTCCTTATTTGTTACAGTTAGGTAAGCATAAGAAAATTTTTTTTAAAGATTTGGTATTTTACTGTATACTTTAATATTTTTTATTCATTTTATGCTATATTTCATCCGAGAATTTCTGGACTTCCTCAGACTTCTTTTTGAAAATTAATAATACATATAACAAGAAATCAAGGCCACCAACTGATATATTTATAATAAGTTTATAAATTAAAAATCACAAACGTTTTCAAAATGATCTGCGTTTCATTTTCAAGCGAGAATTCTAAACAAAGTTTTCCAGAAGAAGAAGCTACGATGCGAGAACAGGATCATGTGATCGCTAGGGTGGTTTCGTTTGAAGGGAGAGAAGAAAATAAAAAGCAGTTCGTTATGAAAGTGTTCGTGATTTTTAATTTATAAACTTATTTGTATGGTGGCCTTGATTTATTGCTATGAATCTTTTACTTATGTTAAACTATTTAATATTAATAATACATAGATTCAAATTTTGATTAATTACAAATGTATGAAGAATGATGATAGAGACACTTGTTATAAGCAGATTTAATTGCATAAATAAGGCAAAAGGTTTGCAAATAAATAAATATTTAATAGAAAGTTTAAAAAAAAGTATTAAAACGAAAGCGAAATTCACATGAAATTATTATAAATTCTTTTAAGACAAAGTCGCATGGCAATATTTGTAATTATTTAAAAATTGGAATATATTAATAATTTTGCAAAAGAAGCCTGAGGAAATCCAGAAATTCTCTGAATGAAATAAAGCATGTAATGATTAAATCAGATGAGATAGTTTAAAGTAAATGACTGAAAAAAGTTTGAAGTAAAGACTTCAAATATTTGGTATTTTATCTAGAAAAACTGTCTTGCAATAACAGCTCAAATGCTATTAAAGCAACGATCTTAAGCTCGATGACCTTAATAAGTACTAAATATTAAAATTCAAGTAGTTGTGTGATGAAAAATGCATCTGCAATTATTTCAAGATATTTGCTAATATGTTGACGACGTAATTGGCGCTCATTCAAAACTTAATTAGCAGAAGAGTGTAATTCTAGGTACAGCCGATGTTATCGGAAGGTTAATAATTTAACTGAGAGCTTCTGATGGCCATACAGACATTGCTCATTTACAGTCCGAAAGAAAATAGGTGTTGAAAGCCGAAAAACCTGTCCCGACGATGATGATGCTGATCTAATATTAACGTATTTATACATTGCAGTTTTGAAATACAAAATTTGATTAAAATTAAACTTCGAATAACATTGTAATATGCAGTACAGCAAACAGAAATGAAACTTTCCAAAAAAAGCATTAAAAATTTAACGAAATTCCTATAATTCCTTAATGTTGTATAGTATTACACTGTTTTGTTAAGAATGTATCACTATTCATATATTATTTTAAGATTTTCTTTGTTAAGAATGTATCACTATTCATATATTATTTTAAGATTTTTCCTTGTTAACTTTTTGATATTGATTTAAACTTTTGGATATTGATGGGAAATATTATTTCTAATTTAATTTTGTATAGTAAATTTTTTGTAATGCTTTTGTAATGCTTTTGTAAAATTTTTTTCCATTGATAGCTCATGTAGCGTCATATGCAAATTCTATTAAACGCTACGGGGTCTGCAGGGAGTCAAACCACCGCTTAAGATTATATAAAGGTTTCCCAAATGTTGTAATATTCACTTGATAATAGTTCATCCTTTTTGAACTGAAAAGTCGTGTTAAATCTTTTAATTTTGTATCTATATTTTTAATTAAAATTGTCAATGTCATTCAGTAGACAGGTGAGTAGGTTTCATTTCTTGAGCACTAAATTAATTTCAGCGCACGTAAAATGATCTTGAATTTGAATTTGTTTCTTTGTTATATAACTATAA
Organism: Thereuonema tuberculata; assembly: GCA_023159025.1. Taxonomy (NCBI): domain Eukaryota; kingdom Metazoa; phylum Arthropoda; class Chilopoda; order Scutigeromorpha; family Scutigeridae; genus Thereuonema; species Thereuonema tuberculata. The sequence continues at coordinate 37,581,157 of JAFIDM010014012.1, read as the reverse complement.
ATTCATAACAACCAAATATGTATCACCTTATCATATACCACTCTATCATTTTGTAAGGAATTCTTGAAAATGACATAGGACTAAATCCTATCCCTAGCCATCAGGTGAAGTTTTTTCGATTAAAAAAGAACGAAATTTTATGAGATGTTAAAGTTGTTATGACGAAATGAATTCAATATGAAGCTCCTTTCTTGGTATAACCGTTTTTAATATTCAAAATATGCAGGGAAGCCTGAAGAAGCAGAGGAAGCTCTCTCTCTGCGAAATATTGCGTTACAGTTGATCGTTAGAGTTAATCTTTCCTTCCGAAGATTAGAAAGCCAAAAAAATAAAAGGATATTATAGTTCTTCATTAGAGTATTTAAAATAGATTTATTAAAAATACTGTAAATTGCGAATTTTCGAGAAGTTTAACTCGTCTTCTCTTTTTCAAGCATGTTAGCATGTTACATATAACGAAAGCATAAATGGTCAGAAACTTAGATTCTAAGTTTTTGTAAATACATTACTCTAGAAATGAAAAGGAGGAGTTTACAGGAAGAATACGGAACTTTTATATTATAGTTCGTAATATAATAGCATTTCGATTCTATTTATAATTTGGATAAAAATTGAAAAAAGTATGGTCGATCGTCTATCTGCTACTTTTAATTAATTAAATTAGAGTCTCCTGTGAATTCAGGTTAATAATTACTTTTTACCCCAAACTGGAAAACTTAACATTGTTAACTCTGAAAATTGCGACTTTCTGAAAAGGAAAGAGTACTCCATAAGAGTATTTGAAAGTTATCACACAACTATAATGCTTTCAAGTATTACATTGTCTTGTCTGTAATTTTTATGTTTAATTTAGTTTTTTACTTAATGTATAATTTATATTTATAGTTTAGATGAAATCTGCCTGATTTTAAAAATACTTATATTTAAGAAACCAAAACTTACTTTAAAAAACTGATTTTAATATTGCTATTATTATTTTTAGTAAAGATAAATTAATTTCCCGTTTTGGACGATGTTTTGAGTGGGTATCCTAATCAATTTTACTGTAATTCTGAAATCAACTTTCTAAGTCGTTTTGTTTATTTTTCTTCATTACCTTATTTTTTCCTAAATCGTGATCTTAAAATCGTTTCCGAAGAAATGAAGCAAAAAAAAACTTTCATATTTGTGGCTTCAGGCAGATATTGATTATTTTTCTTTTTTCTTTTCTTTCTTTTTTTTTCGATGTTTTTTTTTCAGTAAAATGATTCCGAATAAGAAATGAAAAAAAAAAGTGCAGCTGTTTTTTAATCATTCTTAAAGATATCGATATTAAAAAAGTCAAAGTGATTTTATTTTTTATTCTAAAAGAAAAAAATAGAATTTTCAAACTTGATTTCATATAACTAAGAAAAGATATTTTATTTATTAATAAAACTCCTGTTCTTTTAAAGAGATATGTATATGAACTTCCTAAATCAGCATTTTATATATTAAATCTTATTGTGCAAATAAGTTGTAAATATTGGAGTTATGGGAAGATTTGACACAAATGAATACAAAATGATATTAGTTTTCTCTATTTTTTTTTTAATTGTAAAAAATTTAGCAGTATAGTCTAGAAATTAGAAATTAATATTCTATGCAAAAAAATAACAACTCATATAGATGAATGATGTTAAAATTCAGAATTAGTGTTTACATAACGAGTAGTTCTTCAACGAACATAAATGCTACGTTCTTTAAAATGTTGTTCGTTAATTGTTTACATCGTCAAACCGATAGAAAATGTCGCCATTTATTAAGAAATTGTTGCTTACATCCGATTACTTTTAGTAATATGAAAGCTCTCGAATGAGCGCTATTAATCCTAACTTCCATGAATTACGAAATCGCCAATAAAAAAATTATTATTATTATTAGTATTATTATTATTATTATTGTTACATCCCGTTGATTGGATGTATTCTACAGAGTTTACAGTCCGAGTTACCTGCCTCTTCTCATTGATCCAGCCTCTTGCATTTTTGACTCTTTCTGCAGTGCAAAGACACTTCCTGCAGTGATAATGTCCTGTAGTACAGGACGAAACGGCGGCCTCTGGCGGTTTTTAAATTACATTCTTGAAATTACGTTTATTTTTATGCTAATTTGTTGATCTTTGAAGTGACTGGTTGTAAATCTACAAGGACACACAAAAAAAAATATAAAAAAAATTATTTGACTTGCCTTTGTTTCAAACAGATTATTCTAAGGAACTTTGAAGCAAGCTATTGTTTTTTTCATTGAGTGATTAGTATAAAATTAGTATACTGTTGACGGAGGACAGCACCATGCGTTTAAGGGTAGTTTGTTTGATCATCTAGTGTGTTTCGAAAACTGCTATATTTATTTTAAGTTAAAGGAAGTTCTTTACAAAAGGAAATAATTTGGGTCACATTGCTTTTCTCTCATGAAATGCCTTTAAGTCTAACGGCTTTTCATCTATCGTTTTCGTCAAAGTTATCGAACAGTATCTAACTATATTACTTACAATGAGATATTTGCGTCTTTCAATAATTGTTAGCTACAGAACTATTTATTGGTAGAACGATATTCATCAATTACTAGATCTTTGCAATTGACATTAAGGAATTTTGTTTATTTAATCAATAGGATAATATTTATTTATTTGCTTGTTACGATCATACAATCTGAAAATATGGATTCAAATATGCTTTTCAACGAGCAGTATGATCGCCAGAACGGTAACTTTTCTGTTCTGTTAGCGTTTTATAGACATAGACTATGCAGTAATTTGCTTTTCACAGCACTTCTGTTGCTATAGTTCTGAACATTAGAAAGGAATCTATTCTTTAGTTTTACGCCTGAACTATGAAACCACTTTGATTCTGTTAATATGTTACCTCATAAAACCAGCTGAAAAATATAATTTGTGGTGCGTGTTTTGTGATAATCACTAAATATTCTAAGCTAAAAAGATGGGTTTAACGTGCTGCCATATCTGTTTGAAATGACTGTTAGGCCCAACACAAGAATAAACAAACAAACAATTGCCTTTTCAGATTAATTTTATGAGGAGGACTAGGGTACAGCTGTTTCACCATTCTGCTCGATCGTCAGCCCTAGCCTACCTTAGGTCTGCCTTTCTGATTCATTTTTATCGAGGAGGCAGGCTAGGGCTGACGATCCAGCAGAATGGTGAAACAGCTGTACCCTAGTCCTCCTCATAAAAATGAATCTGAAAAGGCAATTGTTTGTTTGTTTATTCTTGTGTTGGGCCTAACAGTCATTTCAAACACTAAATATTCTGATGGCCATTATTCCTGGCATTAATTTAAAATGGTATAATTTCCATATAATATCAGACATTACAATTAACATACTGTAGAGTTAAATTCTTAGGTTATTGTGCATAAAAATCTAATAAAGTGCAAATCTAATATTAAAATAATCAGAATGTATATCTCAGAGTAAATCTTAATCTATATAATCATTGAACAAAGGAAAGAGTCCAGAAATTCAGCAAACATTACATTTATTCAAATCATAACGGAATGAGAACTATTATAAACAATATAGTTACAAGTATGTATATGTAGTAAAAATGATAACCTCGCATTAGGAAACAAAAACCTAATCACCGGTTTAAATAAAACAAATAACAACAATAATTGAAGCTAAATTTTCAATAAATTTATAAGTTTTGGGGTTTCCTAGTTATTTTTAAATTTTTCGTATTTAGTTGATAGACATGATATGAAAGGCTCCTTAAATGCATTGTGTTGTCAGAAGGCAGCAACTGTTGAAATCTATGTATTTTGCTGAGAAATAGCCGTAATACTGGTCCAGTAGGATATCTTAATCCTTATTATAAGTTTTTATTTTATTCAAAGAATTAAGAAAATGCAACATCTAAACTTCGAAAGAAGATACCTATGTCGGAGTAGAAAAAGCATCCGACTTAACTCTTCGGAATATTAATATTGCAACTGAATACTATCGAAAATGTCTGTCAAAATTCAGCCTAGCTAATATGATATTTAACATTCATTTCTTAACGAAATCGCTTGTTTCTTGATGAAATCATGTGAGAGAAATACAAATTGCTGCCTGGTAGGCATCAAAGCATGACTTTTTTGCGCTTTGTTCATTCACATGGACCCAACAAACAAATTTACTTATAAAATTTAGATCAACGTTTTGTCCTATACATATATATATACATTCAACAAGGTTAGCCAGTTCAAAAATACTTGGTGCAAGAGGAGATATACGCATACAGGCTGATTGATTTTGTTAAGCCTCAATTTCCAACGAAAGTAGGTTAAAACAAGGTAGGGATAACGATTAGTAAACCAATCACAATGCTTCGGAACGTCTTTTGATACGTATTAGAATATATACTTGATATTGCTTTAATTTCCTTATTGCTCACCGATTGATATTGTTCACCAATGATGGCTCGCTAGCGAGCAGAAACTAGTCGTGACTTTTTTTAATTTAGTTAATTGTTTGAAATGTATATATTTCCTTTTTAAAACAAAGAAGTTTTAACTCAGTGTGTAGGCTGTATCCAGAACTTTGTAAATGAAACTCACACACGTTAAAATATGGTAAATTGCCTTATTATTATAAATATTGACTGTTGCGAATGCAAAAGGCGCAATTGTTGCGAATATTGGGATTGTTGTGATTGTTGTAGAGCTGTATTATAAATGTGATTGTTGCGTATGCAAAAGACGCACTTATTGCGATTGTTGCGATTGTTGTGATTGTTGCTAATGATATTTTAATGATGCTTGCCCACAGACAGACAAAACGTAATCTAGCTGAAATGTAACCTCAACAATATTAAAAAGCATTAGCTGTTTTAGGATTTAACCGTTTTTAGGATTTTCAGTGATCCCATTGTCCAGTTTCAGTGTTTCATTAGCAAATACTGCGGTTAGTAAAGAATAATTAAATTTTAACATGTTTACAGCATGTTAACTGAAATGTCGACGAGCCTCCACTTTTACTGACCCTAAGGCTCTTTTGAATTGTTCTCATTAAATGCGTTCCAAATCGAATACTCCACTGTGAAAACATGTTCTTTTCGGAGGGCATAATAGAGTAGAACTACTGATGATATAAAATATCGCTACAGTTTATATATCTATATTTTACAATCACCGTATGCTATTAATAGGCCTATATTCTGCTCTTTCATTATTTCTTAAGCCATTTTTATTGTAAGAATTAGTTGAAAATAAAGTTCATAATGATTAAATAAAGATCATAAAGTTTAGGATCTCTAAACAATTACGAAATAAGACTTTCAACAGTTATGGTTCGACAAAGTTAAAGCCATAACATATTTAAAATTCTAATCCTAATGAATGTTTCCATTATAGCTGAAAATTTGATGCCAAAGTCAAGTCTGAAACAAGCAAATTGTTCCTGAAAAATTCATTTTGAAGTTATTCATCATCTAATATTCTACCGTGAAACAAGAAATAGATAAAAGTTTTGCAGCAGAATTAGAAATCAGTTTTTAAGAATTAGAATATCAATCTTAATTTCTTCAAACTTTCCTTTGCTAAATTGCCTTATGCTGAATTTTGTAACAAAATTGTTAACTTACATGCAATAGAAACTACCGAACAGGTTATATTATTAGATCCATTAACACGAGCATAGAACATAAGATTAAACGACTAAAAACCACTGAAATCTGGAAGAATTAAAGACTTTTGGACGTTACAACCAAATACTGCTTAACTGTATCTATGTCTTTTCTTACATTTTTTTTTTACACATTATTTGATGAGCTGTCTCATAATATTTGGGAAGAGCCATAAGAATGTTCTTGGCATCTTGGCAGCTTCTTATTTCAAGAAATAAGAAAAACAAAATATTGACTTGACACATTTGGAAATTTGTTCCTCATAAATTGAAGGCAATAAAATTGTATGGCAGTGTAAAAATACAATAGGAAACAGCCTTGACCAACTTGTGATGTATGGTAGAATTCTTTTTTTCCAACTTTTATAGCCAGATTTCTTCTTTTATAGCAAGCAGTAGAAGATTCTGCCAACTGGGCTACTCTGTTGTATTTACTAGAATTTTGGCATTCACTGAGAAATATTTTAATGGACTGATTATTTTTCTTTTTCTTTGACATCAACTGTAACTAATGAAAATTGCATGAAGGATACACGTTGCTTTTATAATTTATGCTACTTAAATAATCAAGCTGAAAGCAAGGTTTTGTTCCTCTATGACCTGATAAGCAACAAAGTCTGAGAAACGTAGACTTGCTGTAGCTACAAGGAACTTAACATTGTGCAGTAAAAAAAGAATCAGATGTCTTTATAAGCGACATTGTAGTCAAAAATGTCCGAATTTTTTGTGTCAAGGCTGGAATGCTCATGAAATGACATTTGCAAAACTGACCGTTCCGTTAATTATAAAAAAAGAATAATTGTTGTACTTCTGTACACAAGGTGTCTCATCTTATTAAACAACTCTAAGGCGATATTTATCTTGCTTACTGTTTCCATCTAAGAAGTGTTGCACTGCAAAAAGAATAGATGCAAAGAATTCTGCTGAACAAGAAGACGTATCGATCACAATGATAAGATCTATTGATTTTTAAGGAGATTATAGTTGTTTAATAATGACAAAATGCAGTTTAGCATCACTGAGTTCACAAGAATGATTCATTGAGATACATTAAGTTTAGTATTTAGCAGTATATACTGGTTTGTTTAAGGTATCCCTCAGTTTTTAGTAATGATTAAGTTTACTCAACTTTTGTTAATGATACCATTGGTGATTTGAGTTTCTCATCAATTAAATAACTTTTAAGTCTCCAATTATCACATTGATAATTGAGGGACTCAGTGGAAAAGAGGCACATTAAAATTTTATAGGAAAACAATTTTTATAAAACTTAATTGCTTGTGGGAGTTGATGTCAACTTATAATTATTTATATTGGCAGTGAAATGAGATGGAAAATTGAAGATGATGGTTAATGGAATAGATCTTAGATGGCAGGATTCTACTTCAAGCAAAAAATCCAAGTTGATAACGGCAGTGCCCCTTTTCCACTAAACCCATGAATTTCAGAGGCACTAGAAAGTAAAATGTACAAGTACTTGTATAGTAATGCATAAATGTAGCTATTCAATATACAAAGCTAGAAGTACAGGAGTAAAATTTTATTACACACAAAATATTATTGCATGTAAAGTTATTGTAGTAATATCTGTTTTTTTTTTTAAATTTATTGTATTTTTCTAGTTTTTGTTAAGCTTTCTAATAATAAAAAGCAGCAGAAAAATAACATTGAAAGACATAAAATATAAGTGACCCGAGATTCTAACTATCGGATTAGTGAATGGAAGTTTATCTTTCGAAAGATTAATTTCGTCAAAATAAAAACTGAGTCATCATCTTAATCGCTATCTGCTTTTTTAGATATGAAATATCCTGAATATTCTTATATAATAGTAAAATAGATGTATAATGATTTCACGTGCATTCTCAAAATTTATGGACTTTAATGGTTTTATGTAGATTTCATGGGTATGTAGGGTTCATGATTGTAATTAACCAGGAAAAATTCGATAATTCACCTCGGATATTCGAGAAAGTTCACTCAATATCTAATTTAGTGCGGTTTGAATTCTTCAGATTTTTTTAGGTTAATTCAACTAAAAGCAAATTCTCAAGAATAATTAAATTGGTCTGAATGGTAAAAGCAGTGAAAGCAAACGAGGCCTCAGAATTCCAAACGAGAGATTTCCTCGCTCTCATCTCTAAAAAAAAACTGCACAAAGAAAATCACGATGCTACCCAATTGAGATCCTCAGTGTCGAAAAGAAACCTATTTCTGTGCAGTTGTGAACTGAATAGAGAACGATACAATGGGAAGCGCAATGCAAGGTTCAGAATCAAATGAAAACCTCCTTCGTCGTCGGAATGGAAACCTCTTGCCATTCACGTAGCTTTTAATCTCAATAAGGGCGATTCTTGAAGCTTTGTCAAGGAATACGAAAGTTACGCATTAAAGATCCAGAAAATCTTCTCAATATACCCTACCAAAAGCCAAAAAGCGATTGCTTTAAGTACTCATCGATATAGTGGAAAAATGAGTGCAGCCATTAATAAAAATCGATATGGGATCGACAGCGAAAACACATTCAATCGAAAACTGAATTAGAAATAATATCCTCCAGCAGTTCAGAGGTCACTGACTTTTGCACCGAGATCACCGTAAACAAAATTTTCGGAATTTAAAAAAAAAAAAATTAAATTTGAGATGCTTAGCATTTTCATTCTAATGTTGCAATTGGAAACAAGAGCAAATAAAAATCAATTTCGAAATGTTTTCACTTTTAATTGATTATTTCTTTCAGATATAAGAGAGGAAATGTATCTTGTAAATCCAGAAATATTGATAAAATTTTATTTAAAGGAAATGTTCTTGAGCCTCCGCTACAGCTACACAGAGCTCTTTCTCACATTACTATATTCTACGAAGTACTTGTAATTGACCTGCTGAATTTCTTGTAATAATTAATGTAGAAAATTATATTTGCCATTTTTAAGGACATACAATACCTTTTCGTTCAAAAATGCGGGTTGCTTTACACCACAGTTACTCTCATTTAGTTTTGTGAAGATGTAAAAGACTAACACTTTTCTTCTTTTATGGAATTTCTTTGAAAATGTTTGCTAAGGAAGGGATATCAAATAGAGTTACCTTTTTCTCAAACTCTGTACATATGTTTCAATATTATGCCAGAACACCATTTTCCTTGAAAAACAACTTTATTATGCTTAACAATATTTCATTTCTTTCAACAAGAAACTTAAATTTACAATAATAACATAATAAAGTCACGAGGTCCGTTATCATGTTATCATTTTAATTTAAGTTTCAAATTTCTGTTCATAATTATGTAGTCTTAGAGAAAGAAGAAAGCTTTTTGTTTCCTGATATTTAACCAGAAGAAGTTTCTTGTTAAAAGAAATGAAATATTGTTAAGCATAATAAAGAGGATGTTTTTCAGGAAAAGTTATCTTTATTTTCATCTTGTTCTCACTTTCCATAAAATATGATAATGCTGCGCTTTTTATTAGCTGATAAAATAATTTGGAAGACTATTGTTAAGTTCTAGTGAAAAAAAAAGAAACACAATTTCTCTATTTATTCGAATAATAATAATTTACTTATTCGATAATATTCATTATTAAGCTGAAATAAATAAGTCAACAAATAAAATGGAATTGTCCAACTACATTACCTAATTTCATGGATATGCCCAATTCGACATGTAAAAGGACGTTCTACAGAATGTATTAAAACTGTACAAAATTGTAATAGGGGATAGGGAGCAGATAATAAAAACCTTTTCCGCCAATGAATGTTTATTCGCTGACGACAACCTTTGCTGTTAGAGGGCGCTATTTACGAAGCTGTAATCGGCTAGAGAGATGTGGAAGAATAAGACAAATCGAAATGAATGGAAACAAGTGTGTGTGTGAGAAGGTGCTGATTGTAGTGCAATAGTGCTCCTCTAGCACCGAAGATCAACCAACCTAAATAGATGAAAAAGGTTTGTCTTGGTGCTCTCATTAAAATTTGTACAGAGTTTTGATACATCATGTATACTAAATTTTCTATTTCCTGATTGGAATTACTATAGAATCTAAATTTAGCGTTATTGTATTTTTGTAGCGGTTCGTATTTTACATCAATAAATAACAGTAATTTCTTTTTAAACAACTGAAATAAGAAGAGAAGAAGTTCAGTGATAACAGTCTTTGGATTCTGTGATAGTAATATGGCCATGAAGTCAGTTTTCTTTTCCCTTATAACATTAGATTATGCTTATAAAAAAAGAAATTTGAATGATTACACAGAAAATTTAATAAGACTTTTCGTTATCCTTCCTAAATAATTAATTTAAATACAGCACATGTAAGACTAACAGATTTACAATTAATATAGCAGTATTACACCTTGTCCACTTCAAAGACAACTATAATCTTTTGTAATACTTCGTAAAGATCTACATTACGTTGCTTGATTGCTAAATTCCGAATCTGCCACATGCTATCTATTACCTCAACACTTACTTACGTTGATTTGCAGATAGAGATTTCAAAAGCCAAATCTATTATTACAAATTCCTCGTATTTTCTATTGATTGGAAGCCATCTGTAAGATTGGAAAGTTACTCTCGAATAATGTCTGCCAAAATATGGTGAGGATTATGTTTTGATTATACAAATACCGTACGGCAAAACATACACCATAACGAGGAATCCGTGATCATCTACCTTAGATAAACGGTATTCCAAAGTTTCTACATCCTTATTGTATAAAACTACAATAAATTTGGTTTGTACAAAGTAGATAGCCTATACAAAATTTTGACATTAGACAGGATATTTTGTATTAAGACTGAAGATTTGTTCATAAACGGAAAATACTTAAAATTTCAAAATTTTCCATTTTGTTCATTAGCTTGCGTATATTATGTAAACTGTTAGTTTCAATTTACATTTTATATTTGTTTTAATGTAATTTAATGGTGAATATATTTAGTTTAATATATCCTTGTATATTGATTTGTTGAGATAGCGAATTGACAATTCACATAAGTTTTAGATCTTATTTATATAACTAATTTTTTTGTCTCGAAGATGCTAAGTCAGTTTTATTATTACTATTATGGTAATAGTAATTTTATTTCAGTTATTTCGGAGTTATATTCAGTATATAATGAAAACAGAAAATATAAAGTTCAATTCTTCATTGTAAGTCATTTTAGTTAAATTAGGTTGAAAACTTTTAGAATTGGTTGAATGTAACTTCACAAACTTTTAAAAAGAATTACTTTGGATATTTTTTGAAATAAAGTTTGTAAATGTTCACGTAATAATATTACTAAGATTGAAAAAGAAATATTTTAATAATAACAGAATATTATGTTGGGAGAAATATAAATAATTCTTTCGTTTGAAATTTGCTTGGTATATACACTATAATAATGTATTTCAATTATTTCTAAAATACAGTTTTTAATAGTTTTTCTTAAAAATGGTTACAAATAATCAGAATGATTATGAATTATTACTGTTATTTTTTAAAAATGAACACAATAGAAATGATAAAAATAGAGAAAAACCAGCCTACCGAACACATAAAATGATAATATATCTCAACCCATAATTAAATGGTTTTACCGATTTCATGGCATATCTTCACTTAATTGTGATTTTTTTCAAAATTCTTTCACGTTTTCCACTTTGTTACAACTTAACAAATATAATAAACGGAAGCTCGGCAAACTATTTACACTGCAAAGTCGATATTCTTTTTCAATAAAATACAGGAGCTTCCAATGTTGAGAAACCTGAATGTCGAGATGTCAGTAAAACAGATGCCTAAGGAATTTTGTGTCACTGCCTTTCGCAGAGTAGCTTGGTTCTTTGGCAGAGGTTTTATTCCACGTTTCACAATAAAATTCCCAACTTTAGAGAAATGCAACTACTGTGGTCATTAATCAAAGAGCTGACTATCAAACACAACCTTTCAAAATTGCTTGTAATGTAGGTTAAGGTAGAAGTGCCTGATCACCCTACCCAAAATTACATACATTTGAAATTTCAGAATCCAAATAAGCTTCAAATCTAAAACAGGTTTGGCATCGTTGATAAGATATCTTTAGTTTAGTGAAACCTATATAATTTTTCAGTTAAATGGAACCAAATGAAGTTTTAATGTTAGAAAACATACACCTTTCTATCTGAATTATATCCCTACATAAAACGCGACAGAATCATTATATTAACTTTTATTATTCTACCTGAAAAATACGCCCAAATGTACTCACGAATGATAGCAATTGATTTTACTTATTATATTTAATTTTTGAAGGCTTTTTTTGAACTGCTTATACATTATTGAACTTTATCGTATTCATATTATAGTTCTCATGAATACCTTTAATTTCTTAGTCTTGAAATTGGTTTTTGTCGATCATTGGTACATCTGTTGTCTTTATGCAAGTTTCAAAAACAAACTTAAAAAAAGAACATGAAACAAATTCCAATGCGCAGAATTTGGAATCCATTAAACCTCTTTGCTTCTTAATAAGTGACATTTCTGAAATTGACGAAATTCAGAGTTTACACCAAAAGTCACAATTTTTATTTCAATTCTGATATTAATCGTACGTACAATTAGAAAAGTATTAGAAAAGAAAAAAAATAATTGCGCAAATATTTTAATATTGTTTAGGTCAAAAAAGTGTATGCGGATTGAATAATAATTATTTAATATTGTAATGTTCTTGAATGATTATTTAGAAATTTTGGCAATTATATCATTTCCCTGAAAATTTGATTTTATTGTTGATTACTGAATAAATCATGAATATTGCCCTATTTGATTAGGCTATGTATAATTAGCAATCCTGTCAATTAAACCTGCTATGATGTTTTTTTGTAGATTATTTATAGAATAGCAACCCGCTCAATTTGTAGTGGCTCCGCTGCCACTCACTGGGCTTCTCTGCTAACTTGATAAATAATCTCGGAATCCAAGGTCATATGCCCGTCGTGTATGTGTGTGTGTGTGGTGAGACTGTGTGGCTGGGGAAGTCGACCAAAAATGAACGGTTATCTCTCACCTTACGTCCAGGCAATATTTTTCATTGACCCACGTCGATGAAAAATGAAATGTTGCCATCGTCAATAGTATACCTGACATTTGACACCTTATTTGTATTTCTGTGTCTTTTGGTTTCGGAGTAGCGAGTAGCGAGCAGAAATGTTTTCTTGTATATATAAATATATATGGATTGGTTATATAAAATGTAAGAACTGTTATATTTTATGTAAGAACTATTTTCTAAAAATATCTAGTGCAAGTCAACATGGGGACACCATCTCCATCCATATTTTCCACATCAATAACATTACATTTCCAAATAAATAGGGAAGTAAAAGAAATTCACTGTAGGAAAGGATATAACTTCTTAAATTTCACCAATCTTCTTTTCATTGCAAGCGGAAACATAAGAAACATACCTTTACTTTGCATGATGCCCTTGATTCCCTTTTGAATCATTAATTTTTCTAATGCTCTTTCTTTCAACTTGGTCGGAAGAGTCTCTGTTCTCGCTTGTAATGTAATGAGTTAATTTTTAATTTCATTGTTAGCGAAGCTTTGATTTCCAGGTAGTCAGGCTACTTTACAGAAAAGCCGCTCATCCCTTGTGAAAAACAGCTACCTAGGGGAAAATGCGTTTAAATTATTCCCTGAGACGAATCGGAAATGGAGATTTTTATTTATATAAAGGAAGGACTAAATTATCTGGATATATCAGTATTTAAGAATCTGGATATATCAGTATTTAAAAATCAATTTATCTTGATTTCTTGCGAAACATTGAATTCGAAAAACTGAAAGCTTATATTCATTAAAATGTATTTTTAAAAATTTATTTATTTATTTATTTATTTATTTATTTATTTATTTATTTATTTATTCGTTTATTTTTAAAATAGTGAAAATTTTTTAAAGCCTACTGTTATTCTAGTATCTGTTGAAGAGAATTAGTGTAAATTTACATTTTCTTAAGTTGTCAAAATAGGATTAAATTTAATCATTTTAAACCGCACGCTAATTTATGGAGGAATTAAATAGAGGTTTAAATTCATTGTTGAGAACAATAGAAATAAGAAGATCGATTGTTTAGAATCTAATGCTTTTCTGTGATATTTTTAGTTGCCTTTTTTTGTTGATCTACAAGGACCTGTTTGAAAAGGTTTTCAAATACAAAAGTCTGGAACTCTCTACTCCTTAAATATGCATACTAACTTTGAAGAAGATTCATCGCGCGATTCGAAGCTTATTTGGGGAGAACCACCTCATAGAGACTAATTTTATCTAATAAGCTTATATTTCTTATCAAATTATGTAAAAATGGAAAACTATTACGTAATAGCTTTCCATTTTATAAAGGATGCTTGATGTCATTTACTAAATTGTTTTGAAGTATTCTGTGTATTCAGCTGATAATCGAAAGTCTGAAATTTATAAAATTATGCTATGTTTACTAAAACAAGTGACAGTAATACAGTAAGGTATATAAATAAAAATTACAATTTTAACATACAAAAACGATTAATTGTTATTTAGTAAACACAACAGAAAACATAACAGTAAACAAAACAAAAATTAAAAATTTTATAAAGTAAATTAAATAAAAGAATTCTGTATTATTTTTGTGTGCCGTGGTTTATTTTACACAATAAACAACTCAATTAATAAAATTTTATTAAAAAACTGCGGATAACTACACAAGAATAACTAAATCTTATCTTCCCTCTTATCTTACATTTGAATTACCCTCGCAATAGGTTAACAAAACCGAACGCGCGTTCTTTTTAGTTAACTAGATAACTAGTCGTTTCACTGGATAATGGAACGCAACTTATAATTTTACACCATTAAACATACCTTTTTATTGTTATTTTTAGTTTTAGTTTTAGACTGACAGCGTAGTGTATAATAATTTTCGTACAACTTTTTAAAAAATACAATAATGTTTTAGTTTTAGTAGGCCTACATCAGGGAGAAAAAAATCTGGCAACCCTCTATTTCTGATGCGTACCGGACTATCGGGTCTGCCGGACTATCGAGTGCCGGATTAACGCGGTCTTACTGTATATGAAATTACACTGCAAGAGCCAACTATTATAACAGGTAAAGATACAATGAAAGTGTGAGGTTCCTGATATCTATATGTACTAATTGTATGACCATCGTGATTCGGATCGTGGTGAATCTTTGTAATTACTTACTTCATAGTAATTACAATGATTTTAAAAAGTAGACTGATCGAAAATAAAACCTAATACTTATCTAGGATTTTTTTGCTGATAGAAATATTAAATATTTTCTTTATAAGCATCGTGTAAGTCAGTGGTTCCCAACCTGCAGTCCACAGCGCATTAACAGGTAGTCCACAGCTGCTTTATTGATTTGATGTTAAGCACTTTGCTTTGATCTCTAGAAACAAAAATAACCGAAACAATTTACAAATAGACCCAGGGTTGAAAGTGTCTTTAAATTCTATGAAGCCTAATAACGAAAAACTAGTGAACGAAATACAAGCACAAATCTGCCATTGAGTATTTTGTGATTCTAACAATAGAATTGAATCAATATATAGTGTTTAGCTAATGTCTATTTAACCAATAAATTGTTTGTATCATTTATTTTCCATTACTATTATCTTACAATTTTCTTCTCATCTGACAACTAATTAACAACTTGTCTTATGGAATATAGATCTAATCATCTATTGAATTCAATAATTAAGAGTTTATGGCATCATTATGATATTATAAACAAGCTGGTGGACCGCAAGGTATGTGTAATTAGAAAAGTGGTGATTCGATATAAGTAATTGTACATGTAAGGTAATTCCAATTTTGGTTTGAAAACTGCCTTTCTAAAATAATCGCAAAGCTTTTTAATTAAAACTTTTCATGGGCAGCAATATAATCCCATACTTCCATATCATTTCATTCATACTGAAAACTAATAAAAACGAACTCTTTTGAAGCAGGGATATTGACATTAAAGAAAATATTTTTGTGTTGTGTTCTTTTCTTCGCTTGGGATCAAAACCGGAATAATCGTATTCCAACTTTAAAGTTACTCATAAATCATATCCGTATGTAGGATTTTATTACGAAGCAGACCTAAAAAAATAATTACTTTTTCTTTCACCCTTCAAACTTTGCATCCAAAAAAGAGGTGAAAAAATTACTATCTACTATACATATTCGAAGATTGGATGGAGAAGGCATGAAAGATTCATGTCATGAATCTTACCGTACATAACTAAGAAGTACAAGGAAAACCGGTTGAGCAGTTTTAATGAATGCGCATTGAAAAACAAACAATGAAATTTATCAGTTGAATGCCAAGACATCGTATGCTTCGCAACTCTTTACAAGTTTAGCAAGAATGGAAATGATTCTTTCTATAAATATTGCAGAATAGAATTATTAAAGAGCTAAGTTATTATGTAGCCAATATCTGATCATAAAATTGTTTATATTTTCCAATAATAGACAAAAAAATGTTATGTTTAATTTCTATCATTTGCTGATCTCTTGTTGGTTTCCTGAGTTCTTCAGGATACCCAGCGTAAACGCGGGAAAAGAGAGGTTGAAAAATGTGGAAAAAAAATAGCAATTCAATTTCATCTTTTTGGCTTACAGCTTCAACCTACACACTTAAAGCTTTAAGGCACACTTTAAAGCCACATTACATTCCGCGATTAATTTTGGAATTAGTAAGCACAATGCTTTCCCAAACTGAAACGCTATTTTAATTTTAAAATTATTGATTTTGATTATCAATAACTGTTATCAAAAGATATTAATAATTCCAATGATAACAATAATAATTATTATAAAATAAATATTTCCGCAACGCCTCTTACTACATTAAAACATATATTTAATACGAATTTTCAGAAGATAATTATAATTATAATTAATTTAGTTTTATTAAATAAATCTTTCCATGTTGTTACTTTAATAATTAAACTAATGGTTTTGCTAGGATGATAAAACAATAAAAATTCCACCACTACAAATAGCAAATTGAATTTTGTTTTTGTATTTGACGCAACTTTAAAAACATTGCGAGAATTCTGATGATACCAACTATTCCATTCTTGTTGGGAAGTAATGAAATCATTTTCTGGTTCATTTTTACTATATTTTGACAGGTTGAAATGTAATGCAGTCTTCATTTCAATTCAAAACATTGCCACTCACAATCATTTGGCTTTTGCTGGAGAATTCCACTGCCAGTTTTAATTACAAATATCAGAATCGAATAAGAACAATCCGCAATTTTGTCAGAACGAGTGAACGTTTGAAAACCGAGCATTGATAACAGGAGGTAGCTATCGATTTGTAGTTTGGAACCCCTCTCATAATGCGTTTGGTTGTTTCCTCGGCTGATCACCATTCGCTTCTTTCTGAGATGAAACGAATTATCACATCAACATCAAAGAGAGAAACGCAATTTTGGTGCTGTCAGGTCGGCGGCTGTCTCTGCCCTGCGTTATCCATACAAATGAAACGGGCTTCAGTCACACCACAAAGAATGGCAATGATTATCTAAATAATTTACCCTCCAGATCAAATAATAATTTTATTTTATTTTCATTGCGTTTTTTAATGCGACAAAAATTTGCAAGTTAATGTCGATTCTAAACTGAAATAAAAAATCAGTTAAATAATATCAAAAAGACTATTTTAATAAACATATATGCTATAAAAATATTAATCAACGCAGTAATTAATGTATTGTTAATAATAATAGTATATTTAAAAAAATATAAAATTAAAAATGAAAGACATCTGTTTGATTTCAATAAAACGTAGAAGTTATTGGTTTTAGCAAAAACCGTAAATTTTTCTGTCTGATCTTGAATATCATGTAATTTAAGAATCTATTCTTTAAGTTTAATAAATTAAGATTCCTAATATTCATATACTATTTTAATATTCCTTTACTTTTTCAATTATGAATACGGAAAGATCGAAAAATAAGATAAAAAGTAAGGTTCAATTTGTAATTACTGAAAATATAAAACAACGTGTGAATTCTGATGACATGATTTTTGAAAGCATTCAAATTATAGTAAATTTTTTGATTCAAATTATTATGTTTGAAAACTCATAGTAAATCTATTTTTTTATTCTAAATAAAACGTCTTTGTATATTTACTTAGTTGTTATGAATTTTCGCAGCATTAGTAAATAAAAATGGGAATTTTTATATAATCCGCTTTATTTTTAGCTTTTAATTTTAAGGTTTTGTAAGGTTCTGTCCATCAGTCCATTTATGTTGCCATCGCTACAACCCAAACAATAAGTCCTACAGACATGAATGATATCTTGTTTGAAAACTTATGACTTACAGGGTGGTCTAGAAAATGCTCGCGCGAGTCTGTTTCCGACCCCATGCTATCTTACCCACCCCTATTTACATGGAATAATCGTCATTCTTAACTCAAACGTTGTTAATACACTGAATTCCTATTAATGATTAAAAAAAAGAAAACTTAAAAAAAAAGGTCGGGGATCGAACCCACGACCTTCGCGTTATTAGCATGACGATCTAACCAACTGAGCTAACAGGCCACTTACAACATTCAACATTTAGCTAACAGAAGCCGTTGCGAAGCATTGTGGGATATGGTCCACAGACAGACAAACTGGGGATAAAAGGCGTCTTTCAGAAGCCTAAAATCAACAAAGGAACTTAAAAGAATCAATTAAAACATAAAAGAATTAACTTGGACAGGCAAATTGATATATCACCGCTTGGTAGATTCCATTGGTAGGAAGGGAAAAAGGGTTTTAGTTTGATAATCAGCAAGAGTCTATTGATTATAAAATGTATAAATTTTCCATATAAATACGGATCCAGTCTGTTATTGTAATTATATCCACTAACCTGCTTCCTTTATATTGTTATATTTTGTTGTGACATTTTTAAATTATAAATCAGTCATTTATTGAAGCTTAAAAGTTTTTAATTAAGGATTTATAGAAGTTGTAACTCTATTATTTAGAATCCATGTTTCCTTATTTGTTTTTTGTAAGATTTGAAATTCGCCTTGTAATTTTTGGTATTTTTTTTACAGTCCATGTATAGCAAAGTTTCCGACAAGCATTTTAGGGAACCTTTGAAATATTCCTAAATATGCGTCGAACCGAAAACAATAGTTAAACAAATTTAGACCTAATTTTCAAGTACGGTATATACAGTATATATAAATGGGTAGCTGAAATTTTCAAAACAACACCATTACAAGACATTCATTTTTAATTTATTAAATTTGATTCCCAAGAAACAAGCAACAAACTTGATAACAAACTCAATTATCTTGTTGATGAGCAAATTATAGACATTTCGAAGTTGAACCCTTATTTTTTTTTTATTTGCTACTTTGTATATCTATTCATTTTTGTAGTTACATAATTATATTTCGATTGGAACGAGACGTATTTCAAAAATTTTAATATGAAAAATAGAATATTTAAATCAACTTTCATTTGGTATTCATAATAGAAACTTTAGTATTTCCACCTTTTCCTATGTTTTTCTTTCCTTTTTTTATTTTATTTGACATCTACTTAATTAAGCTTTCCACTTTTACGTTCTGACAAAAAAAAAAATCGCGATTTTTCAACAGGATTTGTTTTTTTCCTTATGATTTATTATGTTGTTTCCTTTCTTTAAGATACTTGTCTGTGTTACTTGTTTTTTTTTTCTTGCAGAAAAAATATATAAAATGAATGCAAGAAAAAATATACAGACAAATAAGCTCTTTGAATTCAGGTGTAGAATAAATTATTACTTAGTCGTTAACAACAAAAAAGTGTTTTATTCATTAAAATATGACTCTGTTTTGTATGCAAACAACGTTTTGCTAAGACTGTACAAAAAAGAATGTTAGGATGCGATAAAAAGAATGTGTTGTTTTTCTGGAATGCAATTTTTCTCGCTTGACGCAATTCAATATATGTTTTTGCTTGCAGACATTTTTTTAAAACTTTCCTCTGCAGTTACGATACAATTAAGAATAATTGAAGTTAAGATAATTGAAGTTAAAAACAAATTTTATAAATAATTACCTAAAGATTTGTAAGTTGTTGTCTTTCAGTATACTAGTTGTAATTACACTTTTACACAATAATCAATAATTTTCGGCAAATGGATATTAAGCCTACAGTTATTATAACATTAACTAAATGATTCCAAAGAAAAGCTTAAACATAACATGTACACTCGATTATTTGTTGAAGGGCAAATTAGAGTCTTACAGATATTTCGAAGTTTAACTATTATGTTTTTTTTATAATTTTTACTGTTTTTGTTTCTCTTTGTTATGTAAATATTGGAACTACATTTCGATTGCATTGACTTCGGCTTCATAAAAGCCGAAAATCAAATTTGAAATCAATCACTAAATGAATGTACTGATAAACTCACAATTCGCTCGGAGCTATTGATCAATCACAACAAGAGTCTTTTAATTTCATTACAAGATCAGTGTAGTTAGTTTAAGTAAGTGTGCATTAGTACTGTCCGTTTCGAAAAGCGAGAACCACGACAGCACAGGCGATTCTACCCAGCAAAGGGGTGATACGCTGAGATGGACACTTTCTTAAGACCCACCTTCACATGCTAAATTCTCGGCAAAGCCCCATAAATAAATAAATAAATAAATAAATAAATAAATAAATAAATAAATAAATAAATATAACACAATCTTCATACAGTCCGTTTCGATATCCGAGAACCACGACAACACAGACGATTCTACCCCACAAAGAGGTGATACGCTGAGATGGGCACTTTCTTAAGACCTGTTTTTCTTTTAGTACCTGTTATTTTTATTCTTTCCAATAGTATTTATTTTTCCCATAATTCTTTCCCGAAAAGCGCAAATAGAACCCAGCTATTAGTAAACTACACTGTAAAAAGTAAACATCCCATCTTCCTCTCCCCTATTTGGAAGAAATCGCAGGAGACCTGACCCATGCGCAAAAGAGCTGAAGGCTCTCGTAAACTTAAACGAACAGTATAAGCATTTTGTAGATGCTGCTTCTTTACAATTCGATTGTGTTACGCATCATTTGACCAAGAGCCAAAATTCGATTTTGAGATATTCGCATAAACGCAAAAGCTTATGTATAACTTCACATTTTTTTTATGAAGAGTGTTATATATCAAAATTAATAATATCCTTCAAAGATCGTTAGTCACATGACAGAAATCTTATTCGTTGTGATTTCTTCGATTGGTGTTTATTCTAAAATACTTTTCCGCAGAATTATGTTGAGATAGGAAGCAATTTTTTATAAGGAGTTTCGCTAGAAGATGGAGCAATAATCTAAAAACAAAATCTATATCTAGCACTTGTTAAAATGATGGATAATAGCATCCAATTGTGGCATTCCAACGCTTTCCTTAAATGTGAATAAATCAGACTGTAAGAAAACTTGTATAACTATTCACGGGCCCCCTTAAAAAAAGCAGTAATCAAATATAAAAATGATAATTGTAAGCAATTTTTAATTGTATTGTCTCTGTAATAAAAATCGGAATCAGTTTAAACCAAACTTGAATTGGAACATCATGAAACAACATAAAATAAGTTCTGTCAATAGTTAATATTTGAATTAACCAAAGAAGAATGTTTAACCTATTTTCCTAGGATAGTGAGGGTCATCAAATCATTCAGATTATGTATGTTTGTTTGTGTCCGATTGTGCTTTTCCTTTCCCCAATACTAATTTTGGAAGCGCTGGATGGATCTTCTTGAAAATTAGTATGTAAATGTAAGGTTCTAGAGACGATCTAACTTTTACATTTCAAGTCCTTTCCAAGTGAGACATTGTCAAGAAATTATCCAAGAAGTTAACAAAAAGAAATCCCACAGAATAGTATTAAAACCTATACAATGGTATTAATTGCATCAATGTCTTAAACTGCTGCTATAACATCACAATAAAAAGAGAAAAGCACATAAGTAAGAATTCATTGAGCTGATTTTAGTATTTTTTGATACCGGGGTTCCAGGATACCACTGTTTCTGGTTTCCTAACCATCATCAGCATGTGCGTTTATGTTTTATTGTGATGTTATTATAATTTACGAACGTTAAGTTTGTTGTTATATGTTGCAATAATTCTATTAGCTAATCTATTATTTTGCTAGTTGTTTCTGTTTAATCCTATTTAGACAGTGAGTGAGTGAGTCAGGACTTTTCTTTTTATAGACAATTGCCTCTCTTCGCTCGGTATCGCTTCGCTGTGCTCCGCTCGATTTCTAACAATTAGTTTGCTTTTCAAACCTTGGCATATGAACAAAATTACTACAATTTAAAATATAATCTTTTTACAATTTTCAATCGCTAAGTGAGGATAATTTCTAGTTGTTGCACTTGATTAATTAAATATTTCAAATTTAAAAAAGCTATTTTGTCTGTCATTTGAATGAAAAAATCAAACACATTTTTGATAACGAAACATATTATGTTTATTACAAAACTTCATGATAAATAACATTTTTTGTGAAAATTCGTGAATCATTTTTCAAAAGATTTCCTTGCTCAGACGTTTTCGTAATTTGTAATTTAACATTTTGCTTATTTCTTGATCTCGACAATGCGACATATAATTGTCCATGAGAAAAAACAGGCTCATTCAAAATTATTTCAACATGATCAAATGTTGACCTTGTGATTTGTTAATTGTCATGGCGAATACAGGAATTATTGGAAATTGTCTACGTTTGAGAATGAAAGGGACATTTGAATCGCTTGGTTTCAAGTCAATTCTTGGAATTGTTACTAATTCATTTTTGTGGGATTCATTCATGATTTTTGCACAAATTAAATATTGATCACATGAAGTTATAATTAGTCTTGTTCCATTACACAAACCCTTCTTCGGATTTAAATTTCTTATCCACATGACTATCATTCCAACTTTTATCCTAAGAATATGAGGTGGCATTCCAATTGGTGTGAGTGAGTTATGAAATTCAACTGTTATTTCTTTTGCAATTTGGAAAATTTTAAGAATTTTCATTTTTACATGTCTTCACAAGCTTTTCACAATAGCCAACATGAAATTTTTTACATTTTTGCATGTATCTTGAAAACGCAGAAACGCTTGAGAATGACTGTGAATGACTTTCGAATACCAACATCTTCTCAATATAATGTTCTCTTCCAACTTTTATGTTTTTCGTTTAAATTGAGAAGAACTCAAAATTTGACCCTTTAAAAGGCGACATCTTGGAAATCAAAAAAATTTTTCGAAAGATTTTTGTAGCATTTTGTTTGTCTTAAAAAGATCTACATGTTATCCATTTGCATGACCAATCTAGCTCTTATAGTTTGCTCACAAAATTGGAAAAAATTAAAGTCTTACGACAGACGTTTTTATAATATACGTTTTTATAATATAAAATAATAATAGCCCGGGTACCGTCGCTTCGCTCCGAAACCCTTGCATGTAGATCATTAAAAAAAAAAAAAAAAAACCTTTATTTATTTAGCAAATTAATATCAAGATCGGAGAATATACGACTTCCCAGCCCGTTGTGGGCTTCTCCGCTTAACTCAGATGCATTGCGGGTTGGGGGCCAATATGAAATTTTTCTCGTTTTTGCATATATCTTGCAAACGCAGAAACGTTTGTGAATGACTGATATATCGTTCGATAGAACTTTCAAATACCAACATTTTCTCAATATAATGTTCTCTTCCAACTTTTATACTTTTCGTGTAAATTTGAGAAAAAGTCAAAATTTGGCCCTTTAAAAGGCGACATCTTGGAAATCAAAATATTTATTCAAGATTTTTGTGGCATTTTGTTTGTCTTAAAAAGATCTACATTTTATCCATTTGCATGACCAATCTAGCTCTTATAGTTTGCTCACAAAATTGGAAAACTTAAAGTCTTACGACAGACAGAATAACGTTTTTATAATTTATAGGGGAGATGGTGATAATATGGACCACTTTTTTATTTTTGACAAAATTTTGAATTTGAAGTTAATTAATTAAAATCGTTAGTAGCATTAGTATAAATATCGTGTGAGGTAAATATCACTCATTTTTAAATAAATATTTAAAACTCTTGAATAGGTACAATTAGTTAGAGCATTCTACAAAAAAATGAATTGTTGAACTGGGGTTGTAATACGAAACAGACGTTAAAATGAAACAATACTTCTTTATTATTGCTATTATAGTAAAAAAATTATTTATTGTTAATACTTTAATGCATTATTTTGCTTCACATCAACAGAAAATATAGAAACTATAGAGAAAAAGTAAAAATAATGCTTAACACTTTAAAATTGAAGAAAACGCTCAATTAAAAATTGTAAGTCTTTCATGAGCAAAAATCTGCTGATTTGGTGTTTTCTCGCATTTACCATATCTTCTTGACGCCATTTCTGCCTTTGTCCCTTCTTTTCAGGTCCTAATTTGCTTCTTGGCATCGTGAGGTTGTATTATGGAACACCTTGTTTCATATTACCACCACTCGCCATTTGCAAATTGACTGATCCATTCTGAGTAATAAAATATTAATTCTTAAGTACTGAATACACCATTTTGTAGTTTAGTTAATTAATAATGATATACAATATAAACAAAACCTCATTCGTATTAATAATAGTACCAGAATTTTTGTTGAATCTAACCTTGAAAAAACTTTCAGGCTTACGAAAACACACTATTTCTTCTCATAACCATACCTAACGAGATACTGAAGTTAGCTACCTCTAGATGACTAAAAGGAAAACCAGCGGTAGAAATTAGAGCGGTTTCCGGATGATAGCAGCAGCTACTTGCCACAAACATTGCTGTTTCATATTACAACCCTGTTTCATATTACCACCTTCTCCCCTAATAACAAATGCCGGGTACCGTCGCTTCGCTCCGTAACCCTTAGGTTAGGGCGAATATGAAATTTTTCTTATTTTGCATGTATCTTGCATACGCAGAAACGTTTGTGAATGACTGATATATCGTTTGATAGAACTTTGAAATACCAACATTTATCAATATATGGTTCTCTTCCAACTTTTATACTTTTCATTTAAATAGAGAAAAAGTCAAAATTTGATACTTTAAAAGGTGCCATCTTGGAAACCAAAAATTTTTTTCGAAAGATTTTTGTAGCATTTTGTTTGTCTTAAAAAGATCTACATCGTATCCATTTGTATGATCAATCTATCTTTTATAGTTTGCTCACAAAATTGGAAAAACTTAAAGTCTTACAACAGACAGAATAACGTTTTTATAACATAAGATTTTTTTTTACAAAATCGAAAATGTGTCCTGTTTATATTCGTCAGACAGTACAAGTCGAAAATAAATATAGGTTTTTTTTTTCCCTCATCTTTACGAATTTTTAGAAAAAAAGATAAATAAATAGCAATCATTAAAGTAATTGGAATATATTAATAATTGCTATTACAAAGAGAAAACTATTGATTTTTAGAATAGTTGAAAGTAAACTCTTTCTCCTTCAGAGAAATTTTAAATTTATGTATTAATATTTAAGAAAATTCTACCACAACTCACAAAAGTTAACATTCACGAAAGGTAATAATAAATAATAAATTCAAGAATAAATGTTATCTGTAAACGAAAGACTGGAACATTAGACTGGAAAACATGACCAAAACAACAAAACAAATGTACACATGGTAACAGCAAAATTTATTTCTCTGAGATCTGAATATTATTATTGAAATTAATGAATTTTCGTCAGTAGTCCAAATAGTTGCAGTGCTCAAACAAATTAAGTAAGCCCTTACAGAAAATATAACGATTTATCTTAATTTGAAAATCATTTAGAAATTAAAGAATATTTGAAGCTGGCAATAAAATTTGCTTGTTTGTATTTATTTTGAATTTTTTGATAAAATTTTAGAATATAAATAATATTTTTTTGTGGGATTGAAACTAAAGATTCATAAATACGTCAGAGATCTATGGGGTCAAGGCTAGTAAAGGCCCACTGAATGGGACTGAGTTAAGGTCGGTAAAATAAATCCCAACGTTCGATTCTTGTGGGTGTAAGATATTTCACAAGGGTTCAAATTTGTAAGTGATAGTCCGATATTAACTTATACAAACATACAAAGTCCATTTCTTTACACAAAGTTTTAATAAACCATTAAATAATTTCAGTAATTACAATACAAAATAACCCCATACTCGCACATAACTAATAACAAAAGGAATCACTGATCTGTTTTTGGATTTTTCGACACCGGGAATCTAGAACAGTTGTTTCTGGGTTCCTACCCGTCATCAGTGATTCCTTTTGTTATTAGTTATATGCGAGTATAGTTTATTTTGTATTGTCATTATTACTTTCGCACGTTAAAGCTTGTTGTTAAATTTCAGTAATTAAGAACTAAAATTAGTTGGAAACTGTAAAGGTATGATAAAATCCTTCCGATCGTAGATCTTTCCTTCAATAAATAAAAATTTTCTGTTTATTGTGATTTGATCAAAATTATTAGGAGCCAGGAAAAAAATGGTATTCAGAAAGCATATTTGTTTGCAATTATGTCTAAATTTTGTTTCACGAGAGACTCAAAGGAATTACTGCTTTTTGTAAATTCAAAAAAAAAAAAAACACTTGCAAATGAAAACTTGGAAATGCTGTCTGATGTTGGATTTTTACCTATGCTGGCCATGCTATTTGGCTTTAATTTAATTGGATTTTGTTTTCGGAATTTGTTTTACGGCATTTATAAGATATGAAATTTTAGAACATGCAAAGGTTAACAAGTAGAAGGATATAAGACGTCATTTTAAATAACTAGTCTTTAGGAAGAAAGAGGAATAACATTCTTATTGTTTCAACTGTGTTACATAATGGATCCTTCAACTACTGCTGTTCACAGCTATGAGAATGCAAATTGCAATAGTGTTATATCACTGAACTTTCTTCAGTCCAAACTTACTATAAA
>JAFIDM010014012.1:37454936-37554543 GCA_023159025.1 Thereuonema tuberculata | reverse complement strand
ATAATAACCAAAATGAAATCAGACTTACATGATACATTTAAGGTCTGGTTTCAGTATCTCACGTAGTTTCAAACAGGTAAGTATTACTATTTGATTGTGACATTTTCGCGTTACAAATAAATCAATATTAGATTAGAAATAACAGCTATAAAGTTTTTGGAGATATTTCAGTTATGTCAAGCAAACGATATGAACTGATCTGAAATCATTGTTTAAAAAAATCATTGCTTAGAAATAAGCCACAAGATCTTTTACATTCGTATTGCTAAAAAATGTAGTTGATACATTATTATCGATTATACAAATAAAAAAAGTATGTAATAAAGCAACAGGAGGAGATACGTTAAAAATTTCGAAAATGAGCCTGAACTCTCGTAAACCACGGCGATGATCTTAACTGAGTTGAAATTCAGTTCAGTTGTTGATAGTTAAAACACCAAGTTCATCTTTAATTATCTTGAAATCATAAAATAGAGGCATAAAATGTTGAAATTATCAATATTCTGAAGGTTGACTTCTTCAATTGCGAAGCACTGCTTTATGACTTACATAAATGACAATTCTTAGAAAAAAATATCCTTGAAATCTTTAAAACTTTCCTAACTGCGATCTGACCAGAATAAATAAATTCAGAATCAATAATAATAATCTGGAGACAAGTTTCACAGCAAAAGTTCTGAAAAGAAGTTATGAATAATATAAAGTGTGAAACATAAATTGCAGGAAAAAGAAACAGGAACTGCAGACAAAAAAAGTCACATTACGAAATAATAATATTGGTTGGAATCTCTAAAAGCCTAATTAAAGCCTAACTAATTATTGTAACTAGATATTGTAAGCCTAACTAAAGTAAGCTATAAGTACTTTGAAGTCATACTGCCCAGTGAGCTTCATAATGATATACTGATTGTTTTGATATAAGCTATAACACAATTCAATATTTATTTTTCATGTATTTAATAAAGGAAAAACGAACCTTCAAAAACTATCAAGATCATTTACTTTAAACTATCTCATCTTTGTTATTCATTAACTTTATGTTTCATCCAGAGAATTTCTGGACTTCCTGAGTCTTCTTTTTGAAAATAAATAATATTACGATTCAAATTTATAATAATTACAAATATTTTCATGCGACTTTGTGATAAAACAATTCATCTATCAACATCAGTTGAATTTAGGTGTTAGCAGAAAAAGTCTCAGAATTGCATTTTCAGATCCCTGTGATTCATTACGGACATCATCAGGAACTTTCCACTCACACCAATAGCTGGAAATTTTATGCAAAAAAAAAATGCAATTTGATGTGGCGCTTGATGTAGGATACGTTAAGCAATGTAATTTTGGTATGATACTTGAGTTTATAATGTTGGGTATTGAAACCAATATGACTTTCTGAATTTGTGAAAGAATGGTATCTATTAAAAGTTTATTAGTTCGAACAATCAATCATTACAAATAGCTGTGTAATCAGAACTCCTGCTAAATACTGGAAACTGTTAAATATTGAAAGTTTTATGATGGCACAGTAAATCCAATTTCAGTAAATCATTATGTGTTTATTTAGAATTGGGAAATTAAGTAAAATTAGATCATCATCATCAGTGTTCTGTCGTAGACAGGTCCAATGGCAAGCAGCAAATAAGGTCAGCAATGTCTCTTCCTCCAAGTTGTTCTATTTCTTGCCTCCTCCTTCAGGCCTTGATATCCACTTTTAACCAATAGGTCATCCAGGATCATTTTTCTCTTTCTTCCTCTTGGTCTCTTTCCCTCAATTCTTCCCCTCCAATACTTCCTTCATGAGATTTTCATCTCTCAGCACATGACCAATCCAGTTCTTTTTTCTTCTTCTAATGTTCTTTAATAAACTTCTCTCTTCCCCAATTTTTTCGAGAACTTTGTCATTAGTCACCTTGTCTGTCCATTTAATTTTCTCCATCCTCCTCCATAGCCACATTTCAAATGCTTCTAGCATCCCAGCATCTCTCTTTCTCAGAGTCCAAGTTTCTGAACCATACAAGGATATACTCCAAATGTAACATTTTATAAGTCTTTTTCTTAAATCAATATCCATCTGATTTGTGAACAAGTTTTTTCTGTTATAGAATGCAAATTTACCCTTACGAATTCGATCTCTAATATCTAAGTTACATCTGCCGTCTTCTGTATTATGCTTCCCATGATAGATACATGATATAAAAATAATACGGAATTAGTATCGTATGCCAATGTGTGGCAAACCTCGTCTATAGATCTGATGTGAACCCTTCGTTTGCCCATACGCAAAAGCAATAGGCGATTCACTTTTCCAAAAAGACGAAATGCAAGTCCAAACCGAACTAAACTGGTATTTCAAAATTTTCATGAGAAGACCATTATAATGTATGGATTGGCAGACCTTCCGTCCTTAATCTTATTGATCATGTTGAAAGATGTGGAGGGGCTTAGAAGAAAAATGTTTTAAAAGAAAAATGATCATTGCTAACAGCCTACTAAGCTCCTAGCTACCATATCTTTGTGAGACCTTGATTATGGTTAAGGGGGGGGGGGGTTTCCAAATCCCATGTTAATGTTCTTTAGCTAGTTAATTTCAATCCCTTATTGTTTTACCTGTATGTGCTCTTTTTTGGAGGAAATCACTATTTTTTCATACAGAATGCTTTTGGGTCGTTAATATTGTGTAATATGCTAATGTTTCATCAACTTTATGCAAATCATTCAGGTAATTTTGAGTTATCAGCACTCTTCTTTTTTCCGTAACTAATGAAAACCAATGAAGGATGAATAACGATAAATATTCAATGCATTCTGCGCCTAAAGTAGGCAAACTCTTCATAAAAGTTATTGATGTTGAACCCTTACAACCATTTCCGAGTTTATCTGTTAAACTGGCAAATTACGGGGTTATTCTCAGACCACGAGATAAACCTGATGTTTTTTGGTTTTGAATACGATCAGGCGGTTATGAAAGTTGCATTCACAGATTGCTTTGGTCCGGTCAAAGTGCTATCGATCCACACCATTAAAGACGAAGATGGTGCTAGTGTCAAACACGAACCACATTATATTCCAGAACCTTTTTTCAAGGGGCTTTTCTATTATAACAAAATCAAATATATTTTAGATACCAAAAGACATCTTCTTGAGCGAGCTATTTTCCTTTTTGTGATCATTGTGGATTATAACTCTATGAATTATATTTTGCGAATGTAACAGCTTTGATGACATGGCCTTTTATGTTATCTTTTTATGGTAAGGTGTCAATTGCTAAAGTTTATGAGCTATAATCTTCAGCAAAAGACAAAAATTACCCATATTAACTCTCAGTAAGTTGTTAGAAATGAAATTCTATAAAGCTATTTATGTTTATAATCATTCGTCAATCACAATTTCTCATGAAAAGCCTGTTTTAGGAGTTATTCAGGGTGATGACTAGAATAAAGTTTAATAATGCTCTTATGGCCTTTTTACATTCTCTCGAAAATTTCTTTCACCCGATAAGTTGTCGAAAACCTCATACTTGCCAGAGACAAGTGCAGCTTTCTTTAAATTAAATGCATTCTAATTTGAGGCAAGTTTTTAGAAGCAATTAGATACCTGCACGCTTAGCGGCAAGAAAAGTTTATTTGAAAAACTACGACAACGATGACTTCACGCTGAAATCTGGATGTCCTTTCTTCTTGATATCAATACACCAAGTACTATTTGCTTTATCTCTTCTGTGGATGAGATGAGAATTAATAGCAAAATTTCATTGTCACTTCGCCGGTACGCCATTTCTAATTGCCATATCAAGGGGAGCAAAATGAATACAGCGATGAGCAGCAAATGGTAATTTTTTCATTTTGAAAACGCATTAAGCAGTTTTTCGTCTATTCAATCATAAAAATTTGCATTTTTTTTTTGATGTTTCGTATATGTGCTGCAAGCCAGCTGGTATTACATAGACGATAGGCTGCAAGGGATGAAATTGTATTGAATATATCATTCTTTATTGGGAAAATACTTTATATAATATATACCTAGACAGATACACGATTGAGGAGCACTGTTATCACTATGCTTCAATATTGTATCAACACTACATTTTTGTTACGATATTATCCGAGAAGCAATTCATTTTTATGAGAATTCAATCAATATGTTCTTAAAAGCAAAAGCAATCAAAGAAACGCAAGCTGAAAAAATACTAGTGTTCGCCTTAAAAAAAGAAAAGGTTCTCTAATAAAAGAAAGTAAATGAGATGGAAACTCGAAACACTAATAAAGAGGATAAGAAAAGAGCATTTAATAAGAAGACAGACCGAAATGAATAACACTGGTCTACAAAAAAAAACATTTTTTCTTTCACAAGGAGTAAATAAACGGAATCTGACTATCTTTTTCCATGCTGAGCTCAAATATGTTCTCAGATTTTTTCCATCAGGCAGGTTTTTTTTGTGACACGTGTCAGAAGTTTTAAAAGAATTAGTACTCACGAAACACTAAATAATAAATATACGGCTAATTTTGGCTTATATAAAAAGTTGTATAGATGATTTTCGGTTATATTTTGCCTTCAGGGTGTCTCTCTTCATGGTCCAGCAGTAGTCGCCAGCATACTGGGACTCCATTTGCTTTGGTACCTCTTTTCCATAATAGAAATCTGCTGATGAAAACGCCCATCAGAGACAGACCCAAGATTTTCAGGGAAGAAATCTAGGTGGATCATCTGGCTGGTGTTGATGTGCAAGAGTCTCCATTATTGAATAATCATTATTATAAGAAACTACATAGCCCTCTTTGGAGAAGCAGACACTTAAATCACTATTGAGACTACGATAAATGCGTATCTTTTTGGAGTAGATTCCAACCTTTGAACCTGGAACTTAAAAGCTCTGTTTAGACACATTTCAATCCCATATAAGATCATTAAGATCTTCTTGAGATAAAAAGTGAGGTTCTGATGAACTACTTGCTTCAAATGTAGGGTCACTTCCCTCCTTTCTTTCATCTTCAGTATGAGCTAGGTCAGAGTCGGAGTTATCACTTAAGGTCATGAAATCTGGACACTTTGGTACAGGATGCTCTTCACTATGTGGCACAGGTCTCATTGCAGATGCCAAATTGGGATACTTAACTGTATACAGTCGGACCTCTATTTAACGAAACTCTATTTTGCGAATTTCTCTATTTTGCGAAATTTTCTTTGGAACCAAGAACATTTTGCTAATTTCTTCGTGAAATAACCTCCAAATAGCGAAGTGCATTTTCTATTTAACGAACCTTTTCGTGGTATCTATTTTTTTTTCTCCTTGAAATATTTTTATTATCAACATTCCCTCAGAGGAAATGAAAGAAATTTGGATACAGCTGAGGGAAACAGAAGAAATTAACGATGATGTGCTGATTGATGATTATCTTTCACTTGATTTTGAAGTTGAGACCTCGGAAACACTAAGTGAATCGGATATTTTGGACAGTGTAAAAAATAAAAACAATACAACTATGAATTGCGATGAAGATGATGAAAATGGAAATGATCATGATGCAGAAATCAAAAAACCTTCGTATGATGAAATGCTAAAATCATTTGAAACAATCCGACGCGGATTACAATTTGAAGAAAATACTGAAGGGGTTTTTGGTGCATTGCAAAGATGCGAGACGTACTATCAAAGAAAACACTTTTTCAAAAAAAAAAAAAAAAACTCAAACAAAATTAACATACTTTATTAGTAGAATTTAAGTACGCATGTTGTAATGTATGCTTTTTATTATTAAAATTATTACGTTTTTTAATAATATTTATTGTTTATGTATTTTAAATCTGTTTTATGTAGTTTAAAGTAATTTTAAAAGGTGAATCTCTATTTAACGAATTTTCCATTTAACGAACTTTTCTTCGGGATTTAGCGACTTCGTTGAATAGAGATCCGACTGTATTTTGTTTTGGACGTAATTCCTTTATTGTTAGTTAAGCAGAAATAACAGACGGTTGAATGGTCTTTCTGTTCCCTCCAAATCATAGGGACTGAAAACGGTACATGTGGAGTATCATTTTTCCATCCAGTGAGAAGCCTAACCATGATACACAGCATACATTTGGGGCCCATTCTTTATCGAAATCACCAGCTTTACACCCAAAATAAAGCTCATAATATTTTTTCACAAATGGTGTGAAATTTCGCCTCTGAGATTTGAAAGTCAGTTCTCCACAGACATAGCAGAAATTGTTTGGTTGATTCAAACACTTTCTTGGCATATTGAAACGTTTATAAAACTCATAAAACTTACAAATAAAAACAATATACAGCAGAAAACCTCTACATGTGCTGCCAGGCTAACTACAATTTCAATACTCGCTACTGGCCATCTGCTCACTAAAACAATGCAATATTTGAATATGTTTGAACATGAATAAACCTGTACAGAGTTAGAATATGTTTCAACATGAATAAGTCTGCATGGAGCCAAATTTTTCTGAATAAAATTACCACTTTTATAAATTACAATAATTATAATAAAAAAAAACCTAATATACAGAAGTGTGTTATAAAAAAAATGACCCTCACCAAAAAACTATGCCTGACGGAAAAATACTGATTACATATTTAAATTCAGTGTACAAAACTACACTAGAGTCACTATTTAGTTTACTTGTCCAAAAAATCATGTTGACCAGTGTAATTAATTTAAGATGATGTTTTTGGAAATCCAATTAAATTTTAAAACAAATTAAAAAGAAAGGAAGGAATATTGTTTAGTCAGATTCCACATAAAAATTTAAATTGCTTAAAAAACCAAAAATTCATTTGAAATCAAAATATCACATGAAATTGATTCATTTTACCGAAAGAGCGAAAGAAGAGAAACCAATAAATGTGTGTCGTTAATTGAAATGAAGCTAGGCACAAATAAATTTCTTTAAATTTAATTGTCCTGAGAACTTTTGAATTCAAACTGCGGAAATCTTGTAAAAACTGTTTTTACACCAGTTTTTGTATTTGTACTTCAGACTAAATTATTTTATTAAAGCAAAAGGGAAACTCATATTTAAAAGCGAGCACCTTTTATTAAAATTTCAAACTTTTAAAAGAGTTTCCTTACATATAATTAGTTCTCTATATCTTCATCTGTCAATGTTGGATTTTGACTTAAAGCTATAAATCAAGTTTAAGTTCAAATTAGTAGTGCATATCTACCATTAAAATTTCTGTGTCACAGATAAGCAAATTCAGAATTAGAGTAAATAGATAAATGTAAACTTGAAATTAGGATTCAAATCCTCTAAATTCTATTACGGGTTATGTGGATTAAAATTGAAGAATCTTGGTAAGCCTACACAAATCGTCGAATATAGTGGGGATGTGAAATAAGGGAACATAAGTTTATAAATAATAATGTAAGAAGCTCTATATAATTCATTCATTTCTATCTATCCAAGTGTCATCCAAATAGTGTAAAATCACTTTTATAACGCTTTATAACAATGTCACTATATAAAACAATTCTATAATCATTGTTTGTATTTAATAATTTGAAAAACATTAACTTAGTGTATTTTTCGAATGTGAAAACTGACCTTAAATAACTTATTGTGTAGTTCAGTGTCACTTGAAAAGCTTTTATTAAAGTCAAGTCAACTATTTGGCCAAGAGAAATAGTAAAAACTGACAACGTAAGGAAAAAATGAGTTATTCGCATTAGTTAATTTTAGCAGTAGGCTACAACAATTTTTGTCAGAATGTAACCCACTTCAGAATTACAGTTCCAATAAACATTGGAAAAATGAAATATTACTTTAAAAAAAATATTTCGTTAATAACTTTGTTGTATTGTCTTCATAAACTTTCTATTATCAAACCGGCAAAAATTGCATAGAATTTATGAAGACCTTCTTTCTATTTCTATTTGATTCCATTATCTGATATGTTTGATTCATCACAAAATGACTTCCCTTTCATTTCATTGAACTGCTTGAAAAAAAAAAGAAGTATTGTTCTTGGAACTGTTTATTCGATGGAACTAAAGTGTAGTTTAGGTTTTTAAGATAAGAAACATAATAGATAGGCAGAAAGAACGTTTGTCAATAAACTAGAAATACTGTGTATAAAGAAGAACAGTTATTTGATTTGAACAACTTACTAGATTGAATTTTTGAAGTTAATTGTAAACTAATATAAATTGATCGAAAAACAACAAAATCAAGAAAAATTAAATAATAAATGACTTTCACATATGGAGGAAACAAATTCAGCAATTGTAAGTAATTTCATAACAGAAAAAGGAATTCATTTATATTTGTGCATCAACGTAGGCACCAAATGATAAGATAAAATAAATTGAACACGAAACGACGTTTCAGGACTCCAATGTACGAGGTCTCATAATATGGAGTTCTGAAACATCGTGTGAGAGATATTTTTTTATTTTATTACTAGCCGGGTACAATCGCTTCGCTCCGGAACCTTTGCGTATATAGCATTAAAAAAAAAAAAAACTTTATTTATTTAGCAAATTAATATTGAGATCGGAGAATGTACGACTTTCCAGACCGTTGTGCCCTTCTCCACTTAACTCAGGTGTATTGCGGGTTGGCACCACACACCTGGGGTTGCCGCCATACACTTCATCGTCAGTTTGCCAGATTATTCCCTATCCCGAATTTCGAAAAATCCGACCTTATTCCTTGTCTACATCATAAAGGAAACCTCTGTGCAAAATTTCAGCTTTCTAGATCCAAGGGTTTGGGGTGAGCGTTGATGAGTCAGTGAGTGAGTGAGTCAGGACTTTTCTTTTTATATATGTAGATTTTCATGAATTTTGTTTTGTTAACATCATTGATTAGTTCTTTATAGATTATATTTGGATGTGTTATTTTCTCATTTTCAACTTTTATCCGATTCGTTCTTTACATATTATTCCTGGTGTTTTGATATCATGTTTATTTATGAAAATATGATCTATATTTGTTTTCGTATTTCCATGAATTGTACAGTTTCTTGTTGTTCCGTAAAGACGATTTTTGAAACCATTATTGCACAAAAGTTTTTACGTATTTCTGTACTACATTGTTTTTATTCATTTTGAAAATATCTATATTTACGTCGCCAATCAGTATAGTTGGACAGTTGTTTAATATATTTTCATTTTTTATGAATAGATTCTCTATTTTAGTAACATTTTAGTAATTTGTAATTTAACAGTTTGCTTACAGAATGAAAGACAGAATAACGTTTTTATAATATACGTTTTTATAATATATAATAATAATAGCCGGGTACCGTCGCTTCGCTCCGGACCCTTGCATATATACAATTCCAAAAAAAAACTTTATTTATTTAGCTAATTAATGTTGCGATCGTCGGAGAATATATAACTTCCCAGCCCGTTGTGGCTTCTCCGAATAACTCGGATGTATTGCGGGTCGGCGTCACATACCGAAAATTCACATTTTTGCATGTAACTTGCAAACGCTGAAGCGTTTCTGAATAAGTGATATATCGTTCGATAGAACTTTCAAATACCAACATTTCGTCAATATAATGTTCTCTTCCATCTTTTATACTTTTCGTTTAAATTGAGAAAAAGTCAAAATTTGACCCTTTCAAAGGCGCCATCTTGGAAACCAAAAACTTTTTTCGAAAGATTTTTGTAGCATTTTGTTTGTCTTAAAAATATCTACATTTTATCCATTTACATGACCACTCTATCTCTTATAGTTTGGTCACAAAATTGGAAAAACGTAAAGTCTTATGACAGACAAAATAACGCTTTTATAATAAATAATTTATTTGTCATATTATTATTTATTTTTCATAATATTATTTATTTATTCCATATCAGGCACGTTAATATCTTACATAGGAATAAACTTAATCAAAACCTAAGGTAAACAATGTATTTATTGTATTTATTGTATGACTTTATGTTTGACTGCCTATACGGTCATTTTATAGTCTGTTTGCAACGAAAATAACTTCAGTAGGTTCGATAATACTGTGATATAACTCAATGATAATAAAATATAAACTGATAATACATGTATATTATTTTACTATCCATTTCAATGTTAACCAACAAGATCAAATTGTTATTTTTTTTTTATTCCTTTTCCTTTTGTGGTCAAATACCTTTTGTGGTAGCCTGAGTGCTGCCCAAGGAATCCACATTTTGTTCTTGTTTTTTATTTTCTTGATTTTAGTCTTTGAGGGGTCCATCAAGATCAAATTGAATTTGTCAGAAATTCAAAATCTAAAAACAAAAGTAAAAATCTCAAAAAGTGAAATTTTAAATATATTCATCCGGTATAAATGTGATTCCATTCAACTTTCAACTTCATTTTGTGGGCAATAATGGAAAACAGAATATAATTAATTAATCTTAAACTCTCCACATGTTTACTATTGCTTGGTCTGTTGGATTGTACTAGCTAAGGTCCAAAGTTTTTCATGCTGCTCTAACCAGCGGTTTGTTGCAATGATCGTTGTTGACTATCTTCTTGATGTAGTTTGTAATACTGAATAATCTTTCCATATGGGCAATTATGGATTTTAATAAACAATTGTTTCGCGAAAGCTCACTTTCTCATGCAGTATTTCTTGATCAACAGTTATTTTTCATCCGAAGACTTTCTGAAAATATAATGATTGGCCAGGAGGAAGAAAAACAGAGCAGTATTACAAACAATACGTTTAATCAATATGTTCAAAAGATTTAATATTGTTGTTGTATTTTATTATAATATAAAATTTCCAATAGTATTGCAATTTATTAAAATTTATTTTTGTAAACTTTCTCTCTCCTTACAAAACATCGTAATTTGAATATCTTTATTTTTTTGAAAACTGTTGAAAAAAATATTAAATAGTTAGAGAAAATAAGGAAAAATTATGAACGATATCGGAATCAAATTTCAATAATGAAATCTAATAAATGTCTTAATTACTACTAAAATCGATTTCTTATGTTGAAACATTGAGAGCAATTTCAACAAACGTTTTTTTCCAAAAAGATTTACTTTTTATTTATATTAAATCAGTAAATAATTTATGAATTAAGTCTGTTCACTTTCATTTTGAAAAAATGTTTTTTCCATAGAGATTAAAAATAATGAAAAAAAAATAATGTACCATCTTGAATTTCAAAGCTTATGTAACTTATATTTTAAGATAATCTTAAATTTATGGACGATAGAATTTTTATTTTTTTATTAGTGCCAATACTAATAATTAATTTTTCGAGACTTCAGTATTACAATAATTTTTTAGTTTTACTTGGTAAAAGAATGCTTCTATACATTCAAAACTTACAGTTTTTTTACAAATTGTATCATTCAATAAAAAAAAAACTGTTTCATCTGTTAGTGGTGTTATTTTGAAATTGGAATAATGACATGCAATGACAGTGAGGGTTTTTCTTTTGTTTATGTTTTTTTGTAATAAGAATATTTTACAAAAGAAAAACCCAGTGATTTTAAATCTGGAAAGTATTGCTGTAATTTGTTACGAAAGGCACTTTCAAGTTCACATTGAATATTAATGACACCACGTTTCCTGAATGTAGCTAATGCTAAGTAGTAACATGTTCAGCTTCCACAGAATATGTTTAATTCATAACGAGGACAAGGCATTACAAATCATCATTCATTCATTTGGATTCTTGGCCAAAGGATGACCCGAGAGGGGAAGAAGGGACATAAAACAAGTAATAAATATCTTAAGGTCAAATCTCAGATCTACATCAGGATACATTTTGGAAGAAATTTTGTTCGAAAGTAGAAGAAAAAGAAAGTACTTGATCTTTATAACAATTTTGTACTGCTATTTGTTTTCAGATATCATCTTTAACTGTTAAGCTTTTGATGCAATTAAAAAGCAAATGTCAAAGTAAATGTTGGCAAAAGGAAGGGCTTAAGAAAAAGTACCACAATTTTCAATGTGTTGTTTAGTTAATTGACCACAGAATGTAGAGATGTTAAATGGGAATATTCGCTGTAAAGCTTCTGGAATTCTGGCGTCTACAGTCATTAACATTGACCAAACAACATTCCGCATAGACTGAAGGAACCATTATTAGGTTTCCGGTAGATTCCTGAACGAGTTGCGAAAAGCTTGACGAGCATTCCACTCGGGGAATTGGACTAAAACGCGACCGAACTTTTGAAATGCCTGCGAAGGACAGCAAAAGAGAGAAAGAGAAAGTCCTAATCTTCTATCTCCCTTCAAAATTTCTGCAATCGTCCATTAACGTTAATGGAGAGGATTTACCAACGCGGAATATCAGTTCGTGACACGACAAAAATTTATGAGGAGCTTCTGCTCAGGTTCCTGTTTTGGGTCATTGCCATCTGCAGGAAGATGAAGCCTCCTCTAAGTCCAATCATTTTCTTTTGTAAATGTGCTAAATGACCACGGGTGGGTCCAAAGGCACCTCCCTACTTGTCTTTGTCTCTCTATTGGTCTATCCTCTCTGTGCAACGTTCTTTTAAGTTTTATATTTTTGACACAACATCTATTACCCAAGCGTTGGTCGCAGATCAACAGAAAAACTTTAACATTTAAACTTTACACTAGTACCATGGGCTTAAGGTTTATTGCAAATGCTATTTAATCTGAGATATTTTTAAAGTTTTATTGACAGGGCAGAATTTAAATATAAATATCAAATATTTAAATATCAGATTCCACTAAGTTCTATAAATTTATTTTTTGTTCATTGGAATTTGAAGAAGTACAGAATAAATTAATGTGGTGTTTTGTTTTTATAATTAAGCAGTAACTTTTCAATATTAATATTTTATGGAACTAAGACAATAGATCTGCACAAATGTAATATTAACATGTAAAATAACTTATTAATTTTATAACCTACTTTCTTCTTCTCTAGTGCTGCAGTATGCTGCAATATGCATAAAATACCTATAGGCAATGGTATAAAGGAATAAAATCGCACACAAATAAGAATTACTGAGCTGCTTTTGGAAATTTTGAACCGAGAATCCATGACAGCCTGTTTCGAGTTTTTTAACCATTTTTAGTTGGAATTTACCCAGAATCCGCAGTTCAGTGAAACCAATAAACATCAATCAAAGATAAGTAAACAAAACACCGGCCCTTGATATAAGAAATTATTATCACATCTAATAAGTACAGTTTTATCAGTTTATCATAATTTTAACTTTTTTGATTTTGATTTGCGGTTAATACTTGGCACATTGATAGTATTTTGATTTAAAAATTTTGAATTTAAAGACCGGTTTACAGTAAGTCACTGTCTTTTTAGGCTTCTGAAAGACGTCTTAAATCCCCGGTTTGTCTGTCCGTCTGTGGACACATATCCCACAATGCTTCGCAACGGCTTCTGTTAGCTCAATTGGTTAGAGCGTCGTGTTAATAACGCGAAGGTGGTGGGTTCGATCCCCTCATGGGCCATTCTTATTCTTAATTTTTTTCTCCCCCTTTTAAATCTTTTCACAGTTTCTCAACTTATGACATATGAGATATTGGTTAAGTAATCCTTTAGAATCGGGATTTTGATAACTATTTTCTCTAAAATTAGTATCACGTTGTTATTGAAAGTTATTGAATTCATACTATTAACAAGGTTTGAGCTAAGAATGAAGATTATTCCATTTAAATAGGGGCGGGTAAGATAGCATGGGGCCGCAAAGAGACTCGCGCGCGCATTTTCTAGACCACCCCGGCGCAGTCTATTTTAAAGTAAAGGTGACTCAGAAGCCGTTGTGAAGCGTTGTGACTGGTTTACTAATCGCTATCGCTACCTTGTTTCAATTTACTTATCCAGATAGTTTTTAACTGTAATAATTTCTTAAATTACACTAAGAAATTTAGTGAAAATTTTCATCTGAGAATTTCTATGAAGCATTTCCATCATTTTCATTTTAATGCTATCACAACAATGTCTTGCAACCAAAAGAAACATCGTTTTATACAAAATCTATTTTTGCAAGAAAATTATCTTCGCCAGAAATGGTTTTTAATTGAAGAATACAGAATTTTTTTTTTCTTTTTCGAATTTCTTTATGGACATTTGTAGACATTTTCTGTAATTCTCTCTCTTCATGAGACGAATTTTCCTGCAACATAGCCTTTTAAGCAGAAACTTTAATATTCCTTTACTACATATATATATATATCTATATATTATTTCCAATTTTTGACGATTTTTCCTATTTTGAAGTCACGTTATTTTTAGAGCATTCGCCACAAACATTTCAGGACTTTTAGGGCATTGGTTATACTACAAATAAGTATAAAAAAATCTGTTCACGGCATTAGGGTTTATAAAGCGGGCCTTTGAAGCGGGGCGTGACCTCAAAGTTGTGACTTGGATAACTGCCGTAAATTAAAAATTGAGCTACACGTTTGTGGGTGCTAGATAACTTTAAGGACTCGGCTGTTATTTTATTTCAGCAAAATCGGATCAACGTTTCCAAAATGGCGACCGATAGAAATTTCACCTTTTTTACATTTTATTATCTTCAAATCCTTATCCTAATGTTGTTTTGATAGCTTTTGAAACAAACTTCATATAATTTTCAGGGCATTGCAGTAACTACAAATAAGTAACAACAAAGTCGACATCTGTTCACGGGTTTGTATGGGACAGAACTTTAGAAGTGGGACGTGACCTCAAAGTTGTCTTGTGGATAACTTCCTTAAATTTTGGTCTTTTTCTGCTAAAACTAATCTTGACTTCGATTTCTGCTGTATTTCGATGTTTAGATTATTTTGATTTTCTATTGAAGGGAATTTTAACGACCAAATAACTTGATAATCGTGGACAAAAAACATTATCTTCAGGAAATAGATTAAGATTCAGTCTTTCGAAAAGCTGTTTACTATCTTACTTATCTTATTTTACTTTACTATCTTACTGCTGCTAAATAAAAGAAGTAAAGTAAAGTCAATGAAAATAATAAATTTTAGTGAAGATGCTTTGGTGCATACGAACACGTTTTGACTATTTACCGATTGATGTCCTTGTCAGTCAGTTCGTTAGTCAGTTAATCAGTTTGTCAATAACAAAATCTCCAACAGTAGAAGCAATGATAATAGTTATTTTAGAACAATGCAATCATATACATCAAATTTCTGATATGGGAGGTGTAAATCAAGCTGTCCGAAACTGATCAACTTTCACATTAATTATTAAGAGTATTCTGTATAAGTTTCAAATGTAACATAGATAACTAATTAGGTTTTGAAGCATTTAGTTAACTTTAAATTAATAAGGGTATATTGGAATTAAAGATTATTCCATAAACTTATTTCCTATATATATCTCTACCCTCCTACGTGTATCTATGCTGTTAGTTTAATTTTTAGATACGATATCTTTGTTAAAGAGCGTCAAGGGCAAATAATTTATATTCCAAAAGTTTATTGCGCATATGGAAGGTTTCGGTTGCTTCTATTTCCAGAGACTAAGATTTCAATCAAAGATGAATTGCTTCTAAATCTTTTATGATGTAGATATTATACGTAACATAGTTCCGAAGAACAATGATCGGATGCCTTTCCACTGACTGCAAAGACGAGGTAGCAGGTGTGTATGTGCTCCCCCGTTGAACCCCTAAATTCCTTTTATGGGGAGCAGGTTTAAGCAAGACCATTCGTGCTCGACTTCAATGAGAATGTTCCTTCAATGTAAATAATACTGAAATGTGTCACTCTTTGAGAGTCAAGTACAAAAGCAATATATCGCAAGTTGCTCGTACTTATTTCAATCATCTGGAACCTAAATCCAGTGTGGTCTAAATAATGATTTTAAACTTTCTACAGAAAGTGACATTTCAGTTGAGCTGCATGAAGACTTAATAAAAGCTTAGACTGATTGTAAATTATCTTTCATATTTTTTAAAAATTAATATCTCAATGTTACAAGTTACTGAAATACTTTACAGTCTATTTGTCGTAAAACGGTGTCGTAATATTTCTTTTTGTAAAGCCATGCAAAGGACACAAACACTAACAGTCCTAGTTTATTTTTATTTTGTTCAAATCTTTTAAATTATCTGACTAATGCAAACAGTATACGTTTTTCATTTTTCTGAAAAGAAGCCCAATTAAAACAGCATTATTTATTTAAATCCGATCAGTTTCACTTACAACATCAATCAAATAGAAAGTATGGAAATTTTCTCACATTTTAATGCTAGTTTCTTGACAAGGAGCTCTAAACTGTAAAAAAATTAAATTTATAACATTAGATCTTATCTTGTCCTGAAAAAAGCATGCAATCCAACGGTTCAAAATTTATTGGGGATACATATTGGAGATATATCTACATAGTCTAATTGATTTGAAGAGCTTCATTTTGTCAAGAAAATAAACTAAAAAATAAGGCGTAGAGAAAATTGATTTTGCTGTTAATGGAAGAACAAAGAGGATTATATTTGGTCTACCAAAACCATAAACTCTATAATTGCAAGAAAATAGCTTTCAATTAAAACTAATTTCATTAAATAAGCCAGCTTCATTTTTGTTAGATAAATTTCTATTTTTTCTATTTTATTAACAGCTCTTTAATTAAAGCACCACAAGGAAGATAAAACCAGTACATATAAAGTTAATAACAATGTATTTTGAATTTTCTTTACTACCCAAAGTCTTCGAGATATTTTGGTTATTAAATGAAGTAACTTTTGAATATTATTTGTAAATTCCTACATAAGCCTTAGTTACCAGTAATAGTTACCATTCTTTGCCTTTGTACAAAAACAAAGCTTTTGATGTCTTAAAGTTAATTTTAAGTTATTTTAATACTAAAAAGAAATTTCATGACTCACATATTACGTTTAAAATTTAATTTAATTTTTAGCGTAGTATGGGTGTCCTGAAATTTCTTTTTGATGCGTTAAAGGATATAAGCTTTATCTGCATGCATAAAATTTAATATTGTAGAATTTATTTGCCTTTCTCTTTGGCTAAAATTTGTAAGATATTATATATAAACAATATCTAGTAATGGGGAAAGGTCAAATGCAATGACTTTAATTAACTGATAATTTACTGAAATTAAGAAATAATAACTGTTTAAAAAATCAATAGCATTCCTGCAGAGTTACATCCTTATCCAAAATTTTTTAGTCTAATTTAGAATAGTTTAACGTCTCCTGGAGTTCATAATTTTTTACCATTTTCTCTAGTAATGAAAAAGCGAATGTTTAAATATCTCTTAAGGATTATTGTTATTATTGTGGCTAATGACTGCTTCTCTGAGAAAAAGCCGAGATCTGTCTTTGACAGAAATGAATTCTTCGCGATTCATTTTCGTGCGTTTTTATGATCTATAAAGTCAAGAGCATTAAGTAAAAAAAAAAAAAATCTGTAAGAAGATGGGCTCTTTGAGTTGGAGTAACGTTGCATTCCTATTTAATCTTGAGACAGAATTATTTGCAATTCTTCTGCCGTGGTTTTATTTATTGTAGAGAAGAATCCAAAAAGACTTTATTGTTGATTGTGATCTATAAAATTATAATGGTTGTCCGTGCGTGAGATATTTTCTTTCAAATTGAAAGCATTGCTGACATAAGGCACATCAACATGAGCTCATAAGATTATTAGAAAACAGAATAAAAGAACAATATCTGGTACGAAACCCAAT
The DNA here is from genome assembly GCA_023159025.1 of Thereuonema tuberculata. NCBI lineage: Eukaryota > Metazoa > Arthropoda > Chilopoda > Scutigeromorpha > Scutigeridae > Thereuonema > Thereuonema tuberculata. Next base: position 37,536,931 of record JAFIDM010014012.1, on the reverse strand, counting down.
GGTCGATGATATTGTTTTTGCACAGTTATCTTTGACTAGTCAGAGAACCTTCTAATGAGTTAATTAATAAGCACTAAAAAAATGAAAAGCTCTTTCTATTCTCTAATCCCCCAAAATGCAGAGCTTTCACTAGCTCTGAAAGTAGTTAATCTGATTAAAATTTCATTAGGATTTTATAACGGTGAATAAATTTCAAAAATAATCTCTAATGGTAGGTCATGATTTCAGTAAAATGTCAGTCAAGTTTTTAATTAACTATGTAAAATTTTAATTTTATCATCATAACAACATAATAGGGATTTTAATTTAATTAGAAATCTTGTATTTTATAAAACGGTGATACTAATAGAAACGTTACATGACCTTTACAATCAAAAATATCAGATTTCCATTTTTGGTTGACTTAATTTTTTTTTTCCATCCAATTTACTGGGAATTGAAGCATAAACATATACTTTAAGGAAACAAGGAAAATAATCCATCATTGTCCTGGCGAAAAATTAAATTCTTCAAAAAAGTTATATCTTAATATATAATCAAATTTGATATTTATTTCGATTGATTTCCGTTTATTTAATATCCCTCTGGATTCTGTCCAAGGAATTTAGCGATTTCTCTTGCAGAAAAAGCAAGCTTTTGTCTTAAAATCAGAAGTCAAGGAATGAATCCAGTTCAAAAAATTCATTGTTATTAAGATGCTAACTGTTTTAAAGTCCTTTTATTGATTGTATTTTTGAACTATCAATAGCTAATATCAAAAATATATATTAGATTAAAAAAGAATTATTTGAATTAATAGAAAACATATTGTACCAGAACTTCATTTTCCTTGAAAAACATCTTCTTTATTATGCTTACAATATTTCATTTTTTAAACAAGAAATTTCATCAGCTTACGTATGAGGAAAACTTTCTTCTTCCTCAAAGAGTTATTATTCGTTATTTATGCAAATTTCTAATTTCAAATTTTTAAAAACTGAAATGGTGCTTAAATAATACAAGCTTGTTCATTAATAAAACAGCAATCAATCCTCTCTTAACGCTTAAATTCATATAAATTTTGTTCAAATTTAACCATTAATAATATAACAATCATTCTATTCTTAATGATTAAATTGCACAATCAATCTGAGGTCACAATTATTTTCCTTTGTTTACATTTAAAACAATACAAACTTTGTTCAAATTTAAAACTACGCAAACAATTTGTTTTTTGTTAATAAATTTTCCTTAACTTCACCAAAAATATCTCTCCATTACAATATTTCGAATGGCCTCACCGGCCTTTCTTCCTCAGGTAATTTACATAATAATTTACAATTTTGGTGAAGTTAAGTGAAGTTTGTTAATGTAATATTACTTGTTGGTGATGTTTTGAATTTGTGTTTTGTTTTCCATGTGTTTTTTGATTTTTAGAAGTCTTTTAGAAATTTATCTTTATTCATACATGGTTGCCAATTAATCCTGCATGATTCTAGCATCAATCTGTCTTTCTGTTCCTGAATTTGGCAATTTATATCTAACTTCGAATCTGCATTGTGCTTCATTTTCACACAATGGGCCGCCCAATCTGATGCTTCTCTTATTGTATTTCTATGCTCTTATGTGTCCTACTATCTTTTCCTTTAAGGTTCTACCGGTATTGTATTTTCCCGCAGTTCCTGCACTCGAGTTAATATACTACATCCATTATATCTTCATTAATCTTCATTATATCTTCATCTTGGATTTTGTTTTTCTTAATCATTTCGTTAGCTTTGTAATACACCAACCTAATTTTATTCTCATCACATATATCCCTCACTGCTTTGTTTATTTTCATTCCTAAGCGCAATTTCATAATTTTGTTTATTCATCTTCATTGCTGTTATTCTTTATCTTATTTCTTTCCCTGAAAAACTCATTAATTACTTTCTTTACAAGAATATTTGGATATTCGTTTCTTTGCAAACATTAATTTCATACTCTCTATTTTCTTCTTCCATAAATTCTTACTATCGGTATAATCAACTATTCTTTTCAAATATTTTTTTACAATTGCGCTTTTCATGTGAATATTATGGCCCGAATGAAAAATCAAAACATGAACTTTTTTTCATAATGTTCATAAGTTAATTCATCCTTTTCATATACTAGTAAAGCGTCTTAAAAAACTAACTTATTGTCTTTTTCCTTTTCCATAGTAAATTTTAAATTGTTATTTATCGAATTTAAATAATTATAATTTCGAGAACTGTCTATCCGTTCCTTCCCATAAAACCAATATATCATCAGCATACCTCATGTTTTCATATTTATTCTTGTTCCATTTTTATATTTTGTTCAATGCTATTAAATTAACAATTATAAATTGTTCCCGATATCGGGCCATCGGAAAAAACTCTAACCTGTTTATATAATTTATCCTTCAATCTGAAATAACTATTATTACAAATCATTCTTAATATCTTTATTAATGTATCGTTGTCATCAAGTTAGACTCATTTGTTTGTTTTCTTCACACATATTTTTTGTCAAATTTAACGCGTCCTTTACTGAAATATTATTATACATTACTTTCAAATCTAGTAAGTATAACCTAATTTTTTCTTCAAATTTTTTTTCTTTAAATTTTTGTTTTTTGTATCAGTTCTTCTATATGTTTAGAACAATTTCGGGTTTGTATAATGGAAATCTCTTCAGAATTCCATTTACAAACGTTCCTAAGTTTTCTGATGGGATCCAAAAGAGTTTATCACTTGCCTTAAGGCATTGTACACTCTCTCATCGTGCTCTCTCCGCGTTTTGGAGAGAGCTTCAAATTTCGGCAATTCTGTCATGTTTTTACTCATGTTCTTATATTGTATAAGGTTAATTGCCTTCCTTTCTAAGCCTTTGAATCTCTATTTTCCCTTTTTTTGTGTAATTTAAAAGTAGGGGTTTCTTTTATTTCTTCAAAATCTTCCATCCGTAACATGTTTTTCACTTTATTTTCATAATCCAACTATCCACTACCACCACTATCACCAAGTCCACTATCACCAATTTGTTATCTGTGTCCGACTTGTCTTTCATTATTGTTCTTTCATAAAACGGCATATTTCTTTTGTTATTATTCAAGTTCCACAGACAGTTGAAAGAACAATCTCTTTCTTATCTGTCACTAGTTCTTTCCATTTCTATTTCCGTTATTACTTTCATCTTGTTGTAATCTGTATTGACGTTAAGTCTAAGCCTTTATGAAGGCCTTTTATCTCCGCTGTGCTTAACATAGTTTTGCTCAAATTCGCAATGTTAGTCGAAAAATGTAGTATTTTCCCAGTTTTTTTTTTCATATTCATATTTCATTCTATCTTGCTCTTCTTTTCTTCTTTTCTTGCGATTTAATTTCTTGAAATTTTCATTCTATTTCTTTGATTCCATCTTTATTATTTCTTCGTATAAATTCTTAGGAAAGATCTCTTTCATTCTTTTATTGAATATAAACTCCTTATTTTGTAATCCTTGTATTTTTCTTTTTGTAACATTAACTGGATATTTAGCAAATTCTATTGTTTTTCTGCCAGTAATCTTTGAGCCTCTTCATTATTAAAGGAATTATTTATTATTAAAGGAATCTTCTTCATATCAGTGGTCTCGGTATCACCCCGTAAAATTTCGTATTACTCAAAACAGTTTCGCGACTCCTTGGAAAGTTCATGGATTCAGCCGACACACCTGTATTTAACACCTGCAGTTTCGCGACTCCCTTTAGCTAATTTTGTTAAGTATTTTTTATGATCTTTCAGTTGCTTATGCACTCTACTTCCCAAGACCTTTTTTTTATATTCTGTATAAAATTCTTATGTACCTTGTATTCAAAGTAACTACTCCCTTCCTTCCTATACCTTCCTCAATATTAGTGATATTGAATTTCCTCAAAACTATCAAATATACAGTGAAGTACCAGAAAAACTTAAATAGCCCCTTCCATTAATTTTCTAGTACATGCTACCATACCCCCCATTAAGTGGAATTTCCAATTGAAGTAAATATAAAAGGGATAGCACAGTAATCTGTTGTCGTATGTTCTGCAGGGACGATGACAGCATATTACAATTTAAGCGACTTTCAGCGAGGTGTGATAGAGGTGCCAGAGAGAAGGGTCATACCATCATACCATCAAATTAACACGAAATTTGGAATATTCACGTGCAAGAATTTCAAGCGTTTCGGCGACTGCACTACAACAAGGAAGATATCTAGTATACGATACCGATGAAAACTGCAAACGATCGTGGATACTGTCGTCTGGCACACATTGTAACATCCAATTGATACGTGGTATTGCAGCAGATAACAGAACAATTCAATGCAAGAGCCACATCATGCTGGGCCTAACATCAACGCTCGGACAATACGAAGTTCTGTTTCTTATATGGACTAGAGAAGCCACACCACAGGACGCAACACGACTAGGAACATCTAACCTCGTCAGACGACTAGCGGTTCCCACTAGTCGTCTGACTGTTCGAGAGATGAGACAGTCCAGGGAGGCGATGGCTCTGTTGTGATAGGGGATGTTTTTAGCTGGCACGCATTAGATACATTCTAATACATCCGCAGACATCATTGAAAGATAGACGGTACATAACCATCTTTTTGAATCTTTTCGACCATGGGCATTGCATACAGCAGGCTTGACGATAGCGAGTTCTTTCAGCAGGAAAATGCGCACCTCAAATGTCTGCAGTCACTAAATTATGACTGAGGAAGCATTCCTACGATTTCCTATGACATTTCTACGTTTATTGTGTTATTAAATTTGAGAAATAAATCCACTTGAATATAAAATTGGCTGAAGATTTACAAGAAATGTAGGTTTTAGCTCTTTTATCATATTGAAGTTTTTAGCATACTCTTTGCTACATTAACTGTATTGATGACGAGGGAACCAGAAATATTACAAAAAAAGCTTGATTCTTTTTTTTTAATTTTCGTTATTATACTACTTGGGTATATCAAAAAAAACACAAAAAAATAAAATATCTAAAAAATAACATATCTCAAAAACTATTGAGTTTTGCATAATGGATATTATGGTAAATCAATTGCAAATGACGCCCTGAATGGAACAGTCGACTTACCGGTCACCCTGTATATGTTCCAAGAAAAGTATTGTTTATGAAAGATTTTATAAAACAGTACTCCTACATAAGAGATCAAGATCATGTAGGTAAAATTATTGTTTAAATGTAGTACTGGCTTATAAATATTTAAACGTATCAATATATTGCATTAAATTATGCTTTTAAATGCTTATGCTTTTAAATATATAATTTAAAGAAGTAATATTCCTATAAAAATATTTTCGAATATTTGACTTGTAATTTGTTTAATATTTATTCTATAGATTTGTACTTGTACGTATAAATAAGTTTTATATATTGTTTTGCTGTAATATTTTATTTTATCAGAGCCTTAGAAATAGATGATTATGAATTTTGTTAAACACAGAAACAAAGTAAATAGTACGCAGGTCGATCATAAAGTAGTTTACAAAGCTTCCGTAAGGAAAGCAAACCTTTATTGGAAGAAAATGAGATGGGGCTCTTAAAATTACACAGATACACTATTTCCCTACAAGTCACCTTGACGATGACAAGTCGTCCTCCAGAGACAGAAAATCCTAGAATGTCTGTCTAAGAATTAAGATACAAATTTGAAGTCAATTAATATCAGTTTTCTTCAAAACAGAGGTCTCGCAACCTGATACAATTTATCTGAGTTGTACTTCAACTTTAATTACTTCTTCCGTTTAATTGAACAAGATGCAATTTTAATTTGTAGTTCTAGAATATCTATAGTGTATTTCTAGTATCTTCTGAATCTATCCACAGTGGCCAAAAAGTTTCGAGTCTTCATTAATATTTAGCAGATTCTCCTACAAATAAGAGCATTGTATTCGACTTTGCAATGATTATAAAAGATGCTTGAGCTTTTAAACCCAAAATATCTTGCAAGCAAAATATGTCAGCACGTTAACCCTTCCTTTTGCAAAATATCTTACAGCAAAATAACTTTGTGATAGTTGGTGGAAGATGTCTTACGGATCCTTAGATAGTTTATGGGCATAAGGATCCTTAGGTAGTGTTCAAAATACAAGCACGCTTGATGAGGTTCTATCCCTCTTTACATCGGTAAAAAATAATTTCCATAGGGAAAAATCGCCCTGTAACTACATCCACAATGTCTGACAACTTCTTCTCAGAACATAACAGTCACGCTCTATATGTATGGCTTTCTGATCACATTCGTCAGTCTGGAAGTGGAAGATCTGCTTATCTTCCAGTCTCTCAAAACCTTTAAGTTTTTGGCTTTTGAGAAGCCAATTATTTCTTTTGTTTTGCTAATCAAGACTTGCGCTGATAATAATATCCTTTTTCTAATTCTGATTCATTTTCTAAATCTTACCATATTGTCAACTACAATCGAATAGATGGTGTGCTTCCCATAAGACTCGACATACTACTCGATATATCTGAAACCCATATAAATATATTCAATTGCATATGTTCTAGTTTCTTGACGTGAACTGTTTTATCTTAAAATTTTGTAATTTTTTTGCCAATGTTTTTGTATGTTCAGTAAATAATCCCGCCAAATAGAATATTTAAAAAAAAACTAAAATACAGGTAGTTGTTTTTAAATGTTACTATATTGCACATGAAATTCATTTTCCACCTTGTCTAATTGAGCGACCGCAATTAAAAATATTATTATTTAATTTCAATTAATCAAATCATTTACTGGATTTCTATGAGCATAATAATTATAGACTTTTGTTTAATAAAGTCGAATTAAGTTAGAAGCATATTTTAGGCTCATAATTAGATTTCCTATATTAAGTTAGCTCCATAACCACTTCCTGTTTAACTATATCGCCATTCACGATTGAGAGGATTCTTGCTATTGGTTTGAAAGCGTGTTTGAAGTGCCTATGGCTGTATTGATTTTCTTTAAAACTGATAATCTGTTCAATCATAATATTCGAAGCACAAAGTCAATGATAATCAAATAGAAATGAATGAGATCCACGCTCTAATATTCTCCTAACTATCTGTTAGTAGATGAAGCACTTATATATCAAAATATTGACTTTAAAAATCATTGAAAATAAATTGTCTGGTTCCCCATATAATCCTCATTACGCATTTGCATCGGAAATGACTTCGACACGAATCGTGACACTGCACATGATTACAAACCACAACGCCCAGTCGATGATGACGTACCTCGCTGTACACGACAAACAGTGAGATTGTAGTGAAAAGGTCACATCATTCTACACAGAGTTGCCATTGCTGTCATAATGAATTTTGGACTGAATTAGGTTTGTAAAATCACTGGAAATGGAACACCATTGCCAGATATTCCTTTCATGCGTCAGAATATTAACAGAAATTTCATCACGACAAACATCATTGGCAACATTATTATTTCTAAATTTTCTTTAATGCTTCAAATGTTCGAAATATTTGGAAAATGAAATAGCTGTTAGTAAAGATAAATAAAGATCTGATAGAAAGTAATTTTTAAATACATAATCCAACATTGTTTGAAAGTTTTGATTTGCAATGACATTTTAATAATTTCATTGCAAGTAAATTTAAATTCAAATGACAACAAATTGAATTTATTTCAATGGTACGTACTTTACTATAATGACAGACCCAATGATCTTTTAGAATTGTAGTATGGATCTGCGGATAAGTTACAACAATAACAACAACAACAACAATAATGGCATTTTAGTTCATAAATTTGTAATTTATTGTACTTAAATCATTTCATTTCATTAGAAATTTTCATCGATAATCTACGAAATGTTCATCACTAATAAAACATTACTATCATTATAACACTTTGCAAAATCATTATTACCAAATTTCCACAGTTTTTGTCATTGTATATTTCAGTTTCATATTGATTACTCCATTTTTCTTTGCATTACAATAATTAAGCCCTTTGACCCAGACTGGACAGTACTGACTTCCGTATTATCAAAATCTCATAAGATGGAGGTAATTAGAGAAATCAGATCAAATTACTGGTATTGATAAAGCTTTTCATTAGAATATTTCTTTTTAAGAAAAATATAAAATAATGTTAATAAAGATAAATTTTTGGGGACTGACCTGTGTATCATGAGCAGTTATAAAAACACATTAAATGAAAAGGAAATATTGGATATTTTTTAATTAAATCTATAAATTTCAACAAAGATCTTTTATAGCCTTCTGATTATTACAAGATGGCATATCTGACATATGCGTATTATTAATCCTTTTTTTTATTACTTGAGTCATCATTTTGACTTCTTAATGTAATATGTGTAGATTATGTTTTAACTATGCTATACAGAAAGACTACATTGTGTTTATGTATGCTTATACAAATAGTATTCATAAAATGATATATATGTAATTTTTCTTGTTAAACTATATTAATTTGGGATTATCTTTGTATGAATCTTTGCATTTTAGTAGCTCTGATAACATAGTCTTTTTGATTTAATATTAATTCTCTTCTAGTCTCTCTTTTGTTTGTTTATATATTATGGTAATTATATTATTGTTATCTTTATCATCTTCTCCAAATATCTGCTTTTTGTCATCGGTCTTTCTCTTTCGTCTTCATAATCTCTTCTTCATCCAGTTGATTTCTTGTGATCCTTTGTTTGCTTATTTTTCTACTTTTCCTTCCACCTCTCTCTTTCTTTAACCGCGGGCTTCTACAATCACTCCGGGTTTCGCAATCTCCTAGGCACCTCTGCCCTCTCGTCTTGACCCCGTTACTCCTAATCGACAAATTGAGCTGGCAACGCCACTCTTATCTCTTCATGCTCGTTCAGCGAGGGAGAGTGAAAAAGATCCGAGTTTCGATCCTGGGCTTCCATATTCCATGAAAGTAATGACTTTATGGTAAACTTCCGAGCTGCCGCAGATAACATTATACTTTGGTTCTTTGAGTTCAAATAGAAGAAGACCCGAAAGCATTGCTGAACCGAAACATCCTAAATGAATTAGGAAGCTAGAGATATTCTGATCTTCTGTTTATGAATATCACATGTGACCATTATTAACATTTGAAATTCTTCTAAAAGAAAGATCAAATTATTCAAAGACTCTTGGAAGACGCTAGAACAAAAATTAAATATTTCAATTTTATTTAATATATAATTAACATGATAAGTCATATAATTTTCAGATTTCTTGCAGACTTAAAGGCTGAATTGAATTACCTAATAGAATTCTTATGTATCAGCAAACTTAAACTACAAGTTCAGAAATTAGGATGTTGATCCTCAATTTAAAAAAAATTATAATTATTGTACTGATTGAGCTTAATTGTTGTTCTGGAATCACGCTAAAAAAAAGAATGCATCAATTTACTTCTTATTTGGTAAGATCTTATTCATGTACAACTTGAAAACGACACACACACACACATACACACATATTACAAAAAAAAATTGAAATATTAATCAGCGAATTTAAATTTTTAGCACTTCCTCTGCGTTGCTTTGTTTAGCTTTCAGAACAAATTATCCATAAATGGATTACGTCTAAGCATTTGCAGAAAGATCTGTTTCTGCAATGTGATGTTTTTTTCATTACTGCCTTATATAATGTTTGCAGTTGGGGATAATCAATTCCAAACAATCCTGTACGAATAATCCTGCAAGTTGTAAGTTAAGATCTTAGGTGTAAACTGCACTACCAAATCATTAATGATGCTTTGAAATCACTTACTAGAGGTCTAATACAAAAAAACAAAAATTGAAATAGTTAATGTAAATTAACTCTATTCGTTTAGTTTCTTAACATGTGTGGGTGGATAGTTCTGGTGAAGAGCATCTGCAAAATTCAAAACATTTTAATAGTGTTTAGAAATAGGCTATAGCTAAATGCTTAGAAACCGTGTTCATGTTTTTAACATCCACTACTGTTCTTTGAAAGTATATTACCAGTAAATACTGGTTGATACAATCGATCCAGCTGTAATGAATGGAGAATGGTCTGAGGACGAACGATAATTACAATTGAAACGTGTAAGCATATTTTGTTAAAGATTTACGCCAACTGAACCCCTTGTATGACAGTACCTAAGAACATCGTTTGGCCTATTGTGTTCCGCATGATGTAAACCAATGTTCCATATTTCTTAATGTGATTTACATTTCATTTTTTTTATGCATATTGGTTGGAAAGTTTTCCTGCCGATTGTACTCCGAGCATTATTGGTCCTCTCTTCTCAATTCAGTTCTACTTTTGAGAGTTGCTGACGTCCCACTCTTGAAAAGTGTTCCATAGCAAAAAAAGGTCGGGGAACTCTGCTGTACAAGATGAGATTGAGTTTCTTGAGATTGAAGTGCGTAAAGTGCTTTGCTCAGTAGAAGTATCGCTCCTCGTGTGGGCCGCGTTGGAAGTATTGTTATGAATACATGGAATTCATGGGAAGAAGAAAATATGATCTGACATTGGATCTAGAATTTCGCGTGATGCAGAATGTTTATCAATAAGTATAGATACAATCTGAGCATTGTAACGATCGAATTATCTTATGAAGTTACATTACTGAACAATTAATGTGATATTATAAAAGAAAATTCCTATAATCTGATAAACATCTTTAATTCTTACGATATTTCGAGTCTCTTACGAGAATCTTCTTCAGATTGATATTCGAGGAAAAGAAAAACTTTCTTCTTCCTCTACAGCTTTTCTAATCGTTAAAATTGTTTTGTAAATTTTTAAACTTTGAATTCTAAGGCACGGAATTACTGATAAAATTGATGACATTTTGGAGGCTGAAATATTACCATTCTTGATTCTAAATGGGCTCTTTTAATAGAACAACTGTTGGGATTATTTGGAGACTTCGAAATGCTGACTTTAATAATCATTTAATAATTTTAATCCATTTATATTATCATTTATTTGATGTAAACATAGGTGCAGTGACTTAATGGTCAAATGAATAGAAGGTATTGATGATTCGCTTTTTAAGGTATGTAGTATTTTTAATATTTTTTTTTCTGATGAACATTTTTCATTTTTGGTATTTTATGTCTAATTTTTTAGTTCAGACTTTTTTTAGAATGGGAATTTTTATCTTAATAGAGCAGTGCTTCCCGAAGTCCTCGGAATACCGGTGGTCCGCCGCAATATATCAGATGATCCGGGGGTTAATTCAATAAATAAGTAAACACGTAAAATATAAATAACTAATCAAGTATTAACCACCTCTGCAGAAAAAACAACTGCATGAACACATGTTCTCTTTTTACCGTTTGAAGTAAGCGATGAAAGCGTATGTTACCTTTTCTTACACGTACTTGATACATATGTGTAAGGTATGGTATTTTTGGCGGGTAGTCCGGGAGAAAATCAGACGGTCTTTTGATGAGCCGCAGGTGATCAAAGTTTGAGAAACACTGTAATATAGTGATAATATCATTTTTATGTTATGTTCTGCAATAGGTCCTAGCTCCTTTGGAATTCCTAGATATCTGCGATCTCGTTACATTTTTTGCCGTTTTAATATGTATGGAACAATGCCTACTAGGCAGGCCTTCAGCTATTGAAGATACCTTCCGGGCCCGAATACACATTGCATGGTGTGATGTTCCTTAGGCTATCTAGGATTCATTTAACGCCTCATACAAATTGTTATTGTAGCTCTTGAGGATTAGACTCTGTACTGAATTTATTAGATACTTTCCAATGTTATTTTAATTTTTTACGGTAAAGATAAATTTGAATAAATGTATTTACAAATACAACCGTAAACAATGATGCTGTTTTTAGGTTTGACACTTTAAATAATATTCTCTATGATATCAGAAATTAGGCTGATTAAAGCTCAAGATGCACGCAACAATTATACAAATATCGCAGTAGTTTTAAAGAAGCATAAATTTAATCTGCTTCTTCGGTGATTAAAGCACAATATGTTCCTTGAGGAAGATAGCTGGTTTGATTCTGAATATTGTGAGAATAAAGACAGATAACGGCATTTCCTGTGATTACTATACCACGATGATATATACATTATATAGTGAAATATGCATGAAAGCTAAATTATGTGAATCGAAAAATGTAAAAATAATATGTTCAAATACAGCGTGGAAGGGTTCTGTAAAAGTTGTCTTTTTAATTATTACGGCTAAAAAGTACATGGTTCCGAAGCTGAGACCCTGAGACGATCATTTCAAGCTAATTGAGCTCTCCTCAGGCAGGTCTACCCAGCCAGAGAAAACCCAAAAGGCGTAGTAGGGGAAGAATAATCTATTAGTGATGGACAAAATAAACCCTCAAAACTAAAGTCGAGAAAATAAAAATAACAAAATGTGGCGTTAAAACATCTTGGGCAACAAAAATTCTACCTCACAAGGTATTTGATTACAAAAAAAATGATGATAAAAAAAAGATAATAAAAACCATAAAAAAAGGTAAAGGGAAAAAAGTATTATGAATTATTGCTTTTCCTTCTATCCTTAAGAGGATGTTTATTTTTTTATCATTCTTTTGTGGAAATACCTTGAGAGGTGGAAATTGTGCTATTCAAGGTTTTTGAATGCCACATTTTGATGGTATTTTTACTTTCTTGTTTTTTTTGGGATCACTTTGTCCATCACTATTTTTTGTTATTCATTGTGCATTTTGATACATATTCGTGAAAATTTTTGATTTGTAAAACTTAATCATAAAACTTGATTAATATAATTTCGATATGCTTTGATCTTTTCGCTAGCAGATGTTCAATAAAAATTTAATTAAAAAATAAACAAGATTTTCTCCTCGGCTAATTTTTTTAAGCTTTACAGTGGGATCAGTACCACAAACATACAAAGTCAGTGAACAAAAAACATTTATGTTGCCTAAATGAATAAAGAAAGCCTTGACAAATATCATGAACAAGTCCTGACTCGAAAATAACATCAATGTCGTTTTTAACTACAAAAGCATACATTTTTTCCACTTCTTTACCTATACTTGTATATCTGCTTTTTTTTTAAACAAGTCTTTTTTCTTGTATTAAAACATTGATTTTCATGAAAAAAAAGATTTAATAAGTAAATTTATCTGATGAGATTTCAGTGTCAATCTGATATTGAAAAAAATTAATTAAACAGAATTCTTTTAAAAATATTTAGTATTTTGGAAAAGCACTTTATTAGATACATTGACAAGATGAAGTCTGTTAAAAGACAATCTTTTGAGCTAATCTGGGACAGCTGTTTCGAGATTATTATGTTACAGGGTCTTATCTTTTCGTAAAAGACTTCCCTTTATAATTTTGCCATGAAGTATGTCCTTTTCCCCATTTTCCCCTTTTGCCCATTAGAGGTTGTTTTTTTTTATATATATTAAGGTTTTCTGATTATTTTTTTTCTTCGTGGTCAAATGTCTTTTGTGGTGAGCGTTCAGTTTTCCAATGGATTTGGATTCTAAATTTTTCCAAATTTGAATTCCACTTTTGTTGTTTTTATTTTCTAAAGTTTAGTTTCTGAGAGAGTCAATAAGTTCTATTACGAAGACAATGTCCGTATATCAATCGATTGTTCTTGCTAAGAAAAATGAAGTTTAATTAGATGTTTCAAGTTATCTTCAATTTATGTTTATTCTGTATATTAACAAAAATCAACAATTTCATAAAATATATTGAAGCCTTCATTAACATTTAATTGAAGTATTTTGAAATATTTTCAAGTGAATGAATCTTCTAACTCAAGAGAAGAGACTGCATTTAACACAAGTTAGTGCTCCTTTAACGAAGCGGAAGCAAAAAGGACAAGCACCCTAAGGGTCAGACAACACTCAGTGTCTTTAAAACTTTAGTGGATGTATTTGAATTAGAAAGTGATACAGGACTGTATACAAGGGCAAGGGAGTAAGACACTAGGGAATGACCTCAAAGAACTAAAACTAATGGTTTTCCCTGAGGCTGCCCTGCAGAGCGGGCATTACAGGATTCGCTGCATTCCGAATTGATTTAGGACTCCACAACCTTAGATTCACTTTGGGAGCTTTAATCTGGAATTCTTTTTGAGTTGTAGACTCTTTCAAGGAAGATCTCCATTAAGAAAAGACACAGAAATTTCATCGATTTTTTTATCCTATTCTTTATTTCTGATAGTTCAAGTTGTGCACACCAGTGCACCCTCACAGACCTGTTTTGAAATTAAGTAATCGGGTTATTGATTAGCATTCGAGGTTGGGAAATGCCAAACGCAAGGAATTTGCCATGGAGATTCGATAAACCAATGGTAATCTGCTTACGGTTGATGTGGACCAATAGAATCGACTATGTGAGGAAAAAGAACTTATTTCCGATGTCCCTTGCTACCAGAAATATCCTCTTGTTTTCGAAAATGATATTGAAGCTTTTGTTTCGTTGCTTTTAAGTGATTCATTAATCTCTAATGGGAATGTAATCTTTTCTCTAAGCCTTCTTTGTAGTGTATTATTACAAAACGATTGCTTTCTAACCTGGAAAATTCCAACGAATTTTTTATTCATGAAGATTTTCTGCATTACTTAAAAGACAAAGGAGTCTTTATAAAAATGAAAGGCCAAACAATATTTTCGTGGAATGTTGTTAAATGTAAATGTATTTATATCGCTGAAACTTTACATAATCAAATTGTCGGAATAAATATTTAGTAGGATTTGAAATCAGATTTTTTGTAAAATATCATATCTCGAATTTATCTCGAAGTTATCGAATTTGATAAGTATTTCTGAACAAACACTGAAATGTAAATATTTAATGTAGCTTTTATTATAAGTCTTGATTACAACAGTTATTTGAGTTGCAGGCTAGCAAACTTTCTGATGAACACTAAACAGTATATGATGTTATGTTATGTAGTGAATGTGGGTGGTAGAGAATCCAAGCACTGCGCCGGAGGTCTATACACTAAACAGTAACTAGGTAAACAAGAAACTTGAAGAAGAAACTTCCTTTTTACTGTTGTGCTAATTCTAATACATAGGTTCGCAGTGTGATTACAGGAAGCCCATTATGAATAAATAAAGTTTTATGCACAGAATAACTAAATAACGCGAAGGTTCGATCCCTTCATGGGCATTTTTAAAAAAAAAAATTTCTTCATTTTTTTCCATTTTAAATCGTTTTACAGCTTCTCAATTTACGGTTTTTTTAAAATCATTATTATGAATTTGAGTGTATTAACGAGGTTTGAGTAAGAATGACGATTATTCCATATAAATAGGGGTGGGTAAGATAGCATGGGATCGCAAACAGACTCGCGCGAGCATTTTCTAGACCACACCGGCGCAGTCTATTCTAAAGTAAAGGTGACTCAGAAGCCTTTGCGAAGCACTGTGATTGGTTTACTAATCACTATCCCTACCTTGTTTTTTTTTATTGTGCTCTTCTCGTAAAATTTTCTGCTCAATCTGTTCTAATCGGATTGATTTAAAGTTTCGATTGTTTCATCAAAATTATTAATTATTCTTTTCATCATATAATACTAATCTAATTTCTGATCTTGAATGTTCTCTTATTGATTAGAAGAACTAGAATCAGAGTATAATGCAGTTTGAAAAAAATATTGTATAATTTAAATTACAAATATAATATAAGTTTAAAAATAGATTCTACACACATAACTTGATAACAAATAATAATACATGCAATTAAATTACAATTAAAAATTCATCCGTACCTGTTTCGTTGCTATATCATCGGCTTTTTTGAAGCGGAATAGAATATCAGAATTAGAGATCCTCGATTTACTGTGGAAGACGGCAAATCTATTGCTGTATAATTATGACAGTAACCAAAAGGAAGGCGGCAACATGGTCGTACCTATTTGTTTAAATCGCGGATATCCTATTTTTATATTCTATTCTGAGTGAAAACAGGCTCGGATACATTTTTATTTGTATTTTACTTGAAGGTATTATTATTCTTATCAAGTTACGCGTGTAGAATCTAGTTTTAAGCATATATCGACAACATATGTTAAATTTCTGAACTATAAATATGATACTTACAAAACAAATCTGTATTTGTAAGTTACTAGGTCCGTAAAAGAATCAATTCAAGTTTTAAGTAGATATTATATAAATATTGAAGACAAATTTACATTAAGAAATATAGCTTCAAGCGAATTTCAAGATATAAAATGTTCTAAGAAAAATTCGAGATTCGATATTTTCTCTTATTTGCTTGTAAAAACAAAAGGTTTTCACTGTTTGATCCACATTAAGAAAGACAAAAAATGTAGATAAATACTTTGTCTTGTAATTCAAGATAATTTTCTTACTCAGTCATTTTAATTATCACTGTGTCCTAAATTCGTTATGCTACGACCTAGATTCTTCCTGATTTATATTTAATGAACAGCTAAAACTTATTGCTAATTTTTAAAAAAATATATTATAATCTGAATTTATTGCTTGTAATTTATTAAAAAATTTTATTATTTAGGACCAAAAATTAGGTGATTAAAGATTTCATTGACTATCTTCTAACAAGGGAACGTCTCGAAGTGTTACTCTGAATTTGATATTGGTTTATGGGTCACATTATAGAATTTTCAACGCTGAGTCCGAATTTGATATTCATTTTCATCTCTGGCTAATAGTTTTAGAGATATCGGCATGGGGGCGTAAAAACTTTAATTTGTTACAACTTTTTAACGAACTGAAATAGAATAAAAATTCCAACGCATTTATGTTACTTGCATACATGACTACCATGTGTGTCAATATGAACTGAATCCGTCAAATAATTTCAAAATGGTGGACCCAAAAACCTAAATTTTTGGCACTTTCAATGGAAAATAGGCTCATCCCACCCTAACTCAAAAACCGATTGATAGGTGGTAGCACAATACAGGCAAGACAGGGCAATTACAGCAATTTGATAATAGATGGCGCCTATGTGCGCAGCCAAATAAAGCCAATAAACTTATTTAAATCTCCTTAACCAGAAATACGAATTAAAATTAAAACATACAGAATTATAAAGAAATAAAGCCACTAGGAAAGCATCACTATAACTGTAATTTTATTAATAATTTAAGGTTAGGGTTGGATGTGCCTATTTTCCAATGAAAGTGCCATAAATTTAGGTTTTTGGTCCACCATTTTGAAATTAGCTGACGGATTCAGTTCATATTGACACACAATGTAGTCATGTATGCAAGTAACATAAATGCGTTGGAATTTTTATTCTATCTCAATTTGTTAAAAAGTTATAACAAATTAAAGTTTTTACGCCCCCATGCGGATATCTCTAAAACTATTAACCGGAGATGAAAATGAATATCAAATTCGGACTCAGCGTTGAAAATTCTATAATGTGACCTACAAACCAATATCAAATTCAGAGTAACACTTCGCGACGTTCCCTTGTAAGAAAGGTATGAGTTTGAGACTGAATTAAAGTAAAATCAACTATATATTCAGTAACAGATGCAAAAGAAATCGTGCAGAAATTATGAAACGCAATCCTAAGGAAATCTTTCTGGAAGTGTCTGAAAAGTATACTTATTCTTTAATTTTTTAGAAATTAAACTTTCAAAGTACTTTACTCTGAAGCAAAACTAAAAGTCTTCTTTAGCAGATTATCCTAAAACCTCAGCAGTATAGATAAGGATATTATTATCTGCTTTTTAATATCTATGAACTCGTGTTGCTACGAATTGCTTAGATTTTCGTAGTAATATAGTTTATATGCTAACCCTTATCTATGTACTTCTATGTACATTCTATGTACATGTACTTATCTATGTTTTACTTAAGTAATAAATTTTAGTCACTAACTGAAAAAAAAATGAAAGCGGGTTCGTATGAATAATGACATGTGAGAAGTTTACAAAAAGAGTGCAATTTTTTTCTAGCCATGTTATTTTTCCCTGATGAAGTAGATGTTGTGAGCATTACTAAAACTGAAACTTTCATCTGAAATGAAGAAGCGGAATATAGAATATAGAAAACAAATGAATTATCATTTTAAGAGTGTATCAGTGTATCATTGACATTTTGTAAAATTATTCGGTTTCTTAAAGATACTACATTTCAAATACTTTATCATGAACCACTGGCTTTTTTAATAGAATTTTTAATTTAAAAAATAATACGTTTTTTAATTTCGGTGGGAAGAAATAAATACAAATTTTAAGCGTTGTGAGACTGTAATTAATAACAACAACTTAGAGTCCAGAGAAGCCGCAGTTAGTAATGTGATTCGCTAGCAAAAGCAGAATCAAGAAGATGAAAAAAAGGAGAGAAAACAACTTCGTGTTCCAGTTTTAGATACAGAGAATTACAAAGGCTGAAAGAATTATTACTGACACCTCGAGGGAAGGCAAAGAAAATGAAACAAAAAAACAAGAAATGCTGTTTCCAGAAATACTCAAAGAGACTAAGCAAAAATATCCTAAGCTTCCGAGATGAAAAAAAGATAAGCGTAAACAAAATCTTTTTCGTAGAATGCGACACCGCTTATTGCTGCAAGAGTCTGTCTATGCATACATAACAAGAATGAATGTAATCTTAGCCACTAAGCTGTAAGTAGTAAATTCAGGTTGAAAGATTGTTTAGTAAGCAACCAAGCATGAAAATAAAAGTTCATTTCACTATTACTCTGTACACTATAAGCTGAAATTAAAGATTCTATTAGACATATCAAAACCCTTCATCCTAACTTAGATGTTTTGTTCGGAAATTTGATTCTGTAAAATTTGCTAGTCAAAATGAGAAGCCTGATTCGAAATCTTTGGCTTGGTTTTAACTTTTTTAAACAGAATAAATTTAGTCTACAGAAATACATGGTCATCATTTTTAATGGATTGGTTTCCCGACAAAATCCTCTCAATGCAGCACTTAATAATCCTCCTAATCCCAAAGGATGAAGTATCCTTTACACAATCCATTTATCAGAAATGACGTAGGAAAACAGAATAGCGAATCACAAATGTGTACATGTTCATACACTAATTTCATATTTACTCAAAGCTAAACCACGGAAAGGTTTCAAAAAGGATTAGCAAATGGGATAAATAGTTATATCTCAAAAAATCTGATGAAGTATAAATATGATTGTTAAGTCCATTTCCAAGAAACTTTCCAAGAATTTAGGCATTCGAGGACTTTATTTTGATTCCTTTGATTTCAAGTATAAACATTGTACATAATATATCATGACTGCATCATGAATATGAGAAGCAATAACTATTAACAATTTGCTGTAATTGAATAAATCTATTTAATCCTGTATAAATTGCATCAATTTCCATACAGCGCTTCTCAATTTTATTAAAGGATCCGCTGATCCCTCCAGTGTTGTCTATAATATATCATTTTCATTATTCTCTTGAATTTCAAACGAATGTAGGAAAATCTCTACAACGAACATCTTGGAATAGATTTTGTAATCAGCATAAAACTTATTCATCCACTTCTCTCATTTCTCTTTCCACTCTTTAATTTTTGTTTACGTAATTACTTTACAGTCATTTTTTTTCTTTTATTTCTTTTCTTAGGTTTAAAAAGGCCGTCCCTTATTGTCCTTAAAAATATTTTGGTTACTATTGGTAAAATCTGAAGTTTGTAACTTTTTTTTTCATGTGCTAAGAAACAAAAAATCTGCTAGAGATCAAGGAAATTTCTTTGTTTAACACTGTTCTTTATAGATCTAAATATTTCCTGTTCTTTTATCAAATAATTATCTTAAATTATTTTCGGAAATTAACAGCAGACGAACTTGTCTGTAATATTTCGAAACAGGAATTTTTTTGAATGATAAGTCGAGTTAACTAGGAATAAGTATTGAAGTAGGAATTCATACTAGTCTCTATTTTCTGCAGACCATTTTTATTTGAATTTTAGTTATTTGCCTATCAATGATATTGATGCATATTTTATCTCGTAGATATTGAGTGTTCTAACAACAACAACACTGCATTACCACTCTAAGCTTCTAACAATGATTTTCAGAAATCTGAGACAAATGTAGATCCTTGTACATTATAGATTGTCAAACATTTTTGGGCAAAAGAGCAAAACTACAATAGTTTTGAATGTATTTTCCAAAGTTAAACCATTTCAAAATTTACATTTTCTGAAGTAATTTTTAAAAAATACATTAGATGTAGATATAATGTTATCAAGCAATCAGATAACTATGTTTTGAATGGTAGTACTACCTGGGCATCACCTATTAATTTCTTGAAGTCTAAATTTCATCTTCAAATGAGATGTCTCAATACTGGTTACTAATGAATGTTTTCTATAAAAGGCTACGTTGTTGACAATACTACTCACGATGGAGTTTACCCGATTTGTGGGAAAACAGTTTTAATGATTGTTGAATTTAAAAATTAAGATGAAAAAATATAAAACAAAACAACAACATTGTTTAAACTTAAAGGATTATACTTTAAACATATATTTTAAGAGAAGAAAAATCAGATAGGATGAATAATCAACTTGTCACTAATTATAATGAAAATTGCTCTGATTTGTCACTGGTTAGTAATTAATAAAGCGCATTAACTAAACCTTTATTTGCAATATATTTATCGATTTTAAATTATTACTTCCCTACAGAGTAAAATCAGTCGATTTACTATTTCCTAGAAAACTCAGGCTCAGCAAATCAGTCAATCTGTGTGACTTTGTGTGTTTTTGTATGGTTCCTCCTGCCTTCAATAATTTTGAAATGCTGTGTAAATCTTCTCGAAATTTGGTGTGTACATTTAAGGAAAAATTCGATCTAACTTCGTGTAAAGATCCTTGACGAGAAAATTACGAGCTAGAAGATCTTAAGACTAGAAAAGCCTTAGAACCCAATCAATGGATTATTATCGAAGTCTTAAGAATAATAATCCGAATTAGCTGTAATATGATTAATTAGATTCATAGTAAGGGAAAAGATTCATACTATTTAAGTTAATACTGACGATTTAATTATTTCTTTTCACAAAAGGAAAAATTCTCATCTAACAATTTAAAAAATAAGAAGACTTTTCGGTTTTGTAATTTTCATGACTTAAAAAAAGAAAGAATAAATCAATTCAGTTTTATAATAAAAACTGAAACATAAAACATAAACCGTACAATTTGCACCATTTTCCATCAATCGAGCGATTCTGAGGTTATCTTGAGCCGGAAATGGACACATTCTGTCCAGGTTATCTTATTCGATCTCATAATAGTCAATTCAGTAGATAAACCCCAATTTTGGCTAATTACCACTATTTTCACCAGGTCCACAAAATCGAATGTTGTGTGGATAGAAAGTCGGGTTTTTCCTGTATCTTCACAAGAAGATTCGAACTTACAGAGCTCAGATTTTTTATTTGGGCTGTGCAGTGAGTACATACACTCGCAAACGCAGGAAATATATAGCGTGTACCTACTGGAATCGCTAAAAAGTAAAATATAAAGTAAATTAGGTTTGAACTTCTTTTAGGAACTTCTTGTAAAATCCAGTCAAAACTCGTTTTCTGGCATACGTTTGTTAGATATGAACTATTGGTGTGTGCTATCCGATTCACTTTCGAAATCCAATATACAGAAAAGGGGAAAATTATATTATTTTATTATTTTTTTAAATAAAATTTTAGCTGATAATATTTATATTACGTACTAAACAGCATATCGGGTTCTATCTAGGACAATCCGCGAACAAATGTGTAAAATTATTTCTTCTTTACCTTTTTCTTCTACTTTTGAAAATAACAATTCTAAATAATAGATAAAGCTGAAATTTAGATTTTTATCAAGACTTATACACTACAATATCAAATCGTAATCACACTACATAATCATTCTACAATAGGTGCCTGCAAGTTTGCCCACTTTGGATCTTTGTAATTTTAGTAGTTTCTTAATTTCAAGTAATTTCCTTTTTGCAGATGAATTAATAGATGCAATTCATATTTAATGGAAATTACTATTTTATTTCATGAAATATTTATTTACAAAAAAACTATATATACTTAAATAGATATACTGCATGTTGTTTGTTTTTGTATTCCTGACCTACCTTTAAAGTTTCAAGAAAATTTGAATCACCCCAAAATAAATATATATAAATATATACCCTCCCCTCTCCCTCAACTTGAGAATTTCTGTGGATGCTTACAGCTAAAAATCAGATGGTCATGACTTTAACGAGCTCAAAGCTTTGTATATACACTTTGCGGACCAACAGAGAACCTTTCTACTATATATTAAACACAAATTATGCTAATATTATTATTTACATGAAATAAATGTTTCTTTTAGAACACTGCAAGCACTGAAATTTAAAGTACGATTATAAACAAAAGAATTGTACATTTTATCGATTTTCCCTTAATTAGCAAGAAGAATATGATACTTAGAACCCGGTATCAGGTTCTCATGATTTCTCAATCAGCTGTCTTATTACCAATTCGAACATTTAATTTGAATTTCGCTTCGGACTACCTTACGGTCAGTGACGGTCTCTTTCCGATCATCTTGAAGAAATTTCTTTCAGAAATATTAACAGAAGTCTTTGACAAGCGATCCGCAACTACTTATACTTAATATTTGTAAAAGAAACTTAGTAAATGAAAATATTCCTCCCACCTTTAATTCCAATTGTAAGTTACAGAACTGAAGTACTTTAGCATATAATACAGAATTTTCAAGAAATTTAATTAAAAAAAATTAGACATTCTCATTGGTAAATTCACTTTCAAATTAAGCCTAAACGTAAAAGTAAACAGATATTTGCAGTTGTATGGTAAATCAAATATCGATGCAAACATCTTTAATCGTTACAGTCATTGCTGAATTGTATCAATATAACAGTTCACTATTCATTATTTGTTGATGCATGGCAGGTTTTATGAATAGTGGTCGTTTTTCTCCAACTAAAGAATTGACATTTACTTGAAAGCCATATACAATTCTATTATTAAGTAATAAGTATCATTTATTTGTATTATTAATACTTTTACATTTCTTAATTACTTAGAACTGAAAAGTAGACCATATAAATCAGTATATTTCAGTAGACCATAAAATCTGATTCTTGCTATAGGACTTAAAAGTAGTTTCAACTTGATATATGCAATGAAATAAAGACAAGATTTGGTTATCTCTAGACTGTAATATAAAGTTTATCAAGTTCATAATAACATTTCATTTCTAGACAAAGTTTCTAAATTTTAAACTTGCTATTCAAAGTAGTCAAGTTATCTAGACTGTTGGCTCGACAATTCAATTGCTATGAATTGTTCATTTTATAATGTTAACTTTCTTCTATCGTTATCTCCTAGATTGGCTTCTGTGATGTACCTAGAACAACGGTAGGGATCTCTCTTGTAACAACTTACAACTATTGTAGTTGTAAATTGTCACGTGGAAGTTTATATGGTTTATTCTGATCCTGCAGGACCCAAAATAAATCAGAAGAAAAATGAAAACAAGACAATGAGACAAGATAAAACCTTAATATTTAAGATTCAAATTTAATATACAGGACTTAAAAGTAGTTTCAACTTGATATATGCAATGAAATATTTGTTTATCTCTCTTGTTAAGACCGACTTTAATATCAATATAAAGTTCTTCAAGTTCATAATAACATTTCATTTCTAGACAAACTTTCTAAATTTAAAACTTGCTACATAGTCAAGTAATCTAGACTGTTGGTTCGGCAACTCAATTGCAAAGATTTGTTCATTTATTATGTTCACTTTCTTCTATGATTATCTCCTAGACTGGCTGCTGAGATGTACTTAGAACAACAGTTATTCCGGAAAATAGTGTACATTTCCTCCAGTGTTTTTCAAAGGCTTTGATTTACAAGCAAGTGAATACCCTTCTGCACGTATACCCTTCTCTTTACGATTTTTTTTTATTGCTATCATTTTTTTTTAAATTTTTGATATTGAAATTACCCTCCTCCTTCCTCTACCTATTATTTTAACATTTTCCTAATCAGTTTACACTTTTCTCACTTCATCTATTTTCATTATTATTTTAATTTTAGATTTATATTATGAGTGAGTAAAAGGAGCTTTAGTATGAAAATCTTTTAATAGAAGTCACCTGGATGCTTCATTGTTAATGAAGAACTTACAGTTTATTTGTCTATTAATGCTTAAAGTTACAATCAACATCCTCAACTCCTCAAATTGAATTTTTTTAAATTATTTACGCATCACAAGATAAAATCAATTTTTAAAACTAAAATATTTAAAGGTATTCAATGAAAAAACAATAATAAATATTAACGAATTTTAATACCTTTAAATCCATAAAATACTATAACCTTGCCATGTTTAGTTCATAAGAAAAGATATAATCTATGTGCAGCACTAAAAAAAAGATAAAAAAATTAAACCTCAAAATGTTATCTTACATCAAAAAATTATTCTTCTTAGTAAACAAATTTCCCCCAATAAATTTATTCTGGGAGGTGCAGCCATATTTCTTACACACAATAAAAAAAATCATAAAGACATATTAGGAAAAATAGTTATTAGACCCTTACTTACAATTAATCTTCGTCTTCGTTCATAAATAATACAGTTCATAAATAACCATTCATAAATAATATTTAAAAGACAGAACATTCCAGATGAGCATAACCCATGGGCCACTATTATAACCAAACTACCTACAAATCCCCAAACTGAACATGGTATAATACCTCCTAATACTATCCCCATCTGAGCTACAGAAGAATGGGCAATCAAAGACTTAATATCCCACTGTCGTAAATACATTAATCTTACGTAGATACCCACTACTAAACTTAATCCAACAAAAATTCATCTTGTTCTAATGACTTTTCTTAAAATAATTTGATTTATACGAAGTAAACCATACCCTCCTATCTTTAGCAAGATTCCTGCTAAAACTATAGAACCTGCAATAGGAGCTTCAACATGAGCTTATAATCATAAATTAACCAAGTACATAGAGATTTTCAAGGACTGCTATAATAGAAAAAATACAAATAATTATTCTAACATTTATTTTTATATTAATTAGTACCATAAATGAGAATCTTGCTAATCTATACTACTATTATAAAGCAGAAGAGTTTGTGTGCTTGAACGCGCTAATCTCATGAACTACCAGTCCGATTTGAAAAATTCTTTATGCGTTAGATAGCCCGTTTATTGAGGAAGGTTATAGGCTACATAACATCACGCTCCCTTCCCCAGGGGACGAAAAGGAGTGAAATCCACACAAATATTGTTATGCAACAATTGGAGCTCGGTTGTGAGAATGACAACTATACAAATATTGTTTACAACAATTGGACTTAAACTACTGTTGTGCATAATAGCGACGTGGTTTTCGGGTTAGATATAGATTTGTAATGATCAGATGATTTTTTACGAACTAGGAAAGGTTTGAAGTGATAGGGTAATGACGTTACAAAATTCGAATAACCGGGATACAAACGGGAACTAGGGTTAAACAGGAGGGAGAAGGGGAGAAATTGGTGGGAATTCTTATATTTTCCGGTATCGATATTAATTTCATACCTAGGAATCTCGAGTTACAAAATTGAAATAACATGGAACTGTGAGTGTACACTGGGAGGGCGGTGAATTGATGGGCAAACATGGATCAAAGATGCTTCTGTGAGGTTTTTGGGATATATATTGATCTATACTTCCTATTATAAAGTTGACGCTCTTTGTATGTTTGAACGCGCTAATCTCAAAACTACCAGTCCGATTTGAACGATTATTTTTGCGTTAGATAACCCGTTTATTGAGGAAGGTTATAGGCTATACAACATCACGCTACGACCAATAGGAATTGCGCAGTAAACATAAACGTCAACCACTCTGGCAAACTGTCGGGTTCGGCGGCGGCGGCGGCGACGGGGCGCGGGGTCGGGGTCGGGTTTTATGTTTCCACATAATTTCCAGATGATATTTTTAGTTTTTGAGATGCACTTAGTTATGTACTCATAATGTGTATGAAACAGATATGTATAATCACAATTTAACGCGGGTGAAACCGCGGGGCAACACTAGTGCTTCATAATAATATATTAAACAAATTAACAAAGGGAAAGAAGATATTAACATATAAAATATCAAATAAACTCCAGCTTGAACATGTTCAGATTGATATCCTCACTCAAGAATTATTAAAAAAGTAGGAATTAATCTAATTTCAAACCAAATATAAAAGGATAATAATCTATTCTACAAAACGTTATAAATAAAGAAATCAACAAAAATAAATTTACAACCTCAAATTCCTTTCTTCCACGAGAATCATGTTTCACTTTATAATAGACAAAAATATTAGTGCTAAAATCCAAAAAGTCAATGTTAATAAGGTTATTGATACTGAGTCCCTCCCATAAAACAACTTAGTCATGAATAGCTAGTTCTCTCAAAATATAATATAAATATACTAATAAAAACATAAATTATAATTCATACAAAGACTTATCCATCTTATATAAATTAAAGAAGTAAGAAATAATAATCTTGAAAGAAAACTACCAATATTATCATTAGTTTTAATAGTTTAAATAAAACATAGATTTTGTAAATCTCAATTAGAGTTATTTTAAAATAGAAGAAAAAAACTTATCATTAACTTCCAATATTTTATATTAAACTATCTTCTGAATGATTATACGAAAAACACACCCATTATTTAAAATTATTAACGGATCTTTAATTGATCTCCCCTGTCCATCTAATTTCTCTTCCTGATGAAACTTTGGCTCGTTACTAGGAGTATGTTTAGGGACTCAATTAGTTACAGGTTCATTTCTAGCAATACATTACAAAAGTGATGTTAATTTAGCTTTTCAAGCTATTGATCACATTGGGCGAAATGTTAATAAAGGATGAATCCTCCGATTCATCCATGCTAATGGAGCCTCTTTCTTTTTATTTGTCTTTATCTACACATTGGTCTTGGTATTTATTATGGTTCATTTAATTTACACTATATATGAAACGTAGGAGTAGTTTTATTTCTTATTACTATTATAACAGCCTTTCTAGGATGTATGTTGCCATGAGGACAAATATCTTTTTGGGACTAAATTATTATCTGCAATACCATATGCGAGGAGGATTCGCAGTAGATAACCTACCCTTCCCCGATTTTTTTTTTCATTTCACTTTATTCTTCCATTTATTAATGCAGCTCTAGTATAATTCATTTACTTTTTCTTCACCAAACAGGTTCTAGTAACCCCAGAGGTGTCAACAGAAATTCTGATAAAATTCCTTTTCATCTCTTTTTCTCTTTAAAAGAATTACTAGGTGTTCTAATTATACTATTATCAGTACGGCCAAAGATGAACCTCCCAGAATGCAACGCAGATGATAGATTTTCCTTTCCTGGCCTGTCGGTCACATTCAAATGTAAGAGAAAATGGCGGTCGTTGATTCACATTCAACATTTCGACGAGGAAAAGGTCTCAAAAATCAAGTAGGGAAATTATTCTTAACGTTGCTCGTCGATTTGAAGAAGATGTATGTGAGATTTTTGATATTTACTATTTTTGATAATTGAGATTGATATTTTCTGCGGAGCTTACGGCATTGATACTGGAGAAATTAGTCAATGATAATGTGTTTGCAGGTCCAACTTTTGCCGCGACGATAACAACTTCGTTAATAGTAATCTCCTCCCTTTTTGCTTATTCTTTAGCTGACCCAGAAAATTTTACTCCGGCTAATCCTCTAGTAATTCCCATTGATATTCAACCAGAATGATATTTTCTTTTTGCTGATGCCATTTTACGATCTATCCCTAATAAATTAGGAGAAGTAATTGCCTTACTTATATCTATTTTAATTCTTATAATACTTCCATTTTCACAAACAAACAAATTCAAAAGAATTATCCATTATCCTCTTACTCAAATTTTATTTTGAAGTTTGACTTCAACTGTTCTAATTCTCACATGAATTGGAGCCCGAGCTGTTAAATAACCATATGAAATAGTAGGCCAAAGGTCTTTGATACAATTTTACCCCTACATCTCTGAAAATCTACTAATTTCAAGAAAGAATATTCTTGTAAATAGAGCTTAAATCTATCGCATCCTCTGCCGCTTTGATAACTGTATCGAACATTTATTTAAGGACGATCCATAATAATAAAAAGAATTAAAATAAAAACAAAAAGGAATTATATTAACGAAAATAAAAATAAAAATGAACATTAGAAAACAAGAAAAACAAATAAAAAAATTCTCGCGGATATTGAGAAATGAAGATTGAAAAAGGAAAAACACACGGATAGATACACGGATTCGAACAAACTACATTCAACATATGAGTCCAAGATCTTAAACGATCACGCTATAGCTCAAAACTGAAACAAAATGAATGCATTTAAGCTAATTGCAGAAATCCAATGAAAACAATGCCAAATATCTCGAACATTAGGGAACGTTGGCCCCCAAAGCAGATGGTGAAATTCGTTTGTCGATCCGATCTTCTGTTCGGGAGTTGTTAAGGATGAACAGATACAGACGGACATGATAAACGCCAAAGCCACGGATTTCGCTTGCTATCACAATAGCTCCCAAATAGGTCGCAAAAAAAGTAAAAGAAATACAGTCAAAGACCCCGTGTGAGGTTTCTAGTCCTCCATCGGGCGCCTCCCCAGGTGGCGGATAGGGGAAAGCCTCCCAGATATGGGTGGTACCGGGGAAATGAAATACCCGGGGCGGACCAAAACTTGAAAGTAGCGTCTGATTCATAGTGAACGGCTGCAAACATCGGCTGTCTCCATGTTAGGAGCGGATGAACTATCACTCTGGGACTTACAATCGCAGTTTTAACCATGGAATGGATACTAATCCTTCCCCAACACAATTCTCAAATAACGCATGATGAATATTTCTCTAGATAGAACTACTCCAGGAGGTACCTTAAACAGGGAATCCTCCGTCGCAAAGGGCGGCGCAATCGGGCCATCGGATTCTGGAGAGCCCGAAACAACATGCAACAAACCAAAGCCACAGGAAACACCAACTTTGAAGCTCAAAACAAAAAAAATATGCTTCTTTGGAACAGTGAATATAAACTCACTGTTAAAAACAAGAAAAATAAAGCAACTAATCAAAGTACTAGATGAATATGAGATGCGATTCCTAGCCCTCCAAGAAACGAGATTCACAGACGAAATTTTAATGGAATCCGAAGGATATAGGATCTTCAAGGATAAAAAAGGCCTAAACCCAATGGGAAAGGGTATACCACACCTAGGAAACGGATTCGTCGTGAGCAGGAAGATAATCAATTCTATAACGGACTTCTACTCACCAAATGAAAGACTCGCAATCATGACACTACGATGTGCAAATAAAACATATACCCTAATAAACTGTCACGCTCCCATTAACGAAGACAACAAAAGAAACCCAGAAAAGGTTGAGAAGTACTGGGAGTCCCTGGAACATGAACTCTCAAAGATCCCCAGAAAAAATATTAAGATCCTACTAGGCGACTTCAACGCGCAGATTGGAAATGAAAAAAAATACAAAAAGACGGTAGGAGAATACCCCGCACACAAAAGAACCAACAAAAATGGAGAGAGACTAATAGAATTGTGCAGGGGTTTCAACCTTAAATTAATGTCAACAAATTTTAGACACCTACCCAGAAAACAAAAAACATGGAAATCACCAAACCACAGCTTGGGAGAATTCCAGATTGATCACGTCGCCATCTCTTTCAATAACCAGAAAGAAATTATGAATGTAAAAGTTCGAAAAGGTGCAAACATAGAAACGGACCATTACATTACAACGCTAAAACTGAAATTTATCCCCCAAAAAAAGACACGAAACAAAAATTTTACAATACAGAGGATCAATAAAGAAACACTAAAGCTAAAGAAACAAGAATTCCAAGAAAAATTAGACATAAAATCAGATGAATGGGATGAAATTAAAACGAAAATAGTTAAGACATCAATGGAAATAGCCCCACTCACGAGACAAAAAAAAACACAGGTGGTGGAATGAACAGTGCGAACAGGCCCTTGAACGAAGGATTAAAACCTGGAAAAAATGGCACTCAACCAAAAACAACGAAGACTACATCATATTCAAAGAACAGAGAGCACGAACAGCAAAAACAATAAGAATAAACAAGAGGAATTTTGATAGGATCCAACTACAACAAATAGATGAAGACTTTAAAAAGAACAACACAAGAACATTCTATAAAGCCTTTAAGCAAAACATTCAGGGATATCAACCACCAAACCTATGTTTCAAAAACGAAGAAGGAAGGATAGCCCTGAATAACCAAGAAAACTGCAAAATACTTGCAAAATACTTCGAAAAACTACTGAACTGTGAAAAACTGAAAACAAAATTCCCTAAACAAAATCCGAAATGTAAATTTGAAAACACCAAGCCACCGAACCTAGCAGAAATCCAACAGCTTATTAGAGAACTAAAAAATGATAAAGCTCCAGGAGAGGACTCAATTATAGCAGAAATGTGGAAAAGCGTAGATATCAAAACAGTCAAAAGCCTACATAAAATAATACAAAATATCTGGGAAACGGAGGAAATACCGGAAGATTAGAAAACAGCCATGATCCACCCTATACACAAAAAAGGAGATAAAACTGATGCCAACAATTATAGGGGAATCTCACTCCTTTCGGTTACATACAAAATCCTTTCCAAAGCTTTACAAAACAGATTGGAGGCCCAACTGGATCCACAATTAGGTGACTACCAGGGAGGATTCAGGAAAGGAAGATCATGTGCAGAACAGATATTAAATTTGAAACTCATAATAAGGTATAGGAGACTGAGATCCAACGACATTCATGTGACATTCGTGGACTTCAAAAAGGCATACGATTCTATAGATAGAGACACACTTTTCAATATATTGGAGGAATTCGGAGCTGATGACAAATCAATTGCGATCACTAAAAAAACTCTAACAAACACGAAGTCAAAAGTAAAATTTTTGGGAGTAAGACAGGGAGATGGGCTTTCCCCATTGATCTTCAACTGTGTGCTGGAGAAAGTAATGAGAGAGTGGAGGAAAAGAATGGAAGAGGTAGGAATCAAGAAACTAAAAATAGGAAGAAAGAAAGATAACTTGGAAATTGACTGCCTGGCTTTTGCAGACGATCTTGCAATTCTAGCGGAAAACATTGAAGATGCAAGAAGACAAATAAATATACTGAAAGAGACAGCAGAAAAGACTGGACTACAAATATCTTTTGAAAAGACGGAATACATGACCAATAGAAAAGATGCACCAAGACAGATCACAACAAAGTATGGGAAAATCAAGAGGGTTAATAAGTTCAAATACCTGGGAGAAATAATTCAACCAAACGCCTTTGACAAAGAAGCGGTCCTAGCAAGAGCAAGAAAAATGGAACTGTTATTCCAGTTGACAAAAAATATATACAACAAGAAGTCCATATCTATAAACGCTAAAATTAGGCACTATAATACAGTCATTAAGCCAGAAGGCCTCTACGCCTCAGAATGCCTTGCACTAAATTACACAGCCAGACAATTAGACGAGGTAGAAAAAAAGGAAAGAAAGATCTTACGGAAAATCCTGGGACCAAAATATGAAGATGGAAAATGGAAACTGAGAAACAACAAGGAAATCTACGCAAAAACAGAAAAAATAACTGACACAATGAGGAAAAGAAGAGTGATTTTCTACGGACACATTAAAAGAATGAGTGAAGGTAGTCTGACGAAGAGATTATTCACCTTCTTCGACAGAAACCCCAAGACTCAGATGACATGGATCAAGGAGGTCAGAAAAGACATGGAAGAAATGAAAATAGATGGAGAAGAGGTGGATAGAAGAGAAGAATTCAGAAAAAAGATCAGGGGATTCAAGGGTTTTCAAGAAAAGGCAAAGAAGAAGACGGGAGCAAAATGGACGGAAGAAAGAAGGAAACAACATGGAGACAGAATAAAAGAATACTGGAAGAGAAGAAAGAAGTTAGAAAAATAATCATGAGTTATTTCACGTGGTCCATAGTCGGCCAAATTCGAAGAAAGAAGAAGAAAGAAGAAGAAGACAGTCAAAGACATAATCACAATTTATTTCGTAAATTTTTCGCTGTTTCAGAAATAGCTTCTTCAGACGGTAAACAATTAAATTTTTGAAATTACAATAAACATTTCGTATGCCAATACTTAAATCAAATAAATATCACAACAAAAACAAAACTGAGTATTTTAACATATTAAATACTTAATAATATGAGTAAATAAATTATGATTATGTGTTTGACAGTATAATTTGGATATTCAGTTATGGGATCCCGGAGTTTCAGGTGAAGGAAAAGAAAGATCGAATTTTTTTTTTCAAACACTTTTCTTTTTGTCAAACTTTCTTTATTCGTTTCAAAACACTAATAATTACAGATTTTTGTATTTCTTGTAATTTAAAAAATATATTTTTTTATTTTTAACTTATGAGTATCAATTCTAAATTTACAAAAATTTCTTAAAAGCTGATTAAAATTTGAAATCTGATTCATTGAAATAACAATAATTTTAGATTAATCCCAGCGTAAGTTTAAAACGATGCATTGAGAAATTGCTCCGGTTGGCTTCTAATTCGTTTTATGATATTTTGTTCATCTTCACACATAAATGTCTCATTAGGACTCTATGTGGAGAAATTTCCAAATGTACAATATATTGTACATCAAGTATAAATTGCACGTAAGTTCTATACCATCAAAAAGGTGCTTGCAAAATTTGAAGCAAATCCATTTATTGGTTGAACGTAATTGGCTAGAGTGGATTAGAGGAAACATTCACTTTCCTTTTAAAATTTAAAAATTTTATGTGGTGAGCCATTTTAATATATTATCAATGTATTTGTAATTGACCTATGAAATTTTCCTTTGGAAATACCATAAAACTAACAAGACAGTATTTTCATTCTGTTTGTTTTTGATAATTAATGTAAATAATTATCAAAATTACAATTTGATCATTTTCTTCATTCTGTTTGCTTTTGATAATTAATGTAGACTAGTTGAGACCCATGAAATATTCACGGAAGTAAAACAAATTCAACATTTTTGAAACACTCAAGATTGAAAAATATGTTCTAAGCTAATTTTTTTAGAAGCCATGACTTCCACAACAGCCCATATGTAATTTGAATATCGGCTTGTTTGTTAAAATAATATTATAATATTGCTAAAATAAAAAAAAAGTAAAAAATTGATTTACCAGTTTCATAGTAGCCAGCGCTGCGGTTTCTCATTTTGAAACTTAATGGCAACCTGCTGCCCTAAAAGAATAGGCTCGTCAAAATTGAGGCAATATTAACGGAACTAAGCCAAATGCCACATTTTTGAAATACCCTGAAATTTTTGAAAAACACAAGATTGAAAAAGATGTTCTAAGCTCATTTTTTAAAAGCCATGACTTCCGCAACAGCCCACATATAATTTGAACGACTAAGCCAAATTTTTTTAAAATAAAAGAAAATAAAAAATTGATTTACCAGTTTCAACAATAACAATAACAATAACAATAACGAATATCCAACAGCCAATACCAATAATCCTGTCTGGACAACAATGACGGCACATGCATCGTCATTGTCTCCTACTTGTTGATTAGTGAGCGAGTGACTCCACAGCCGAAATTACGTGAAAACTGAGGTTTTACAAACTCTCTGATAAATTTTGACGCATGAACTTTATGCATTTCAGTGTAAACTTCATTTATGTGGGAAAGAAAATCTCAATACGCTGATAGTAATTATGTAATCGCGATTCGTCGAGGTGAAGTGAAGAAAATAGTAGAGACGCCATCTTTAAACATGTCTTTAAATCACAGTGCCTGACGTGTTCCAAAGCTGCGCTGTGATTGGTTATTTCAAATTACAAATTTACAAAACTACAAATTTACAAATTTACACATTTACAAATTTACAAAGTTCGTACAACTTTTGCCTGTTAATAGGATGGTTTTTTCGTTTTATTTCTACTTCAGTGTTTAATGAAGCTTTCTTAATTTTAGAGTTTATTTATTTTTTACCATTTTTTGCATTGACTTTTATATTAACATTGTTCATTGATCTTAGTTGTTATTTAAACTCCTCAAAGAAGAATACTTCATTTCTTGTATTTGTTTTGCTTTTATTTTGTTTTTTCTTTTTTCCGATTTTCTTCGTTTTTTCTTCCTTCTTTTGTCTTCATATTTGCAGCGCTAGCTTCCGAATATTCGATTTTTTTCTCCACAGATACCTGCAAACATTTCTCTTTTTCAGTACCCTAAATCAAATTTATCTTTTAGCTTAATCTCACATCTCCTCTTGTTAATTGAAATTTGCTTCCTGATAAAGCTTAACTTCTGCTTTTTAAGAAGCATAAACAGCTATCTACGGAAACTACAAGTAAATTTTTGGCTGACTTGGGAGTTTGTTATTTAAATAATAAGTAGTAATTAAAAATAATATTATAAATGTAATAAAAATTAATAATTTTTCAAATTTTTCTTGGCATCAAGGACGTTAAAACGTTAACTGCCACGAATTAGTGTATTATTATTATTGTTATGTAGATTGCTTCTGTGTTTGCCATAAAGGTAATGTCTTCTGGTGGGGTGGGGTGTGGTGTCCTGTGGTTGGTTTCAGCGACCTCTTCCCTAATTTGTGTAAGTATGCATGGAGGAATAAGATTGTTTACTACTATGGAACGTCGCTGATCCGCTACCCGCTGTTCGCTAAGCCCTAACGATGGATAACGTGTGGTGAATGCATGGTATAGTGTCTGTCTGTATCCTGTGAGTTGAGTCCCTAACTGTGTAACATTGTAGAAGTCGCGCATAAGATCCTGTTTCATCTGTGGTGACCATCGGATGCGCTGGCGTGGTTTCCCAGTCTTGGTGGTCGCCTGCTCTGACACAGACAAAACACTTCCGACCGTTCGGGCTGGATGGCACTGCCCGGGCATTGTGGTAGCCATACTACAGGATGGGGTGCCACTTTCTCCACCACTACCTGCGGGAGACTGTAGTATATTTTTCGAACGGAGGCCTCTGCCTAACCCCTGAACGCGGGTGACTTTATCCTGCGCCACACCCGATGCAGCATGATCTATATTAGAACGTGTTCTCATCATAGATGGTTGGACCCTGTAGCCTACCCTAAAGCTAGTGTAGTTCCCGCCCCTACCGCGAGGAGGTAGGGTCCATGGGGGCTTATTATTATTATTATTATTATTATTATTAATATATAGTGACGAGCATGAAATACTTTGCTATTAAAAATTTCAACTTCGTCTCTTTTTGCTTGTTTGTACTCTGAACACGCTGAAACGACTTGATAAGATTCTCTTAATACGATTCCTATTATGAGCCAAACTAAGCCCATTGCACATGGATCCGAAAATCGGTCGGTCGGTGTTTTGAATAGGTAAACTTTCGACTGAATCACCCTATTTTGAAATTGTGTTCCAAAACACCCTCATTCACCTTACCTTTTTTCATTTGAAATGATAATTTTGGTCTCACGCGCTCCCATTAAGCCCATTGCACATGATCCGACCGACCGATTTTCGGATCCATGTGCAATGGGCCTTAAAGTATGATTACGCTTAATTTGATCTTGACCCTTATAAATCTCTTCAAATCAAATCTTAGAGATTTTCGAATAGTAATATTATTGATGCGCCATTTTTGAAGCCACACTTATCAAAATTTCCGCTTCACAAAATAAATAGAAAGCAGATAAAAGACCATGTAGATTTCTAGAAACATGTAGCACAACGGGGGCTTCATGAATGCCAGGCATTAACATTTCAGGTCGTAAAGTATCTTGTTTTGATTTTGACTTTAAAGGGTAATAGGTCTTTAAAAGGACTCTACTACTGTGGCTTTTAGCCCTATTGTACTGAGCTAGTAAATAGACGACACGAAGCATTGACGAAGAAGCTTCCAAACACAGGAAAGAAAGACAACGCGGATGTTGGTTACTAGATTCGAACCAATATTCAGACTTTCCAGTTACGGCCAAAGATGAAGTAGGCTCTAGCTTCTCAAGAATCTTCAAGGACTCTTTAACATTCAAATTGGATAAGATTATCTATCGCATGGAATTTAGCAATTACTAAATTTCTCCACAGGGGAGAGATTATAGACAATAATATAAAGACATTTCAAGTGAATGCTTCAACACTACCTGTAGCAATTCTGCAGATTTCTCAGATTTAAGGTTGAATTTTTTCCTGTCCGATCATTCTGCAAATTTTGTTTCAACTTTTTAATTACACACGTGCTAAAAAATAATCAATATTCAAACTTAATCTTATTTAAAAAAAAATAAGTAGCTGAAAAAATATTCGTATTTATAATTAAAAATTTAATAATGAGATAATTAAACAACCAAACGGTCAGCTTTAGTTAGTATTTCGTAATATCTTTCAAAATTTACGGAATTAATATTAACCGTTTAATGAAAGTCATTTACTTCATCTAATTGGTAGTTGTTCAATACCAAAACTGCCCTCTCATGTTTCGTTTTCATTAAATTGCTATAAAGTAAAACTCCAGTGTTTTAAAGCTCTTCATGCTATTTGGAAACTAATAAATTATTGCATGTATATTTCACTAATGCAAGGCTAATACACTTCTAAGTTGAGTGGTGTAATGTTAAATGGATGCAATAAATTAAGAAACAATTAATGATCAATTAGTATGTGTTACTAAATCTCATTTCCATTTATAGCATCACAATAAAAGTATTATAAAAGTAATTATAAAACCGTCACGTAGAAATGATACTTTAGTTACTAATTCTGAAGTCTCGGAATCTTACTCTAGATGTTACTTATTAAAGGATTTAAATTTGCAGATTTGCATGAAGACTAAAATACATCTAATAAGACTGAAATACATATCTACGGATTATCAATGTAAGCTGATGTCTTTCTCGACTTACAAAGACTGCAATCGGTCACAAATATTCATTCAATCACCTAAAGAAATATTTTATGTAAACAAAAGATAAAATAAAGAAACATTTAAGCTTGAATATTAGTGTTTAAAATATTATATTAATAAATTATATTAATAAAATTTAGCTGTGAAAAACATTTTTGAATATCGTGAAGAAATGTATTTTATTGTGATCTAACTTCACTTTAAATACTATCTTTTCTTTTTTTTGTTATTTTGTTTTTTTGTTATCTAAATTTTTGAAATTATAAAATTTGAAATACAGTTCCATAACCTTTAAAGCTTGAAATTCAGAATCTGGAAGAAAAAAAATGTAGATAAAAATTCATTATTTTGTGAATATTCATTATTTTTTGAAAAATTATAAATTAGAAAGTCATACTTGCAGTTTTATGTATTGTGAAACTATATGAATGATAAATTGAAAAAAATCCAAGAAGAATATAGCTAATTATTAAGAATATTCTAATGCAAATTTCAGAAATGCATGGAGATTCTTGTTTATCACATAATCCTCTTCATTGAAATTGAGGCGATTATTTTATAATAAATTGAGAATAGTCACAGTTCTGCGAATACCTCGAATCCGGAAAGATATACTGTAAGAAGTTACATAGTTACTGATATATTGCATGAATTATAACAAACCCAATAGAATTTAGAATTGTTAACTTAATAGTTAACATTATTTACCAAACTCCATAAAACACATCATAGTATTTAAATAGATTTATTTTAAATACTAAAATTGCAAATTTTCGGGAAGTACTCCACCCTCTCTTTTTCAAGCATAATAAAATTGGAATAAGCACAACAAAACAAAATAGTTGGAAACTTAAACAAATTTTAAAAACACGTGACTCAATAAGTTTAGTTGTTTTTACAAAAATATTTTGATAAGGTACAATTCAATTATTAAACGTAATAATAATAAGAAAATAAAGACCATTACAAAATCGTAACAAATAATATTCTAGTAATTAAAAATATCTATTGTTGATATTTTATTGCAGTTTGTTTTTTATTAAATCTCTCATTAAAAAGACTGTAAAAGGGTCTATATGCACTCCTTCATACCTGTTAAAAAAAATTTCTTTGGTGTTTTCATAATTTCACTTTCCAAAATTTTCCTTAATTTTGAATTGTATTGTTTGTACAAAATTTTTACATTATTATCCATTATGTGTCCTTTATTCAAACAATGGTTGGCAATGTCTGATATATCCACATTTTTGTTCTTCCAAACTCTCCTGTGTTCTACAACACGTTCGAAAAAGGTTCTTTGTGTCTCGCCTGTGTAAAAATCTCCACAAGTTTTACAATCTATTTTATATGACACCCATTTCATTTTTATTTTCATTATGATTTATTTTCTTGCATAAAAGGTTTTTAATATAATTGAAACCTATGATTATATTATAATCTTTACATACTTTTTTTAAATAAAGACTGTTTTGATTAAGATCAAAAATCTTTTATGCAAGAAAATAAATCATTAAATCATTAAAAAAAAATCAAAATAAATTTGTAAAACAACTAAACTTATTGATTCACGTGTTTTTGAAATTTGTTTAAACTTCCATCCATTTTGTTTTGTTGTACTTATTCCAATTACATTATGCTTGAAAAAGAGAAGGTGAATACTTCTCGAAAAGTTGCAATTTTAAATTTGCAATCTATTTAAATACTATAATGTGTTTTATGGAGTTTTGTAAATAATTATACATAAGAAATGAAAATGAAGAAGTTTATTGAAAAATATAGAATTTTCATAGTTAACAGTTGAACATATGAAAAGTATGGAAAATGAACATTAAGATGGAAGAGAACATTATATTGAGAAAATGTTGGTATTTGAAAGTTCTATCGAACGATATATCACTTATTCACGAACGCTTCAGCGTTTGCAAGATACATGCAAAAATGTGAATTTTCGGTGCGTGACGGCGACGCACAATACATCCGAGTTATTCTGAGAAGCCACAACGGGCTGGGAAGTTATATATTCTCCGACGATCGCAACATTAATTTGCTAAATAAATAAAGTTTGTTTTTTGAATGCTATATATGCAAGGGTTCCGGAGCGAAGCGACGATACCCGGCTATTATTATTATATACAATAAAAACGTATATTATAAAAACGTTATTCTGTCTGTCATTCTGTAAGCAAAATGCTAAATTACAAATTACTAAAATGTTACTAAAATAGAGAATCTATTCATAAAAAATGAAAATATATTAAACAACTGTCCAACTATACTGATTGGATACGTAAATATAGATATTTTCAAAATGAATAAAAACAATGCGGTACAGAAATACATAAAACTTATATGCAATAATGGTTTCAAAAATCGTCTTTACGGAACAACAAGAAACAACTGTACAATTCATGGAAATACGAAAACAAACATAGATCAAATTTTCATAAATAAACATGATATCAAAACACCAGGAATAATATCTAAAGAACGAATCGGATAAGAGTTGAAAAGGAGAAAAATAACAGATCCAAATATAATCTATAAAGAACTAATCAATGATGTTAAAAAACAAAATTCATGAAAATTTACATATATAAAAAGAAAAGTCTTGACTCACTGACTGACTGACTCATCAACGCCCACCCCAAACCCTTAGACCTATTAAGCTGAAATTTTGCACAGAGGTTTCCTTTATGGTGTACACAAGGAATAAGGCCGGATTTTTCGAAATTCTTACGGGATAGGGAATAATCTGATAAACTGACGATGAAGTGTATGGCGTTAACCCCAGGTGTGTGGCGTCAACCCGCAATACACCTGAGTTAAGTGGAGAAGGCCACAACGGGCTGGGAAGTCGTATATTAATTTGCTAAATAAATAAAAAAAATTTTTAATGCTATAGGTGCAAGGGTTCCGGAGCGAAGCGACGGTACCCGGCTAGTATAGGGATATCGAATAAGTATACATGTATGTGTGTATTTATGTGCTCTTATTTATAATAATGGATATAATCATATTTCATAATAAAAAATGATGTTCATATTTTTTTTATGAATGGATAACAAGTTTCATATCAATTTTTAAAGAAGTTATGTAGCCGTTTGGAAGTCAGTTTTCAAGAATGGGACAGCTTGGCCTATATTTTTTGGTCCATGAATAAACTTTTGTATGTACTAAATTTGATGAAAATCAATCGTACCCTTCAACCTGACGAGCATATAAGTGGAAAAACAGAAGACAAAAAGATGTTCAAGTGAAATAGTCAAAATAAAAGACACCTTTCTAAATATTCACAATGTTATCTATTCATTGCGAAAACTATTGTTATTTAAGATTAGCCATTGTTTAATACACAAATGAAAATAAAAGTCATATTTATTAAGAAACTCGAATTTTTTTTTAACATTGGAGTTTGCTGGAAAAACAATTGAAAATAATTTTCAACCAAGCATTTACTAACCAATTAGAGAACTGCATTGATATACGATATCTTAAAATCATTTCATCGGGAATATTTATTGTTAAATAAACTGTAGAGAAACAAGCTCGTAAATCATATGGCTAATTCTTCTAAATATATAAATTAAAAATCTATAATAATCAATATCCATGTAATTGAATTATTGATGAGTAAATACACAGACATAATAAATTGTATCTCATTTTATTTGAAGTACAGGAGCTAATGTCATCACCTTTCGTTTGTTATCATATATTTCATGAACTCATGATTTAGAGATCGATCTGGCTTCATATTAAGGATTTATACGTAGAAATTCTGGTTTATTTATTGTAATATATTGAATAGTTATCAACTTGAATTATATATTATCGATGTATTGAACTATCTTTGTAATTCTCTTTGTTACAAACTGAAATACACATCAAATACATCTTTAATGAACATATCTATTGATATAACAAATCATTGTAAAAGTTCTTGTGTATTTTTTAAATTTTTGTAGTTATTACTGCAAAAGTCAAAAGTTTGGATTTATGTGTCGAGCCTAGGTTTTACCGAACAGTGTTGGAAAAGTCTAAAGTCAGATTTTTCATTCTAAAAATTTATTTCGAGGTTTCACTGTTGTTAAATACTAGGATTTACAAGAATCATATAGTAAAAATCAAATCTACTCTTTTTGTATTTGAAACCATTAGTTTTGTGTTATGGTTGTATTCACGGGTGCCCATGCCGGGGAGTCACGGCGCAGACTGCGCCATTGAAATTTTTTGGGGGAATTAAAAACAAATCAAAGTTGTTGTTTTTTTTTTTTTTTTTGGGGGGGGGGTTGGTTTGGATAATCCTTTTTTTTTGGCTGTTGACTTGTAGAATCCTTTTTTTTTTGGTTGTTAATTTGGATAATCCAAATAAATTTTGGGCCCTAATGCAAATGTGGGCCAAGCCCCCCCCCCCGCCCCCTCCGTCAGAGCTTTGAGTGGGGGGGGGTGAGCCATAAGGTCTAGGGGGGGTGGGCACCTCTGGTTGTATTTGTTGTATTTGAAACCATTTCCAATCATTCACGGCTATCCCAGGGTAGTTGAAATTTTGTTAAAAGAATACTCTTGAAACATATTTGTAAAAACCAATCATTATTAAGTAAAGAATTAAATATCTGCATTCACCTTATAACTTACTTTTATTCATCTTTTATTTAAATATTAATTGTCATTGATTTTATTTTTACTGTTTTTGCTATACAAGAATACAATTAAGACAATGAAATATTAAAATTAAAATATTACAAATGTTGGCAAAAAATCCCGAAATAAAGGAATAGTTTACCTGCCGGACTTTGAATTTACCAAAAGTCAAGCTTTTGCAGTTACAGATATATCAAAACAAAAAATAAAATCTAGTGCAGTTACCGAGGCTTTCTAAGAGCAAAGTTTCAAAATGCTATTCTATTCTCCACTTTCACCCGATGTAGTCGGAGTAGCAGTTCTTATCTGCAACGTCTTTTCTAAACAGTACTAGGTTCAACTGTGTTTTCTGCCACAACTCTCGCTGTCTACAATTTTTGAGACCTTATCATTACTCGTACCTATTGATACAAAACTATATGGAAAAGCATGAAGAAAGACAGAATCTCTGCGCCTAACTTTTATAATAAAATTGAAAAATTACTAATCAAAACTTTCTTGTGTCAAGTGACACAGTAATAGATTCAACGACTGGAACTTGCTTTACTTACAATATCTCAGTTGAAAGCTATTTACTTTGGCGATTGCGTTGACAATTTTTGTTTCGATGCATTTATTTACGTTTATTAAAAAATAAAGCCTTACAAAATCATTTTTTTTTAAATTACAACTAATTGTGATTTCTTTTTATCCCAGTTTCTTGGCTCTCCCAAATATCTGATATAACATCGCATATCCCACCTGATTTCATTATTTTTTGATTTTGATTTGTCTGATTATAAAAAAAACTACTTTTATGTACTAACTCTATGTAGTTTACTCTGATTGTTTGGAAAATAAATTGGAGGGCTGTACTTTATAAGTGAAACAATATACAGATGCCTTTTTCGCAATTATACTTTTCCAAATTGCCAAGAAGACAGAGTCAGAAACATGTTGGAATCTGTCTGTAGTATTGGACGAGAATTCATATACTTTATCGAAAGCCTGAAGAGAACTAATAGGGAGGTTCCAGTTTTACCAGCTGTTTTAACAATTCTTTTTGACCGAAATATTTTAGTTGAGGTTCAAATACGCCCTAAGGCTTAACACATGCTCACAATAAGAGCTGTAATTTTTTTTTTTTTATTTATATGATAACTTCGCTCTGGGTACATAAGGAAGTGGCAGCTTATTTGATAACCGGAAATGAACAGTGAACACAAGACAGAGAAACAACCAAGTCAATTACATGATTGAATCTATACTTTCCCATACCAGCTGAGATCTCCAAACCATTTGCTGAAAGAGAGAGAGAGAGAGAGAGAGGCTATGCATTCTGAGAAATCAAGTCGAAACTCCCTAATATAATTTTTTGCTAAATCATAAATTTAAGGACGAAACATACTATAAAAAAATTAAAACTAATAATAAAAAAAGGAAGTACATTAAAAAAATTAGGAAGGAAAATTAAAAAAAATTAGTAAAATAAGAAAAAAAACCCCACACGGAGGAAATTGAGAAAAAAAAAGAAAGAAGACATACGGAGTCGAACCGACAAGCTGCAGTACATGAATCGAACACCTTAGGCATCAAACAATAACTGGCAACTAAATTAAAATGGTTGCGTTTCTAACATTTACGCTA
Source organism: Thereuonema tuberculata (assembly GCA_023159025.1). Classification (NCBI taxonomy): domain Eukaryota; kingdom Metazoa; phylum Arthropoda; class Chilopoda; order Scutigeromorpha; family Scutigeridae; genus Thereuonema; species Thereuonema tuberculata. Next base: position 37,493,698 of record JAFIDM010014012.1, on the reverse strand, counting down.
ATACAGGAAATCCAATGAAAATCATAACAAATACCTCGAACATTGGGGACGTCGGCCACTGAAAATATCCTATTCCCAAATTGTTTGGGTCTCTGAACACGATGGTGAAGTCCGTTGGTCGATCCGACCTTTCGTTCGGGAGGAGTTAGGAGTGGACAGACACGGACGGACGGACAGAACAAAGTAGCAACAAAGTCGCTATCACAATAGCTCCAAAATGAGTAGCTAAAAATGAAATACAATATTGAATTGATAATAAAGACTATCTAATAAAACGAATATTTCAGTTTATGGCAGTATTGTTATAAACTGAAATGTATTTTTGTCGTTTCTTGGATGTGCAGATTCTTGAGAATCTTAGTTCATTCGATAGCTACTTATCTAATATTTAGCCTTCACTTTTCCGTCCTTTCACCATTTATTACTTTAGTTCTTCGATGTGCACTTTATCATTTCTGTCATGTAGAACATATTACCTTTTGTTGATTTTTTGAAGCCTTCTTTGTAAGAACTGTTTTCCTTGCCAATAATTGTACTTCTTCTTTATTGCCGTCTGCAGCAAACGATCATTTCTAATTTTTTTCCCTCCTGAGAAGTAGCCTGTCACTTTTGAAAGCTTCATTTTATCGGATTTAGTTTTATTTTTGTTGTTATTGTTTGTTGTAATGCTGGTGTAAAATTATAAATTTAAATCAAATATATTTCAAAACTAACAAGATTTATCACTTACTATTTCAATTAATTATTAAAATATAATTTTACCTAATTTAGTAGAAAGAAATTAGACAAAGGAAAGATTAGAATTCTTTAATAATGTGACCCTAAGATAGAGGTTTTATATCAGGAGCTTCAAATGGAGTTTGCTTTAATTTCACCTGTAACTTGATAACATACATTTCGTGATAAACCTTTAATTTGATATATTTTATTTATAAATTTAATTTTCTATACTGTGATTGCATAGTAAGCAACATTACAAACAAGTTTAGAATTCTCTCAAATATTTAATCTGCAAATCCTTGATTAAAAATCATTCTCTTGTCTGATATGTTTACCATTTCAACCGCAGAATAAAGAGGAATATAAGTTAGCATGAAGGAGATACAAAATTAATCTGCAGAAACAAATAAAATTTTAGCGGGTATGTAATGAAGAATTGCTGTTGTTTAGATACTGCTCTTCTATTAAAAGAAAGTCGAAAAGTCTTAATTTCTGTTCATTTACTGTTTTTTTTTAAAGCTTCCTTATCCTGCACAAAATTTTTCTACATCACTTACTTGTCATCTTACATTCATCTCATCTTACACTAAAAGCTTTTCTAAGGGAAAAAAATAAAACAGAAAATAAGATGGGCCATTGAAAATACGTTCAATGCAGAGATCGGTATCTAATAGGAAAGTTGCAATTTGACAACAGAATAGATAATTAAAGAATAGTCAATACCAAGTACAATATGTATACAGTGGAATCCTGACTTTTTTCCTGTGCCTATTTTTACTTTTACTTTTCCTAACTATTTTTAAGCCTAAGATTATACTAAGTAATTCGCAATATTTGTTTCCAAAATAGAGAAGATTTTAAACGTTATCTTTTATTATTTATCAATTATTTCTGAAGGTATGAAGTTTTTGTTTCAGTGATGGTGATTAAATCTTCCCTGTTTTACTGTTGTCATTGATAAATCAGAAACAAAAGTTTATTTATTACTTTGTTCGACTTCTGCAGCTTCAATTCTTCTAATGAGCTGTTTACCAAATCCGCATCACTTCTTCCAGAAACATCGATGCAAAAAGCATCTTTCGCTGTTATTCTTTTCTGGCTTTATTCTCAGATAAGATTTCCATTACATTACCCAAATGCTTTAGTGAAATGTAAACATTAGGGAAAAAATTTTCACAGTAGGTATTTACTTGTTATTTACCACCGAAGCCACGACTCATTCGGAGTGAAATCTTTTGAAATTACTGTCACTTGTTTCATTGCGGTTACAACATTTTTCAGTGACAGCTGTTGGTTCACAGCTGAGAAATACTGAACAGCTCATAAAGCCCCAGGATTAAGATCTTCTTTCATTCAATACTGAATTAAATGTCGAATGTTTGTTAAAATCATAACATTTCAGAACCATATACAATTTAGGATATTCTGTTCAAGTGTTTTTTATGTAAATATTCCAGTTTACGTTGAAAGAAAATAGATTTACTAAATAAATAAAACTGTTGGAAATTTGAATCAGTGACTACTTTTGTTGTTGTTTTTGTCACTAACGTTTTTTTTTACATCAGAAATATAGGTATGCTCTACAATCGATAATGAAAGACTTATGAACAAAAATGATTTATGCGACATACAGAATACAAACATTAGAGGAAGCTTGCGCTACATGGAAATCAATGTCCACATTTTGGAGACATACCTCGTGTTCGATATGCTCTCCGTACTGCCTGTAACACTCGTAACGCTCACGGAGATTCTCAAATACGTTACTTCATTCCTCTTGCATTTTGTGACGTATGTCACCAAAGTTTTTCGCTGGGAGCTCTCGGAAAAGGGCTTCCTTCAGCATCTGGTGGTGTAATATCACGTCAATGAGACGAGTATGAGAAGGCTATTCCACGGGAAATGATGCGATTACTAAGCTTTGCTTGAGGCAACTGAATTGCGTTTCTCACTGTGTGAAAAGCGACCCGGTACTGCTGGAACCATTGCGTATGAAGTGGTAGGTTACGTGCACGGTCAGAATCTGCTGAGATCGCTCAGAAGTGGTGTGAGAATGTTTTCTCTGTAGCGGATCTGGGTACAGTCACAGTATAACACAATAAGTGAATCTCTCATCCTTGGCGGCATTACTCAGACGTTGTCCAATCTGTATCATATAGGCAAAACCATCAATTTTCTTGAACATTCGTCTCGTAGATATTTGATTAGGATTCCTTTTTATGGATGTTCGCCGGAGATCTCTTTTAGGTAACTGTAAGACGCATTTGTTGTCACTCTAATTGGATGTCCAGTGCAGCCTTTGCTTTGCCCGTTGTTGTTGAAATTTAATGACGGATAATATAACCATGTTTGTGGTGGTGATAAGAAATTTTTTCTACATTGGTAACACCATTTGAACATCTACCAAGCTTCCACCAACATAAGCATACTGTTACGTTTCCATGACGATGTTCGATGAGGTGATGACTGAGTTGCTATGAGCAATAAAGGTTTGTCACGTTTGTTTTGGAGCATACCGTTTATGTGCTAATGTTATTTTATTCTTTCTGACCATTGAAATTTGTATAAAAATGTAGGACTGATGATGTTCAGATGTAATTATACTTTCTAATAATATTGGGATATCTGCTTGTGGGCTATCACATTTGAGATACATAACCTTTTTTTATATACATTGGGTTAACATGTAAATAATGTCAGATTCTAGATATCTAGAAACATAATACATAATACTTTTTTATTAATTACTTTAAATTGGTGAAATATTGTCAGAATATCTCTGAACTTTATGCATTTTTGGGTGCTGATATTAAAAAAAGTAATGAAAAATTTATATCAAATCACGTTTTCTTGAAAAATTCAGTTTTACTTGGATTTTTATGACTGACGATTGTTTCAAATACCTGTGCAAAAAGTTTCCAGGTTTATCCAAAGCCAAGTTGAAAGAGGGAATCTTTGTTGGTCCAGATATCCGCAAGCTCATGAAGGATAAAGAATTTGAGACTAGCATGACAACAAAGGAAAAAGAAGCTTGGGTTGCCTTCAAACATGTCGTCAGTAATTTTCTGGGTAATTACAAGGATCCTGACTATAAAGCAATTGTTATGAATATGCTGGACAAATTTCAAGCGTTGGGCTATTCCATGAGTGTCAAAATACATTTCCTTCACTCACATGTGGACTTTTTCCCTGACAATTTAGGATCAGTCAGCGAAGAACAGGGCGAAGGGTTCCACCAAGACATCAAAGATATGGGGCGTAAATATCAAGGAAGGTGGGACAAGAACATGCTCGCCGACTACTGATGGATGTTAACATGAGATAGGCCTGAGATTGAATATAAAAGACGAACGTCAAAAAGAAGTTTCCAAGGAAAAAGAGTACGTACTTAAATAGAAACTTTTTTTTTTGTTTTGTTTTGCTTTTTACTCAGTTTAAAATTTGTTTCAAATTTTCATGTACATATACATAATATTTGCTCCTCTTGGTCAATCGTCTATTTTATGTAAGTTACATAAATAAAAACAAATTAAAATAGAATGTTGGTGATTTTCCTCTAGAATCTGCACCATCATTTGATTTAAACCTATAAAAATTACTCGATTGCTGAAAAATCAATTTGCCTCAACAAGAATCGATTATAATATATAATTTTACGTAGATTTAAATGGATAAAAACACTTTTACCAGATTGTACATGCCAAATTGCTCGAGAGAATCCCTTTATTGGGAAAAATATCGATTTCGATTTGACAAAAAATCCTGACGTGATGGAAAAAAAATGAAAGTCATTTTCGAAATCAGCACACCAAATAACAAAAATCAGCAACAACTTCTCTTGTATTTTTCAAAACTTCAATTTTGCAGGCCTGTGTTATTTAAAACCATTTTTTATATGCTCCTCAAAGAAAAAATTATATATTTGAGTGGAAGAGTTATGTCCAATGAAAGAATATACTACTTATTAGAGTAGGGGCAAATCTGACTTTTAAGGTACTATGTTATGAAAAAATTTTTTTAAGGAGGATCTTCTGTTTATAAATATATGCGTAAGAGGAATAATTGTAAATTAGTAGAATGAGGTGAAATGGTGGTTTCAAAACTTGCTTATGATTGATTCTTTAAGTGAAATATGGAGAATTAATAGTTTAAATGTAAGGTGCTTTATGGAGAGAATTCACAATACTTTTTTTTTCAGAACGGGTTAGTAACTGCAATATACTGTTTAATCTTAGAAACATTAAAGTAAAGATTGCGTCAAGATATGTTCAAGATAACTATTAAAAAATTGTATAATTAGTAAGAAAATTAACTTCTATATACAAATATTGTATGCTACTGCTTTAATGCACAAAGTACAAAAAAGTAGGATGGGTTTTGAAAAGTCGTGAATCTAACGATTTATTTTGTCTAAAATTAAAGTTAGGCAACAAATTTAAAATTCGAAAATCATTCAATCGAATGAAAGAATTCAGTCTTCTCCATTAAAAATAAAATAGGATATATGGATAAGAGATTTTTCTTTCTATTAAGTCAATAAAAATAAATAAAAAATATACTATATATCATCATTATCATCATTTTCAGCCATTTTCAATCCCCGGCAGCATGAAGGTCTCTCCAAGTTGTTTCCAGTTCTTTCGGTCGAAAGCTTTTCTCTTCCAGTCGAAACTAACAAAACCTTAGAATTCATTTCTTAGAATCTAGTTTCTGTGGACTATCTATTATCATTAAGCCTTGCTACATAGCCATTCAATTTCATTTAAGCTGCTCTATAGTGATAATAATATCAGACACTCTGGTTTGCTGTCTCACCCATACATTTCTTATACGATCTCGTCGCATAATTCCTAACATACATCTTTCCATGCTTCTTTGAATTGCTGTCCTGGTCACGTCCATGTCTCCGCGCTGTATATTAGAACTGGTAATATATATACATTAATTAAAAACATTTCTCTTTAAACATAGTGCTATTGCTCTTTCAATATTACAGTATTTCGGCCAAAGACATTCCATGCAAAAAATAACTTTATATTAAAAATGCATACATGATAATCTTCTGGCCTTAAATGCAAAAATTCCATTTGCAGTTACATTGGCAAAACCCGTCGCGCCCTTTCTGAGCGAGAAATATTGGTTGATTTATAACAAAGTTTCTCCAAGTTTGTAGCTATTTGTAATTCTAAAGTTCTATGTTCATTATTTGCTTTTCACTTGTAATAGTATATCATTCATAAATTATTTATGTATTACGTGCAACGTATGAAACATATTCATCATTGTTAATTCCATTTGTTAATTCAAAAGTTATGTATTGTGGGCAACGTATGCAACTGGTTTATCCTTGTTAATTCATTCATTATTTCAAAATGCTAATTGAAATAACGGAGGAAGAATTCTTCTCCTAAAATTGTCCTGAAGAAGTTTTTTGCTAAAAAAGATGAAATATAGACAGATTAAAGGAGGATGACAGAAGATTCCATGCAAGTTTATTCTACTGTTAATTTCTGACATAATGCTTTCATCCATATTAATTTGTTGTCCAAGAGACACATAGCTGCTAACCTCCTCTAATTCTGAACTACCAATTTTAATTGGTTGCCTATTAATAAACCCATTAAACGTAATATTTGTTTAATAGGTCGTTGTCTTTGTTCGGATTAGCTTTAATCCAACTTTCAAACTTTCATTGGCAAGTTCTTGTATCATCAATTGAAATTCCGTAGCATCTGTAGTTTGGACAACTACATCATCTGCAAACCAGAGATGGCTTATTTAATCACCATTAGTATTGATGCCAGTCTAATTTTTTGAACACTTTGAAGTATAACAGTAAATAATTTAGGAGAGATAGTTGCTCTCTGTCTGAGTACTTTTCCTATCCTGATATGTCCAAAGGAATTATGCCATCGCGTCCTTATAAATATTTTTTGATAAGTTCAATGTAGTCAAAGCACTAATAACAGCAGACATTTTAACTGTCAAAAGCCCTTTCATAGTCAATAAATCCAATGCAGAGTGACATCTGATATTCGTTGGTTCTCTCAATGACATCTTTTAAAATATGAATGTGATCAATCGTGCTATATCCATTACGAAATCCAACTTGATTGATTGGGCAGAATCTAATGTTTTCTGCAGGTGAATGGTAAAATATATTAGGTAAATCTGGCAAGAGACTGATAGGCCTATAATTCCCAATTTCTAATTTTTCTCTTTTTTTAAATAGTAATATTATCACAGCATTCTTCAAATCTTCTGATACATCCCTGAAGTTCGAACATTTAGTAAAAGAGTAGCAAGGATTTCTTACATTTCTTCTGTTGCGTTTTTGAGAATATCTGCTGTGATTCTGGCATGTCCTAACCAAACGCTTTTCCTTCTTCATATATTTGATAATATACTTGACCTCCTCTTACAAACATTCTTACATGCCATTTCATTCTAAATCTTCACTATGTCCATGTAAATCGCTATAAAAGTTTTCATTATACTTCATACATTCCTCACGATTTCTAACAGTGATGCCAGATTCATTTCTCAAAGCCGTTATTATAAAGAATGTTTAGAAGCTTTTAGGCTTTTATTTCATTTACTGCTTTTCTTTTCAGTTCACATTTGTACCGGTTTACTGATATCCTCAGTAATGTGTTTTCGAATTGTTTTACAAAGCACAGTAATACTCTACTCGCATTACAGGATGATCCTTGTTTATCTTCATTTCTTAACTTCTGATTTTAGTTGTACGTATTAGATATTTTTTTCATATGTTTTTGCTTTACAGATTTTCCAATAATTAAAACAGTCAGTTAACTTACCGTTTAATTCATTTAAGATGTCTTCTTTCTTATCAATGTTTTCAATGGAGTGAAACGATTTCTTAACTGTAACTTAAATTCAGATGAACTTATACCCATTAAATAGATTTTCTTGGATTTCTTTGGATTTCTCTCTTTTTAATTTGAATTTGAGATGTAACTTGCACCGATGGTCATTTCCAGTATAAAATTAACTAAGGACATTCCTCTATAGCAGTGTTTCCCAACCGGTGGGTCGCGACCCACTAGTGGGTCGCGGAAGGGTTACAGGTGGGTCGCGACTTGATCCTAAAACTACCAGAACCATCGTATAAACCATCAGAAAAGATCAGAAAAATCGAAAATCGATCCTATATAAGGAAGGGATACGATACAAATATGGTTTTATTCTATATTCTTCTATTCCTATATATGTGGAGGTATTCTGATAAGGAAAGGTGGGTCGCCAGCTGAAAAAGGTTGGGAACCACTGCTCTATAGCATAATTTTTGTTAACCAAAATTATGTCCAGTTCTGCAAGGCTCCCAGAAGGACTTCTCCATGTCTAGTTTCTATAAAGTTTTTTTTTAAAGAAGGAGTTCATAAAGAAAATAATCTCATATTATGCAAATTCAACTAACTGATTTCCTCGTTCATTTCTTTCTCCATATCCAAACTTACCAACTGAACTTTTTGTCTTTCTGTTGTTAATCAATTCTTGCAGTAAATTCTCCCAATAATTCTTTTAAGTACATTAAAAGGTGGACCTAGTGTTTATCAGTGCTGTAGTGACATCTCCAAACAGCTGTTTCTCGGTATATTGCCGATCATCAGTGGAGAGTAGGCATTATAAAACCCTAGGTTCAATTACGGAGTATTAGGATAAGAAGAGAAAAGAATGGGACATCCAAGTATATATTTAAAAACAAGAAATGCATATTAAAAATAAAAGAATGGAATTTCATGTGCCAGTCTCCGCTGGCCGTAATGAATTTTCTATGGGCATCAAATAATAGAAAAGCCCCTAAGAAGTGATTAAAACACATTAAAAAGTGGACGTAGTGCTTATCTTGTTTTTAATTTCATACTTGGAGGACCCAATCTTTTCTCTTCTTATCCTAATACTAACCTCCATAATTGGACCTAGGGTTTTATAGTCACTACTCTCCACTGATGATCGGCAATATACCGAGAAAAGCTGTTTGGAGATGTCACTACTGCACTGATAAACACTAGGTCCACCTTTTAATGTGTTTAACCACTTTTTAGGGGCTTTTCTATTATTTGATGCCCATAGAAAATTCATTGCGGCCCGCGGAGACTGGCACATGAATTTCTATTCTTTTATTTTTATTGTGTGTTTCTTGTTTTTAATTTTAGACTTGGAGGTCCCATTCTTTTCCATTCTTATCCTAATTCTTTTAAGTGTTCTTTACCTTTCTCAACTTCGTCGTCAAATGATTAGGTGCGAATAAACTTCAATTATCTTAAGCTGATATTTCTTTTGTAATTGTAAAATAAGTGTTGCTATTCTATCGAATTATTGTCAATTGACACGACGTTATTTTTTAACAGTTTATTAATTATTAAGCCCACTCCACTATTTCTTCCACTTTTTGAATCTCTGTAGAAGAACAGATGTTCATTCCTTAGATCTAACAACTCCTCTTCTTTTCTTGTCACTTCACTAAGTCCCACAACATCTCATTTGATGTTGCTAAGCTCTTCCTCCAACTCTTGAAATTTTCCTTCTCTAAAAAGCGTTCGACAGTCATATCAACTATAGGATCATCAACTACAGGCTAGTGTCAACCCGGTGATTCTTTGGACTTTTTGCCTTCAAGTACCCTTGACCGCTGCCATGGTCAAGGACCTTCCAACTTCGAGGAATGAGGGCCTGGATTTCTTATTTAGATACATAGTATAAAACTTGGAGGTGTTGGCTATTGCTCACCATGCTGGCCAGTGCGTCTTGTAAGTAGCACAATTCTTTCCCAATGTTCTCACATTGTGATGAACAGTGAACCACATGTAAGTAGAGAATGAATACTAAGCTATTGTCCCAGTCAGTTCCTACAATCCTTAAAATAGGATTAAAGTGTCTCCTCCCATTTAACACAAAACCCTTATGAAGCCATATATAAGTTTCGAAATTCCTATTACAAACTCTCAGGGCTTGTAGAAGGGACGGACCAGATAACGTTGAATAGAAGCCCAAGTCCAGAAACGGATCGCCCACTGCCAAACCAAACTCAAATTTCCACTTGTCGTCCGAGTTCATCTCGACAAACATTCGAGGAAAGATGAATAGGCGTAAAGGCCGCGTTGGCCCAAAAGCTTGGCCTTTACTTAGATCGCCAGATCTAACTCGCTGTTTTTCTGTGGGCCAACTGAAGATTCGTATTTACGAGACCCCTGTAGATTCGGAGGAAGTTCTGCTTGCACGAATTCTGGCCAAGGCACAAGAGATTCGGCACACACAGGCATTGTTGAGCGAGTGTACGAGAACATACTCCGCAGATAAAATGTTACCAAATGTTTCCAAAGGTGATCGCCACATCCAGCAGCTGCCGAACAACAACTGGAAATGCAAGACAAAAATGACACCTGTTTCATGATTTCACTTGACATGACATCCGATAAAACATTCTTTCCGTACAGCAAAACTGGAAACATTTTTTTATTGGACTTGGCATTCACGCTCTTTTACCCGTAAGCAAGAATACCTAGAAGCAAGAATATTTATTGTTATATTTTATAAACACTTGATTTGATTTTGTTTTGTTTTTTGATTATTGTTTCTGTGTTTCCTTACTTGGGTTCCTATTCAAAACGTTATCTACTCCCTCTACAAGCCTTGGGAGTTTGTAATAGGAATTTCAATTCACACTGCATTTGTTCAAGAAATGTGCTTTACTAACTTGATAACTTTGAGTGATTGGACGATGAGTGATTTTGATAATGTTCCTGATATTACACCAGAACATCATTAACTCGGAAAATATCTTCTTTATTATTCTTAACAATAATTCATTTCTTTTAACAAATTTTTATTCGTAATGAATTATAGAGTCTTAGAGGAAGGAGAAAGGTTTACTTTTTCTCATGTAAAAGTTTCTTGTTAAAAGAAAATGAAATATTGTTAAGAATAATAAAGATGCTTTTCAAGGTTATGATGTTCTGGTATAAAATGGAAAGATACGTATAGACTTTGAGGAAGTTCCTGATAAGTGATATTCAATTTCAGGTAACTACGATATCGAGTAACAAAAAAAGTTGAGAATCTGAACGGTAATGAATTTTGTTTCCCTTTCCATCATCTAAATTTTAATTTATACTTTTCTTAGCTTCATTTCTATTTTCGAGTAGTGATAAAGATTGATCAATGGTTTTAAACAACAAAATGTAATAATAACCTTCTTCAAAAATTTATTTTTTATCTTAAAACGCTAAGATTTAATAGCTATTACCAATTTTTCATAATGATGCATTTCTCTTCTAGTTAAGGCATCTATTAAATTTTCTTAAGTTTAAATGGAGGTTTGTAAAGGATTTATCTGAATCACTTTACTAGTGAATTTTTCATTTGCTGCTTAATTTCTCGATTTGCCATTTCACTTAAAATGATTTATTCAGGACGATTCTTCTAAAAAAAATTTCAGGAAAAGTTTCATCCATGACATCATTAAATAATTTAGTGTTGTTGCAAATGCTTTACGCACAGGGAATCTTTCCTTTCTTTTTCCTTTGCAACCAAATTACTCAAAATTAAAATATTCCCATTTCTAAGAATTGTTTATTTTAAAACAGTAATAATTCATCTATGGATAACAAATAAATTTAAACTTTTAAAATCAATTTTAAATATTCACTATTAATTTAAATGCCGAAAAGTCAACAATTACAAATCTTAATTGCTAACAGAATTCTATACCCATACCAAAAATAATCTATTTCAAAATAATTAATTTCTATTATAAAGCATGTTATACACATCACGATAATAATTTAGACAACACTAGAACTACAAAACTTTATAAAAAAAACAAGATTTTCATATCTCAAAAAATAATTTTGGATTAATTACAAAATCTAAATTTATTAATAAAACATTTGATCAATTTACAGCAGTTATTATTAATACATAAAAAAAATCTACCAAATTTATTAAAAAAATCATATTTTAAAAAATAATTACAGATAAAATTAAATAGAATTAACAAATAAAAGTAAAAAGTAAAAACCGTTTTGTCAGGTATATCTACATTAGATTTTTAAGTTTACTTATTGTATTCAGATTTTGAAGTAGCTTTCATTACATTTATTAAATTAACGGTACACTTTTGATCTTTTGGTGTTATTTTTCATAATAACATAGCAAACTAATAGATATGAGAAATATTATATACTTTGTTAAATGTTTAGCAAGAAAAATAACATTCAACAAAGTATACAGTATCTCATATAGCTTGCTATGTTATTATATAAGTTACTATGTCATCCATATTAATATGTTATTTATAATAGTATCTATTATATGTTATTCATATACTCTATGAAGGGCTATTGTATTATTACTTGTCGTTTGTTCAAATTTTGTTGCTTTCACTGAACTGGAGATATTGGGTAAATTCAGCTGATGATGGCTAATAAGCCTGAAACAGTCTTGAATTCCCGCTATTCAAAATTCTAAAAGTAGCTCAGTGATTTTTATTTATTTGTGTGCGTTTTCATTCATTTTTATACCTTAGTTATTCAGTATTATTCAGCTGATAATGTTTTTAGCATGTTCTTTAATAATTTAGCTTTGTTGTTAATCTATCGTAGTTATTGAGTTGCTTTTTTAAAAATCAAAAATTCATGATTTTTAAAAACGCAACTCAATATTTTGTTGTACTTCATTAATATAACACCAGCACCTGCATACAGAAAAGAACTTATCTTACAGGACGTTAATTAATGATTATTAATAAAAAATTTTAGTTAATAAAACAATTTCGAGTTTTCGTCACCTGTGCTTCTGCAGAAAGGATAAAAAGAAGTAAATGATTGAGAAAGCTGTTTTTATTAATCATGTTAAATTTTGATATATACAATATTTATATTGTATAAATATAAGCAATTTCTTTGTATATAAAATTTGAAATGAAAAAAATACCTCATTTTTACACCATAAATTAGTTCAATTGGCAAATAATGGCCGAATTAATTAGCCGAATGGTAAGGGCTTTTGGCTGCGGGTTGGAGGTGGTGGGTCGATTCCCGGTCTTGGCGGATGGTCTACCCAGCCCTCTGTAGAATGGGTTTCTTTCCCTGAGGTTAAAGGCGGGCGGGCATCTAGCTGAGTCCCATTGGTCACGAAACGCCGAGAGCCTTACCTGTCGCGACCCCAAGAGCCACATAGGCCTGTTCTGGGGCAACTTTAACTAAACTAAATTTTCTTAAAAAATTAGAATAAATAAGAAGGCAATAGATATCCAGGAAATTTAATCAAAATTTTCAATTGTTATTAACTCAAAATTATAAGGTTCACACTTGTGACTCATAAAATTTATTAAACGTTAAAAATTATATTAAGATGGATTCCTGCGGACACGAGAAAAAGGAACAAAGTTGAGTCGGAAGGCCAGTCCGGTGATCGCGTATCTTGGATCTCTGGTAAATAGTTAATAAATATTTCAGAAATATAAATAAATATAACCAGAAAGAAGTTTATTTAGGTCTCTTAAGGTACATATTTTAAAAATGTGAATTCATTTATTTTATTCAAGGAATGAATAAATAAAAGCACTAACTAAATCGAAAGGGAAAGGTAAAAATATTCTTTATTTTATCAGTAGTTAGACAAATAATGAAAAATGAATAATGATGTCAGTAATTGAAATCAATGTGAATTAGAAGTACAAAACTTACAGTTCGATGTTATCAGAAATATATGTAGTGACGACAGTGGAATGAATATATTTTTTTTACTATAATTTAGAATAAAATACAGTGAGTAGTTTGAATTACAAACACTTTATATGTGCATTAAAATCAAATTAAGAAGAGAAAATGATTTTGAAATATTGTGCAAACAAACATCTCAGGCAAGCGATCAAGAAATCGACAAATTTTATTAGAAATAAATGATCGTACTATCAAATCCTACTAATCAAATCATAAAATAAATTAAATAATATGGTTAGCTTTAGAAATGAATCAACTTACCAACTTTTTCTAGTTCTTGAAGTCATTCATTACCATATTCAAATGATCACGGATGACATTAAAAAATGTCTCCATTCAATATGAAAAAAAGAAAGAATCCAGTAACTTCAACATTTCTGTATTGTCTTTTACAAGATCTAAATAAATAGATATTTAGTCTTCACTAGAACTATTATTTTCTTCTTTAATATTTCATTTCCTTATGCAAGAAACTTCTTCAGGTAAAATACGAGAACAGTAAAGTTCCTTTCTACCTCCTCTACAGAATTCGCTAATTAATAATAACTGAGTTTAATCGATTTTAAAATAATATACGACAATAATTTAGTTTCTTCTTTACGATATATAATTATAAACTTTCCTGCATAAGGACATAAAATATTGTAACAAAGAATATAACGTTAGTGATAGTGATGACTAAATGTCTGTTTAAAGAATCCAGTACTTTGGACTGTTTATTTTTGCTTGGAGAGCCATCGTTATATTTGTAATCTCCCACTCCTATTCTCTATTTACATATGATTTATTTCCTATTCCAATATATATTCGTCTCCAAAAAAATTATTGTCATTATTAATGTTATTGTTGTTATAACATTAATAAAAAAAATTGATCTCAGAACACAAAAATAAAAATACAGAGGATACAAGTGACAAAAACAAACAGTTACAACAGAATCTTTTATATATGCACACAGTATGACTGAAAATAAAATATACTGAAAGGTGGCGGCACTGTACACCGTTTTTATGCCGGGAGGGCGGCGTGATGAAGCTGCAGTGTGATCTTGGTTCGTCAAGAGAACAGTTGTACTGCACGGTTCTACGTAATGGCTGTAATTATTCATGAAAAAGAGTTATTATGAAGCGATATTTTCGCTCATACGGAATCGGCCTTTCTGGGGTACCCAGTGTGAATTATGTTTTTCACCTTTTAGAAGAAGAGTTCCATGAAACCCGAAGCAAACAGTGTTGCTGGTGAAAAAATTTAGGCAGACACGATATGTTTTGTGACACCGCACGGTTGTGGACGAAAACGCAATGAGAAAGCTGGCATTGTGCTTGATAAGATTTTGCGATCACCAAAGAATTGCATATGAAGAGAACGTCTGTTCAGACTTTTGTTTATGACTTGGGCATTTTCATATCGTATGCAGGTATGCCATAAGTTACGGGACCCCGATAGGCTTTTATTCTGTGCTCACACAATTCGCACTTATAAAAAATGAATATTTTCAGTCCCATAATTGATTTTCACTCACTTGAACGTTCATGTGACCAAACAAACGAACAGATTTAACGGTTTTTGAATGGCCGACCGATGCTCTTGAACTCGTCTACACTCTAAAAAGGTTACTGTGTAGTATGCCATTTCTGGCCATGGCATCATTGGACCGTATTTCTGAAAGATGTGAATGGTAGATATGAATGGTTCCTATTACTCCAATCAGGAAAGGCATTGCCAATCAGGAAAGTTGTCTCACCTTTGTGGCAGATTTAAGACAATTGTATTAAGCCAGTTTTTAGTATAATATATTTCTATCCATAATGTAATACTAATAATGTAATCTACATGTAATATAATTACTCTTGTATTTTTAGTTTATAACTTAAGATTTAAATGTGATATCACAGTTTTTGTGATCATTTTTTTTTTTTATTGGAACATTACATTTAAAGATTTTCTTTATCTCAAAATTGGTTATTTCATATAATCCATTTAATTATTTAATTAATTTAATTATTTTAAGTAATTAAATAATGATATTTTATTTTTCTTTCAAAATTTATCTATCTGTTTCATTTGATTTAAGTTTAAAATTGATTCGGAAATTAGGAATTAAAAAAAAAAAAAACTCAATCTAAAGATCTTCATTTGGACATAAGAATTCCATTCCATGGTGCACGTATCCCAAGGAGGCAATTCTTGAAAGCAGTGATCCGTTCCAACAGTCTAAGACCTCTATTTGTAGGAAATTCTTCAGAAGGAATAAGCTCTTCCAATCCAATTTGTGTGTTTGTCCGCCCATTCAGAGGATGAAGTTTCGTTGGCTAATGGCTGACTTAATTAGGTTGTTCAAGCGAATAGAATTAATTAATGAATATATTGCCATTGTAACTATTTCTGATTAGCAAAAATTCCAATACCCAGATAAATTGCCTCTACCAAGGTTAAAACCTACATGCACAAAATCTTCATATAAAATTTAGAAGTAAAGAAGAATTACTGAGGAGAACTTAGAAGACGTGTTTCTTCCTGTAAATATCACAATTGAAAAAAAAAATGGTTGCCAGTGAAATAATTGTTGGCAGGGGTTTTTCTCTGCAAAATAATTATTATTAGTCACAGCAGATAACCTACTGAAAATGTATTCATAGTTGAATGTGGACTGAAATGCATGGTAATCAAAACTCTCTGTACAGATTTCAATGGGAGCACCAAGACCAAATCTTTTCTCGATGAATATACATCCGGTAACTTTCGGAGATACAAACAGCTATTTAGCAGCGCTGCAATCGGATAGAAACGCGAAGTGGAACGGTCAACGGTTTGCAGCGCCATTCGTAAATCGGACACATTATGTGTAACCTAGAGCGTTTCACGATTGCCGAGATAGTTGACATGCATCTGGCGTATGGAACTGCCAATGGAAATGGAAGAGGTGCTGTAATGTTGTATCGACATCACTTCCCAAGCAGGCATTACTTTGGTAATCTTCTTTGAATACATATGTTTTTACACTTTTTTCAATTCATTTAGATTTGTCTTGGTATTCCTTATGTCTTCTATAAAGGAATACAGCGTCGCTAAATAGCACCCTCTAGCACAAAGGTTACTGTGAGCGGAGATACATACAGTGGAGCACCGTTTATACGTTTCTCAAGGGACTGAGAAAAAAAAAACGTATAAATGAAAAAACGTATAAACGGAATTCACATAATTCACATTGAAAAAGGCTTGTAATTCGGCAAGCCGAAACATATGTAATCTTTTAATCATAAAGTTAGTCTCTAAATCTTGTATGTTTGGGCCATTTAATAATTGGAATTCACAAAAGTTACGAACAATTTCATAATAACCAACAATAAAAAGTCAGAGATAAATTAAAATATTACATGAAAATGAATACAAGAGATATGTAATACAAAACTTTTTATTCCGGATTTAATGTGCACCTAGTACTACAATTCATATTCATTCAGCATTTACAAACTATTTTATTATGTTAGGTTGTAGGGCTTTTTTGGAATGCACAGAAAAAAGCTCATTGTGCACAGTAAAAAGTGTCATCTTAACTTTGTCATTTAAATCACTGCTAATGAGGTATTCTTGCATGGTGTTAAAAAATCCCAAAACTCATTGACAACTTGGCTGAGGTTTTTCAGTGCAAGTTTATAAGACTGCATGTCTTTTCTAAGACTGGACAATCGGCAGATGGGAATCTGAGGTTGAAATGCGCATTTTCTCTCTTCTCGAGTTCTTGAAAAAACGTATAAATGAAATTTGCGATTTCAGGAAAACGTATAAATGAAATTATTTAACGTTAATATGCATTGGGTTTTGCCGGGACCATTCAAAAAAACGTATAAATGATAAAAACGTATAAACGAGAAACGGGTAAACGGTGCTCCACTGTATATGATATTTCTTGGTGCTTCTTATCTCTCATTAAAATTTGTACAGTGTTTTGATACATCCTGTATAAATGTGTGAAAGAAAAAATGCTACTCTTTTACGGAATTAAATCACTTTAATTTATAAGACAATGTTTAAATGTCTCAAAGGTAACTCATAAATCCTTCTAATAAAATTTTCATTTTCTGCGATGTCCAGTTTTTCTATTTGTTCTATCTGTTTTACTTGTTTAAAAAAAATATTAAAATTATGAATGAATTGAGAAGGCAAAATGTAATTTTTGTATTCTCAATGACGGCTACAAGACTGTCGTAGATCAAAAGAAATTTATAAATGAAAAATTATCATTGTTTTTTTTTTGTGTTGTTACTTAACAGAGTAACAATCACAGAATTAAAATTTAGTTGTTACCAACAGTCATGTAAATTGTTTCGAAACTTTTGTCTTATAAATTTGATTTCAAACTTTAATAAACTGGATTAAAGTAAAAAAAATTGACACATATGAATTTAAGAACATGGATAGTAGCTGTGAAACCTTATTTTACATTTTTCCCTCAGTTTGGTATATTTTTTTTATAACAAAATAAAGAGTTAAATGAATATAAAATTATATCTAATACGTCTATATTAATCATTACTATCTATTAATAGTTCCGTATTTATTAATCCATTTAATTAAAATATATAAAATACTCAAATAAATATTAAATGAAATATAGATCCTAAAGATCAAGTTGAAATAATGTGATACATAAGGATCATTGTCGTAGATTAATAAGATAATGATTGCTAAAATTCTTTAAATATTGTAGGCTACAAATATAAGGGTGGCGCAAATGAAACTAAGACTTTTGCAGGAGCGTTGTTGCCGCATTACAGAGATCTTTGTGTGTGCTTCGATAGGTGGCGTTGTGTTTATGTCAGGAAGCAGTTGGTATTGTCTGAAGGTAGTGTGCTGTTTCCTTTTGTAGTGTCACAAGTTGAAAAGGTTGTGTCATAACATGGATTCGTCCGAACATGCCAAGCGATCAACAACTCAATTTTTGAAGACAGAAAGTGTTAGTTGCGCCGAAATTTCTCGTCGTATGTAGAATATGTATGGCAATGAGTGTCTGTCATGGAGTACAGGGTTTAGATGGTGTGGTTCATTTCATGAAGGGCATGTGAGTACTGAGGACATGCTTAGACCTGGCCAAGCACACTTAGTCATCACTGTCGTATCGTGGACAACCTTGTGAGGGAGAACTGCCGAATTAAACAACCCCAATCTCTCACCCTGCGACTAGCACATCTTCGGACCACTGAAATAAAGCTCTGAATGTCCGCCGGTTCACTAACGATGCTGAGGTCGCTGACGCCGTTGAAAATTGGTTCCGCAGCCACCGACGCTCGGGTATCCATAATCTAGTGACGAACTGGGACGATTGCTTGAACAGACAAGGCAACTATGTGTAAACCATGATTCACTAGTAATTCCTGTATTTTCATATATTCCAACCAATAAACCATTACAGAAATAATGGTCTCACTTTCATTTGGGCAACCCATATATTTGTACGAAAAAAACATTTCTATATGCATGAACTTCGAATATTAATCGAAAACAGAAAACAAATGAGTTCCTGGAAGCTAATTATGTATATTCTTAATTGTTCATATATTTTATAATAAATAATAAATTAATTAACTTATTTTATAATTAAAATTAAAAAATGAAATTAATAACTAACCTAAGAAGTTTCATCATTATGAACCCTGAAAATCAAATTAAAGTGAACTGAATAACATCAATCAAAACTCCTATATCTCCTGTGCAAATTATGAATTTTTGAATTACATAATTATGATATAAACATAATATATATGTTTTTTGAAATTATTGTTCTTTATTAGTACGGAATTTGAAAACATACATTATAAATATAGCATGTTTTCAAGTTGCATGCTGTAAATCTCCATATTTGCAAAATAAAAAAGAAATTGCATTTTCCTTAGATATTAATGAAAGAATAATTTTTTACTACATTTTTCTGTCAAACAGTACTGTTTTTGACAAAATCAAATACTGTAGCAACAAAATCAATGGTAGCTATCACCATTCGTCAACAAAAATATCTTCTAAGTTGAATTCCTCACTCAAGATATTTCTGGAGAGTAGACTTAAAGTAATGCTACTTAGAACCTGGACTCCCACCAACATCCCATGAAAGAGTCAACAAGATGGAAAGATGCAAGTTCCCAGCGATTTCCGCTGTCTTCCAAAGACACAACACGAGGTCGGAAGTTCATTAGGATGCTCGCTCATCCACAACGCTCGAAATGATCCACCAACCATATGACAGAGGGTTAAATGATCTCAAAAAGTTCGAACTCTCAAAGATCGAACTAGGCTTCTTCTGCTGCATTAGTCTCTAGAAATATCAGTCCAAGTCAATGTGCAGGAAATGATATTAAGATTCGTTTTAAAATTATGTTTAAAAATTCGTAAATTATCAGACTATATTATATTAAGAAAGTTTTTGAAAACATTAAGGGGTAATTTTCAATTTTTTTCTGTTCAATTTCAACAGTTTTCTAAACCTTTGTTGTAAACCGTTATCGTAAAACTATCAGCAGTGTTCATCTTGAATCATAAACAGTCTTCGTTACTGAGAAGTTTTAATTATTATTCAGAAGGTTATGTTTCGAAAAAAAATTATTCCGGAGCCATGAATAATTTATTGGAATTTAGTTTGTAGGATCATATTAATCATCTACTCTTGATGGCGTGAAATAGTCTTGAAGCGTACACGGGGTGCTGTTGGGTATTAAGTGGTTGATTTCTTTGTCAGTAGCCCTGACTGGTGACTCCTCCTGTTCTAACGGCTGTACACGTTACTCGGTCGAGTGACCGGCGGTTACGCATAGAGAATTCTTGTGGTCCATGGCCTCTTTCTTGCCAAGACTCGTTTGTCAATCCTCTCCAGTTCGCTTTCTCATGAGTGTCACTTAAATCTGGTGACCGTTCTTGCTCGAACAAACACACTCAGGTGTTAGAAGCAAACGCTGCCAAAGGAAAAAAAATGAACTAATAGCATTCGAGTCGTGAGCAGAAGCTAAAACGAATTGACCTACACTTATTTTTTCCACGACTCCACCTACATATTTTTTCCTCTTCTCTGATTTGTTATAATGAAAACACAATGTGATCAGAGAATACTCTTATAAAAAGTGTTCTAACTTTAGTTATCATTCTTATTTCAAGAAAACTAGAAATACAGTAAAAATTGTATCCATTTTCATTGGAAAACTTAGTGATTTTTAAATTTTTGAAGCTCTTGATTTTTCAAAAAATGCATAAAAAGCTCTTTGCAGAAGTATCTCATAGGAAGTTCTTATATATGTGTGTGTGTATATTTCAATTATTATTATTTAAAAAGCCTACTTAAACGCTTTTATCAACTATGATGAAACTTTGAAGTTAAGGTTTTGAATAGTTTAATATCAATTTTCTCAATTTTGTATATTAGTATTTTCTAACTCGATCTGAATGGATAGAGAGGCGAATGTCGAATTATGAATTCGTCTTTAGTTAATATAAAATCCTCAATTCATTCCAAAGTCATTCTACAACAGGTTTTACATAAATTATTTTTATTTCTTTTAAAATAATTAATGCAATTCAAAATTTCAGTTTGAAGTATAAAGTAAGCTGAACTTAAAAGTCAATTTACCGGGTGAGACTTTGTAATACTCATTGCCACATTTTTATCCTTTACTCTGTACTTTTATTAATATTATTTGCAGCTTCAAATATTTAGGCATCAAACTTGTTCTTTAGTTGCATTAATGTATTGAAAGGAAAATACATTTCTAGCATCGATAAACGTGCTGTCTCATCTTGTTTCCAAACAAACTAGCAATAGATTATAAGATCCTTCAGCCTCTTCTGCAGAATTCAAGACTTTCTTAATAGATTGACATTAAAAACATTCAAACAAAAAGAAAAGAAAAGTTTTTACATTCATTTTCAATACAGAAAATAAATTTTAATTTAATAAAACTAACTAACTAACTATTGGAAAATGTGAATGAAATAACTTCATAATTGAAATTTTGAATTATTTATTTAAAAGAAATAAAAACAGTTTTTGTAAAAAATGTTGTAGAATGACTTTGGAACGAATGCGTCGTTTATGTCAGATTCATTCATTATTCTTTCTTTTTCAAAAAAGATTTCATGAAATTAAAGACTTTTCTTTATCCTAAAAGAAATGGACAACAAGAAGTTAAGAATCTGCCAGCTAAAGAATGAAATAGAGGTCAGAGGCCAACCCGCGATAATTCCCAGGAGAGAAGGACCGTACTTATTTGACAGAGGTTAGGGTGAACTCTAGGACTGTCTCTAGGGTGAACTCTATAACCCAGGGAAAGGTCACACCAGGAATTAAATATAGCTCCTTCATTTCCTTTGCAAATTGAGCTTCCGGATTAGGGAATAATTTTTTTGTAACGAAGAGAAGTAAGAGAAATTATATTTTTCTAAAATTTAAAAGAGGAGTATTTCAGGATTAAAACTGCCATAAAATGTAATGCCTGATGTTTTATGATGCTTAAATGAATAGAAGAAATTCAGAGTTATAATGAATGGATTCTAGAACTGATTTGTTATGATAGTTCTGTGAAATTTTCAACTATAAAAGTTAAATATATTTCTTCTTTAAAGTCATTTTCAAATTTCATGCAACTACAAACGATATTTCACAGAAACCATTGTTCTGCTTTTTCAAGTTCTGAATTTCGCAAAACAAAATAACAATAATACGATTTAATAATAGTAGCACACTGTATCACTCACACACTGAAGTCATCAGCGATCTTAATGGCCTAAAAACAACAAATAATAACTCATATTCAACAAAAGAAACAAACACTTTACCAATTTACATGTTTACAAATTATTTAAATTTATCGTCTCTATTCCCATTAAGTCCTGGAAATAAAATAAGGTGTTACTATTAACAGAATAACCTTTATCCTTATTGATTCAGGGATAACTCTTTATTGTGCAACCCGCTATTATGTACCTGGTTATTTGTTATTTTTAGGCCATTAAGATTGTTGATGACTTCAGTGTATATACATTAATACTACTATAATTAGAAACCTTATTATTGTTATTTTATTTTGTGAAATTCAGAAAAAGCAGAACGATGGTTTCTGTGAAATATCGTTTGTAGTTACATGAAATTTAGAAATGACTTTAAAGAAGAATTATGACGAAGAGATTTTTTTTTATTTCTAGCAAAGTTACTTAATTATTTAACTTATAATTTTTTTTCTTTTCTAATTATTAAAATTGAGAATCTTAGCTCATGAGCATTAAACATTAGAATATTTTTTTTGAATCTCAACTGTTAGACTTTGGTTTAGAACACGGAAATCTTTTTCCATTTTTTTATTTACCTCAAAGTTATCATATACCCAACTAACGAAAAACGATATCTAAAACAATCAGAATGAATTGTATCCTCCAATAAAAATAGTGTATTTATTTCTAGGAAAGAAAGACGGTATTTCCTTGATACTCTAGGACCCACGAAGATCACATCAGGAAATAAATAGCTCCTGTGGAAATTGAGTTTCGGATTAGTGAACTAATATTTGTAATGAAGAGGTATTTTTGAAATACTTTCAAATATCTCATATATGCAACTGTCATAACTGAAACACCTAATTGTAAAGAACCTGTTATATCATTGTGTTGTGGAATGAGACTTGAAACAGTAAGAAACAAGTGATTACAATTTTGTAAAAAGAAAGTACGTTAACATAAGGAAAAGGTTAGGAAAAAAATTAAAAAAAGTTAGGAAAATAAAATTTAAAAAAATCAAACATTGAGAAAAACAAAATAACAGATACACGGATTCGAACCGACAACTTTCAGTGTGAGTTCGAGACCTTAGGCATGAAGCTGTAACTGACAAATGAAATTAGATAGTTGAAAATCGTAATTTATTCCAGGAGTTATTGTCATTCTTTTCCCTGTGATTTCTCTACGATAATGCAATGTGAAAAATAATCATATAATCATTCAGTTATTATCGCCATTACTTCTTCAAGCCGTTCTCTACCTCTCTTTGTCCTGCGCTATAACTTCCTTCTAATTTAAATAACTCTGACATAATGATTATTTGTGTATGTGTGTGTGTGTGTGTATGCGTGCCTTATCTACAGATCCATATTTTGGATCATTAGTCTTAGAGCTACACTCTACGTTGGGGTATTTATAGGTGCTGTCGATAGGATAACTTGTCCCGTATGCCCCCTAAGGTGACAGTCAGGCTGCCTCCTTTGGAAAACACACAAGCACAGAAGAAGATAGAAATATCCAAATCCCACGCCGGGATTAGAATCGAGGTTCAGATGTATTTGTCTTATGGCAGGCCATCACCTTGACCGCAAGGCTGTGCCTGAATGGCAATGATTATTTAAATTAATAATAAAAATCGCAATGCAATAAAGTAATAATAACATTTATTTATAACTTAATGTATTAAGAGTAGAAATTCTAAAAGTCAGCTAACAATTGAAAAAAAAAATTAAGAAAAAACAAAGTTCAGCCGTCTTTATTTTCCAAAACGATTTTAAGGCAAACTTAAACTGCTTATTCAAACAAAAGAATCTCAAATAAGCAATTACATTTTCTTGAAAACAAGCCTCCTTGAATAGTTAAGAAGTAGAATAAAGTATGTTAATGATTACACGCATCTTGTTAAAACAACTATAAAACCTCTAATCTATGATTTTCCTCATAGAAAAGGAAAATGTTTAATTACAATAATTACAATTTTTCGTAGACTGTCATTAAAATTATAAAGTTTAAATATAGTAACCGCCTATACCAGTTTTAAAAATCTCAGATATATCTTACATAGAGAAGGTTAAAAAATAAATCGTAAGCACGAATCTTAGCAGTTAATTCATCCAACCCAACTGCTCGACAAAGCAAAGAAACATTTAGTATTTGGTCTGAGTGTCACAGTGGGAATAATCTCAAATTCTATAATCTCTTAGATGTTGATTGCAAGAGTGAACAGAATCAAAGTCTTACGATCGGAATGAAGATATCGGCCGCTCTTCTTTTCGATGAAAGAAAAACTGTAAAAATAACTGACCAACAATCTATCTTAAAAGGAGACTGTCTGTAGACTGTGTAGAACCACATCGTCCCCGAACTGTCGTCAAACTTCAGGATTCTTCGAATTAGAGGTGAGTCCATCGACTTAGGGAAATGTTATTTTTCAAATATTCACCAGCACTTGACTCGCATAAAACAGAATTGTAACAGTAACACTGTTAAAAGTGTCCATATCGATTAACCTAAAACAACCATGTGTATTTCCGATACGACAGGACAAAAATCCTCCAGAAGCTTCTGAACACATGTCCTCTGCTTTCACTCAGACAACAAGTCTTTTTCAATAACGAAAACGCTATTTCCTCTTCATATTCTTCTATCTATCTATCTAACAGCCTTTAACAGCCCACTGCTGGACAAAGGCCTCCCTCAAACAGCTCACTGTCTCGGGGGATGAAAGTCTAATCTCCCACGCTGACTTTCAACTGCGGGTTGGGAGATGCATTTTAACCCTAACTGCCGGGGTAAAGAAACGGGAACGGACAGAAGGAGAAACAGAAGAAGAAAGAAACAATCATGCCACGACCGGGATTCGAACCCGGGAACTGGCACACTGGCCGCAACGGTAGACCTGCCGTCTAGACCGCACGGCCATGCCAGCACGGCTCTTCATATTCTTATTCATTATTAAATTAACAATATCTAAGATATGCAGAATTGCTATAATTTTAGCCATTTATTGATTTAAAAATTTTCAGTAATCTTCGAAAAAAAAAGTAAACAATTAGAAACCAAAATAAAAAGAAATTAGAAAAATAGCTATAGGAAGTAATTCAACTTATCATTCATCTCACAAAGTCATCACTCGTACGCAACATATCAAAACTATCTCAACATTCACCTGTACAGAGATATCACTAAATGCTGCTCTTCTACATAGATCCTTCTCATTTCCAATTTCGGAATATGATCCATAGGCCTGTATATCTTAAATACTTTATCTGAATTATACAAATAAAAAAACAACACTGTGTTTTTATTACGATTCCAATATCTTCACTCATATACATTTTTTTTCAGTCATCAATGTGTGGTGGCCTTAATTTTATCCTTATTATTAATATTCATACACACATTAAATCTGCAAATATCTTTACTCTTTTACATTAATCCAATCAATACTATCCAAATAAAAAGGGTACCATTTCAGACAAAGCACAATTCATTAAAGAAAATAATTTTCAGAATTCATTACGTTTCTGCAGTAGGATTGGAAAGCAGAAGGATTCCATTTTTATACTGCTAAGAATAAATGATTGCATTCAATTCTACGTAGCAAAAGTCAAGTTTATCCGTTTAAATCTATTAAACTTTGCTTTAAAATATTATTGTACAAACCAGTCCTGCGAATCGTGACAAATGCTGATTCTTCGAGTAGTACATGGAAATTCACTTTCTTTCCTATCTGACATCAATATTTCTCCATCTACCAAGCATTGCTGCTCAAACAGACAAACTGATTCACATGTTCAATACTTTCAATTCAATCTTAAAGTCGTCCTTTCTTCACCTTTTTTTCGATTAAATGCACATTCGTTGCCTGTATCTACTCTCATCGGGGTCAGGGTCAGAGTCAACTGGAGTTCCTCCGGCAATCTTGAATTTCAAGAGCGTTAGATGGTGATTCCTTTAGTCTGAATTTTGCCACGTGGCTTCTTCGTGGTTTAACATTAGTTGTTAACAGATAAAGTAAATAAAATTGATCAAATAAAAATGTAAATATTTCCTAAGAGTTATAAATAATTCCTTGATATTTCTATTACTCTCAAAAATCGATTTCGAGTTCTGGGTATTTTTAGAAATGCATTTAAGATAAAGTGCACAAAGGTTTGAATTTAAATTTTTTGTTCATAGTTTATATTAATTGAAATGTAATATAATGAACTGACTGAAATGTTTCATTGTTTTCCTAGGTTAGTAACTCTCATTGACATGAAAAGCCTTTTAGATTTAAGTGGGTGTTTGGGTATAGGGCCTACATTTATTTCGTATTACTACTCGTCAGCAAGGACTACTAGCATTTAAAGGATATTCTTTAAATATGTATAATGGGAAGGACAGTTGTAATTTGAGTAAATCGAACTACTATTATTAGACTATTGAAAAATAGTATCAAATGACAATCAATTCTTGAATCGATTTAAACAGCTTCAATAAAAATGAAAAGAAGCTTGTTGAAACAGAGTAAACAAATAAAAATTTTTGGGCCTATATTTCTAAGTTGAAGTTTGAGACGGCCATTGCCTATTTATTGTGATGAGATCTAAACAATAGTAAATAAATATCTTATAATCTAAAAGGTACAATTGCGTTTACTATTAATAATCCATACAACATAAAATTGTACAAGTATTATGCTGTTAGCGTGTTGCTCTCTTTAATTTTATTAAAGTAATTAGAAGCCGTTCCGGCATGGCCGAGCGGTCTAGACGGCGGTCTGCCGTGTGGCCGTTGTGTCGGAGCCTGGGTTCGAATCCCGGAGGTGGCATGGCTGTTTCTTTCTTCTTCTGTGTTTCGTCCGTTTCTCACTGGGACTTACTATCTCAGGTTATCCTGGATGGGAAGTGAATCTCGTCCCCCCTTCTTGACTTTCACTAGTTTCGCCCTGACGTTGTCAGGTTGAGCTAGTTCCGTGGTCCCTAGTTGGCCAAATTCGATAAAGGAAGGAAAGTAATTAGAATAATCAGAATTAAAATGAAAATATTCCACATCTGTTGGAATTTAAATTTTTATCAAGTTGATAACAATAACTAGGCGAAAATAATATTGATGCTCCTTGTGATCCGATGCTATTATTATTAAATATATTGTTTTTTTAAATATATTGTGATTTATTTCCGTCCAGTGTAGTCCGATCTTTTATTAGTAAATTAATTTTAATTCTACAGCAGAAGAATTGCTTTTATTCCCCCTAATTCATCACCTCCAAGAATATCTAATTTGATTTTTGAGTGTAGGGAGATATGCTCACGGCGTTTCGTGACCAACGGGACTTATTTAAGATCGGGTGGTCTACCCAACGCATACCTGTTTTTAACCTCCTATCAAAAAATCTAATGCCCATTCTACAGAAGGCTAGGTGGACCTTAGGACACGTCTTGAGTAGAATTCAGCATGTAAAAATCTCCATCCTCCTTCGGAAAATTGAAAGGTTTGTATGTTGTGCAGTAGAGAATATTTGCGATTGCTATTAAACTATAAAATCTTTCTATATTTCTAATATTTACGTTATAAATTTACTTTAGTCTTTCTCGGCAAAGCGTAACCAAAGATGCTTTTCGGCGATCCAATAACCAACTATCCTCAGAGGATTGAACCCGGTTCCTCTAGTCTCCAGTCAAATATTACCATATATATTATATGGTAATATATATTATATGGTTATGAATATATACAGCCTGATTTTCATTTTTAAAACAACATCAGCGATAAATTCTACAAAGAAAAAAATCAGTAGAAAATATTCAATAAATATATGAAATAAACGGAAATGCATCGTTTATGAGTTAATTTATTCTTTATTATATTATTTTACTCTATGCATCGATTACGTACATTATTATGCGTATATAAATGTATCCCACTCATACTGACACATTTTTACTGCATATATGAATTTCCCTGTACATGGGAAATATTCTTGTACTTCATATCCGTTTTCTATTATTTCAGAAAACGAATACAAACTTATACTGCTAGCAGTTATAAAACCACGTACATATGAAAATACAGAACGAAAGTAAATTTTTTTCTTTAGATTTTTCATAACACATTTCAAGCACTACCGATATATATTCTTTATGTTCACTACCGATCTTTAGCAATGGATTTATTTTCGATCCTACATTTATTGAACACTTTTAACTGAATTTTCTTCGCAGAACCTGTCATGATGTTTTTCGGTACGTTTAAAACTGCATGTACATTTGTGTGAGTCCTCAAAAACCTGCTTTTAAATAGCATAACATCATATTTACTGATTAGACAATCTTCCTTTTACATTTGAAAATTGTTTCATTTTTATAACTGCTATAAAATTTGTTTGGGAATGTAAAATAGTCATGAAAAAGAATTAGGAAAAAAATAATGAATTTACAATCATTGTTTAACAATGCGTTTTTATTCATTTATTAATCTACTATCCAATGATCCTGATTTTGTTAGTGACGCATTTGGGAGCTATTGTGATAACGATCAAAATCGGTAGGTATTGCGTTTCTCCTGTCCGTCCGTCCGTATCTGTCTACCCCTAACAACCCTGAACGGTAGTTCAGGTAGTTCGCTAGTTCGGTAAGTCAACCGAACCATCTTGTTCAGAGGCCCAAACACCGTAGGAATAGTGTATTTTCAGCCCCCTCCCCCCACGATCCAGATATTTGGCGTTGTATTCGTTGGATTTCCTCTATTAACTTAAATATTTGAAATACAACCATTTCCTTTCAGTTGTTAGCTATAGCTTGATGCTTAATCTCCTGGAATCATTTACCGAAGGTTGTCGGTTCGAATCCGTATATTTCCTTTTTTTTTCTTCCGTTAATCTTAATGTCCCCATGGGTTTCCTTTTTTGTTTTTCTTATTTGCCTAACTTTTTTTATTATGAAAGCTTTTTTATTTATTTTTCTTTATGTTAATTCATTTTTTTATTACTATTTTTAATCTTTTTATATTATTATGGGTCTCCATTAAATTTATGCTTTAGAACAAAATTATATTCACTCGTTTTAAATAAAATAAAATAAGCAGCTCCTTTTAAAGTAACTATTGCATGACTTAATTAATTTTTATGATATCACAATTATGAGGTACTTTTTACATTTGGCAGAATCTATAATTTAAAAAATTACAAAGATTTTTTGAAATTATTTGTTTCGATATTAATAACAAAAAATATTTTTTTTAAGTTCTTTGAGGTTTCCATTGCTGTAATAAACGATACAGAATCATTATTTGGTTATAACTATTACTGCTAATCTTAGCGAACTGTCTTATTTTTTTCATCAAATTTTGCATATTCATAGAGACTTGCAAAAACTTATTGAACTTACATGAGATATACAATTTTAAGTTACTTAATTTTAGTGTATTGATTAAGAAACTTTAATCTATTGCTATTCGTAATCCGAAAGATAAAAAAGGACAAGCACATAAGGCAACAGGCTTTTCTGTTTAGGTTAAGGATATGGTTTTCCCAAAAGCTTCGCTGACGGGAAATAAGCAGACTACCAAGTATCAGCTGCCGTGGCCAGCATTCAATACTGTGAAGCCAGAGCTTCCTACGACAGCAAAATCGAAATTGACTGCTATCTTCAGCCCTAAAGCACATTTTCGCCAAAAACAGAGAATTGAATCGATAGAAGGAAAGGAAAAAAAAGCATTCACTTAGAAAGAACTGGAAGAACTTTGTCCATTAAGACATAATAGAAAATCGACAATGATATTAAACAATATAGAAAATTTAAAAGTAACTTTAGTAATGATAAGTGAAATTTATAAGTTCGAAACTCCAAATCACTTAAAATCTAGAAAGATAATGATAGAATAATAAATCTTTGAAAGTTTCAGTGGTTGCTTCCTTGTAACAGTTGTATTTTATCTCTATTTTATCTATTAAAATTGTTAAATTTTAAGGATGAAGTACCTTTTCTTTCATGAAATAAGATTAAGTTGGGGTTTACCAGTACTTTTATGCATTAATATTAGCTTAATAATAATGGCAAATTCCAATGAGGTATGTATGGATTTCGTTTGAGTTTGGCTGTACTAGTCATTTTTTATGTCAATTTTTGCAAATGTTCTTCTAAAACTAAATATTATCTTCTAGTAAGGACTTCTGCATATGGAAAACGTTAAATTTTATAAATCTATAGAATCTGGTTGAAAAGAAACAATGCAGCTAATAAGGTCTTCAAAAACAAATTTTAATAATATATTGAAATAAATTTCAAGAAACACACATTTTGGTTTAAAAAATGTATTTAAAGAAGTACAAATACATTACGAGAGCCGCTTTTCAAGCTGATTCAGGCTGATGATAAGCCTTGGGCTTCAAAACCGGTTGCCATAATGTACAGTATTTGAATTTTTTTACTACATTTTTTGACCAAAATATGTTTCTCTTGAATTTTATTGGTTAATTATTAATGTTAATTATCTTTGACACACGTTAAATATCTATTGCAAAATAAATTTTAGAAATATTATAAAAAAACAAAAATTAAAAATACGTTATAAAGTCCGGACAGTTTCGATCGATGTTGAAAGCTTCCAACATCAGAAATGGAATCATTCTTCTTAATAATGCAAGATGTCTCCCAATTCTTTTATTCTTGTTATTAAAGCCTCTTTGAAATTATATTTACATAAATGAACTCGAATATTTAAACCAGGAAAATAGTACACTCTTTCCGATGACGAGGACTTATGTTTAAGTTCGCCGAAACAACACCAATATTTCGAGAAATTATGTAAAAGTCAGTTACTTTAGAATAAATTTTAATTATTAAAACAAAATCATTTAGTTTATGTGTTTCTGCCTAAGCCAATTTCTGTAGTTTCTTCAAACTATTTTTAAGAAAATCAAAAGTTTGTGTAAGACTTTTTATAAGTATCGAACGTCCAATGCGGCAATTACCATTTTACGAAACAACAAAATAATTATTTCCCAATAGTTTAAAAAGCATAATTAAAATAAGTTTGTAAGAAAATGCATTTCTAAAAAGTATTATAAAATATTTACCAATTAAATACATTTTTGAAATATTATCTGATTTCTATTCCTGTAATCATCGAGGTCTAACTTAATTCCTGAAAATATTCAAAATGATTTGGCTGAATTGAATTTGAGATGAATTCAACTGTAAAATTTTGAATAATCGTGAGGCTATTAAGAACTGAATGGAAACATCTGGAAAACTTAAGAATTGTGGAGAAATTTGATTGATCAAAATTATATTTATTATTATTTATTCTTGCTTCGAAGTATTTTCCTTTTTTATTAGATTAAAATATAAAGAATATTTTTTTTTGTGCTGCAATATAAAGTTTATAATTCAAATGAGTGAATTAGAGAAGTCAAGAAAAATAAATTAAAAGTAGTCATGTGATTGATTGAGAAATGTGAACTGAAACGAGAGTATTGTGAGCGTTGGACAGTTCGAGATTCGGGTGAGCCGTGAATGAACGCAAGGAAAAGTTCTCGCGCCTGAGGCGAGATGTCTAGGTGGCCTTGCAAGTGAAGCAACTTTCAGGGGAAGCGAATGCGCTCCGTTCGTCAAGTGAAAGAACAGCTGTATTGAAACAAAGGGAATTCAACGCAGCGTTTGAACAGGGAATATCATTGCAAACTGTGAGTTAAACTTTTCAATTATATTTTTCCGTGAAGGGAACGATAAGTGTTACAAAAGATTTGCCGATATTACACGTTTTGGAGAAAAGTAAAATGTCGTGCCCACATGACTATTACTTGGAAGGTTGCCAAGTGAATTTGTGAAAGTTTTCTCAAATCGAGAAAATAATTAATTAACTGTGAAAATTATTATTTCTAAGCTTATGAAGTTAAAGTGAAATTAAAGAAATTATTCAAGGAATTATTTTAATAGTTGAAGAAATAGTAATCAAATTCAAAAGGGCTTCGAGATTGTGAATTTTGCAGTGAACATTAGATAGTGAATTTGTTACACTACCGAATTAAATTAGTGCGTTTGATTTAATTAATGCAAGTATTAATTACAGTGACGTATAGCATCAAAGTTTCACATGTGCATAGATAGAATTATAGTGTTTAATGAATTAATGTGTCATATGTGTGTTGCTGAGATTACAATACTTAGAAAACCTAAGTGCATCAAGTGAGTGCTACTTCTGTGTTACAAGTTTAGTTCACAAGTGCTAATTATTGTGAAGCGTTAAAGCAGTTATATTCAAGTATTAATACAGTGTAATATTTTATGTGCTTTGAAGTGATAAAGCATTAGTGCAACTAAAAGATACATTACAGATGTGTATTAGTCCAGCTATAGCATTGTTTAATTAGGGAACAATTGTGTTTAAACAATGCGCAGGATACTTCCGCATGACTGTCATTTCGATTAATGAACTTTATTTTAGTTAATGAACAATTCAGAATTCAATACGCAAGAAGCGTGCAACTGATATATTTATATAGTTGTAAAAAAAAAATACAGCTCTGCATTCAATTAATTAATAACTCTTTTCAAGAATAAAAAGTACATTTTGAAACCATAATGCTGTACATGAACGTGTGTGGAAATGTTGAACATAAATTGACAACAACAACATATTTTGATATAATAAGAAAGAAACCAGTAATCTATTGGTATTAAGAAATTCAATGAAGCTGCAAAGTCTTACTACTGCATTTGAAGATATTTTTTCTTCTCTGTTTATCTGCTTTGTGTGCGCATCACATTCAAACGGCTGGACAGATTTTCACAAAACTTGATTTGGAGCTTATTTACGTTCCAATTTAAAAAAGACACATTTATTTTGTTTTCCCTTCACTCAACCCCTCAAAAAACACTGCCAAAATCCGTCGCTGAAAAGGCTGGTCAGTTTTGTTTAAAATTTGATAAGGTCCAGATGATCGGACTTAAAATATTAGCACGACTTTTTGATCTTCACTCTGCCCCTCCCCCTAATCCCAAAATGAACCACTCAGCAAAGCATCCTCAATCCCCAGTACTGTAATGATAGCATAGCATATGCCTTGTTTACAAATATTACATTGTGTGTGTGTGGTCGGTTCGCACCGAAGTGCGAGCTTCGTTGCCGAAGCATCCGTGCTCCAGGGAGCGCTAGTGTTCCCAAGACGGCGAACCCCTAGCAGACTCCCTAGAATTACAAGGGAAAGATACTGGGGTGGTTTCCCGTGGCCTTCCCCAGGACGCCATTAAGGAATGACGTCAGACCGAAGAGAAAGTGAAGAAGAGGCTACAACACAGGAGAGGAAATTTTTGAAACATCCATGCTCGCTACCGGGATTTGAACCCGGGCGCTGGCACATTGATCTCACGACAGACCGACGCCTGAGACCGCTCGACCACACCAGCGCGGCAAATATTACATTAGACAATCTTATTAAATTTATTTGAACTTCAAATTTTCTAATTGATTTTGAGGTAAAGGTTATGTGTTACATAAATATTTTAAGGGTCCAACTACTTTTTTTAAAAGAATTGTTAAATGTCCACAAAACTTAAAAAGTTTTGATTGGTCCACTATCCTTCTCTAATTTTTGCTACATTTGATTGCTTTTGTTGACGTTTGTTGTCGTGGAAAAAAATAGTCATTTCTTTTTTCAATTTTGATTTCAAACACACGAAAATTCTTGCTAATTAATCAATTGAACTAAATCCCAAACTTAACTGTGATTTTGGTTATTTAAAGGACAGTGAGTAACAGGCAACATTTAGTTTCCGGGAATAAGAAAAGCGAATCAAGAACAACAAAAACAAATAAAATGAGGATAAAAAAAAATCAGTAAATGCTAATGAGACAAGACTAATTTGATAAAAACCGCAAGTTTTCTCGAACTCACATTATCAAATGAGTCTTAATTATAAAATTATTTGTTTGTAAATATCAAAATGATGATAACAACAACAACAACAACAACTACAATAATAATAATAATAATAATATCAACAGGAGTTTAGGTTAAATAATGTTAAAATGTATACAATATATAATACGAAATACGAGTAGAAAAAGTTTGGCTAAAGTATAAAAAAAGAAAATTTTGAGATATCCATGAATGTCTCCCTTTATAATTCTGAAATTTTATTTATTCTGATTAGCTACATTTGATTTAGTTTGAATTAATAATCATCTAGTTTTTAAATATTTTTTTAACGTCTGATATTTTATTTATGTTATTTATGTAAATTTAATGTTAATGAGAACTTTTATTCCATCAAATGAGGTCAATTTTCTTGATGGTATTTTCCAAAATGAAGTATCGATTACGTTCTCCATAACTGTTGTTTATGTCAGGATACAGTAAAACCTCTCAAATCCGGCCTAATGTGGCGCCCAGAAGGCCGGATTACAGAAATGCCGGACTACCGAGAGTGTTCTTAAAATAACTCAATAGCTCAATTTTTGTGAAGACATAATGCCAGGTTTAATTAATTTAACCCCATTTTAATAATTTTTCACTCAAATGTTTATTACAAACAATATAAATGTGCTTTTTTCCGACACTAAGCTCTAGTGATATTTGTTTTGCAGATTCCCCTATATCCGCCTTAAGCTTCTGTTCCATAGTGACAAAGTCTTTCATTTTTCACTCATAATGAATACGCGCGGATAGGAAACAAAATAGGGAAACGAATTTAGTTGTTAAAAAAAAAATTAGTAAAGACCAGGCCGGATTACCATTGGGACCGGATTACCGAGGACCGGATTTGAGAGGTTTTACTGTAATTTGAGTTAATGTTGTATAGAATTCTTAAATTATAATTACTAGTGTTAGTGTTTTTTTTATTTTCAATTAGACTGCATTGGTTTTTTATGATTAAATTATGTAGTAACTATTGATAGGGAGTTAAAATCCCACTTTCAATTAAATATTTCTTTCTTTTCTCTTTATCCGTCCAGTAAATAAATAAAAATCCAATTTTGAGTGGAAGTGTATCTTTTGCGTGGTGGTGTGATAGTATATGGTGTTTAGTTTTTTATAAATATTGTTAATGTTACTATCTCCAGTGAAAATACTTTAATACCTAAATAGTTTATGGAGTTGACTTATGTTATTTTGTGACAATTTTGACAGTCGGGATTATTTGTGTAAAAGCACACAAATTCATTCATTCATTTTATTTCCGTTACATTTTATCATAGTCCTGTTAGGAAGCATTTGTAGTGCTTTCTATCAACAGGTGCTACCGTTGAGTACATTCATATTGATTGAGTTATCAGTTACATATTATATATTTTTAAGAAAAGTAAAAAGACTAAAATTACCGATTATACAGTATATTAATTAATAACTTAGGATTTTATTATTTTTTTTTGAATAAGGGAAGTTGACATAAACAGTTAAATTAAGTTAAATTTTTGGAAGTTATACATTAATAAAAATCTAAGATTAATGTTTAAAAACAGTAAATACCGTATATATATATATATATATATATATACACACATGCACATACATACATGAACACATAAAAATGCATACATACACAAACATACATATACAACCATACATACATATATACATATACACCCATATGTACAAATACATACACACACATATACATTTACATACACAGTAATACATATGACAATTTTTGAGATAATGTGATACATAATTTATAAGATTATATAATGATTTATGTATAAAAGCATATCAGTATATACAAGTAGTATATATACATATATATCACATACACAAGTACTACACTAAATTACTATATACACAAGTACTATACTATGTTACTGTCTACACAAGTACTATATACACAATTATTCTCTTCACATACGCAAGTGAGTTGCAAAGAAGATCAATTGAAATCAAGATTATGGTTTTAATTAACTTCAAAGAAGTTGACTATATTTAGAATTTTTGAATTACCTATTTTCAATATTTATAATAAGCCATTTTTTTTACTAATTCTTTTATTTCAGAAATTCTTTTGTCTTTTAAAAGTTTACAATCAGGTATACTTTTATAAATTTCTTCTATTAGATAATAAGCATTTCTTTTCCCATAGCTATTAAAAATGTGTGGATAGTCTAATTTGATTTTATTTTTATTTCTGAGATTATAATTTTTTCCTTCAGCAGTTATTGCAGTTTTGATTTTTGGATAGTTTTTTATTAATAAATTATATAGACACTTTTGTTTTGGCGATAAGATTCCATATTTCAACATTAGTTCTTTTCTAGTTTCTTTATTCTTACTAATTCTTTTAGAAAGAACTAATTTTATTATTTTATTTTGTAGTGTATTTATATCTTTTAATTCAGTATCTGTTGTATTAGCCCAAATATGAGGTGCATAATTAATTAATGAGTCGAAGAATGCATGGTAAATCATCATTTTAATCTTTGTGGGTAAACTATCTTTGATGTGGAAGAATATATAAGAGAGAACATTAATTTTTTTGTGTAAGTTTTTGATGTGATTTGACCATGTATAAGTTTTATTTATTGTTAATCCAAGGTATTGAAGTTCGTCCACTTGTTCGATTTCTTTGCATTTTATGCAGTATTCATGATCTTTTAGCAAACATTTTACTGAGTGATATAAAATTACAGGCTTTTCTTTAGGAAGTTTCTTTTTAGGATTAATGACGAGGAGTTTAGTTTTATTTTCGTTAATAATAAGTTTGTTATTGTGAGTACACTTTTGAATGTTAACGAAATTTTCTTGTATTGTTTTCTATGCTGTTTTGATATTATTATTAGCCGTGCATATAAAAATATCATCGGCATATACGTGTATTTGGCAGTTTTTAATAATTCCAAATAAATCATTGATATAAATGATAAAAAGTGTTGGTCCTAAATTGGATCCTTGTGGAACTCCTTTATTTGTTTTTTTCTTTTTTGCTGTTAAAATTATTAATTTGAACATATATTTTTCTGTTTTCGAAGAAATGTGTTAGAATGTTTAATAGTTTTCCTCTAATTCCGATTAGTTGTAATTTCTCAAATAGAATTTGAATATCAATGA
This sequence comes from Thereuonema tuberculata, assembly GCA_023159025.1. Lineage (NCBI taxonomy): Eukaryota > Metazoa > Arthropoda > Chilopoda > Scutigeromorpha > Scutigeridae > Thereuonema > Thereuonema tuberculata. The sequence goes on along the minus strand of JAFIDM010014012.1, from coordinate 37,456,450 downwards.
CATCGAAAGCTTTGCTAAGGTCAATGGAAAGCATTAGTTCAAATTTATTTTTATTTAGGTTGTAATTAATTTGATCCTTTAAGTTTTCAAGTAGTTTGATGGTGCTATTGTTTGCCTGATATGCATATTGTTCTTTATGTATTATGTTGTGTTTATACACGAAGTTTTTGAGTTTTATTGACAGATAATTTTCTACGATTTTATTAATTATTGGCTGAATTAAATAATTATTTATATAATAATATATATAATAATATTTTTTTTTATTCACTTAAATATATAATTCAGTCCCGTTAGGGATCACAATAAATCCCTATCAACGGGTGCTGTGAATTTTACTATAAATTCTTTTAACAATTATATTAATCATTCAAACTTGAAATATAGAAAAATTAGTCATCCCTTTCAATTCAAACAATTTCAATTTCCTTTCAAAAATAACAACAATAATAATAATAATAATAATAATAATAATAATATTATTATTATTAGTATACAACATACTAATTCATATACAACATGCTAATTAAAAACTATTATAAAATCTTTGAGCACAAGAAAGAAGAAAAACAAAAATCCTCATATAACCTAAGAAACAAGAAAAATATCCGTCTTCCCTATCCACCAATATACAACGACTATGGAAAGAAGCATTTCAACTATATAATTGAAAATATATTCAACACTATAGATGAAAAAGATATATATATAAAAAATGGAAGAATATCCTATGTTAAGAAACTATTAAAAAAGTGGTTGATAAAATGTAATTAATATGAATTTCTTTTGTTTCAATTGTTTTCTTTGTAATTGTAAATCCTGTTTGTAATGTCTTACTTAAGTATTTTGTTCAATTTACTTCCAATGTCCTTAATATTTATTGTTACTAGTTCTTACTGTACTCGACAAAATAAGCTAAACATAGGTAACTTTAATATACATATGTAATAATTATATGTAGAGTCAAATCAGAAAATTATTTTAACTTTTAAATCATGTTACTGCCTAATTTAAAATTTTTGAAAATATTCACCTAGCGGTCTACTTGACAAAAATCACTTGAAAAAAACAATACTATGTAAGTCATTTGATATTTTTTTTAACAATGTATTCAAAATTCATTAAACATTTGTAGTATACATATATTCAGAACCTGTTGATAGGAATTTGTCATTACTAACGGGACTGTAACTTTTGTATTTAGAATCAAAATAAAAAAAAAATTATTATTATTATTATTATTATTATTATTATTAATAATAATAATAATAAACATAATAATGTTTGGGGAGACCGAAGGGTTCATGATCGCGATACAGGACCAAGTCATCCCTATACGCAACTACAACAAACACATTCTACACAACGCAAACACACATGACGACAGATGCAGGAAATGCCACACTACGCATGAGACGATCGACCACATAATATCAGGCTGTCTCCTTCTCTCCCAAACAGACTACCTCCACCGACACAATCAGATTGTTCATCAACAACTACCACACAAACAC
>JAFIDM010014012.1:37421307-37431420 GCA_023159025.1 Thereuonema tuberculata | reverse complement strand
TTGCTGTAATTGTAAAAAAACTGTAGAATCATATTCTTTGGTGTAATTGCAAAAAATACTACTGGAATCGTATCCTTTACTGTAATTCCAAAAAAAAAAAATCTACTCGAATCATATTCTTTACTGTAATTCCAAAAAAACTGCTAGAATCGTATCCTTTACTGTAATTCCAATATAATCGGAAAAAACTAAGTAGTTTTTCCGATGACATTAAATGGATACGGTTTCAATATTTTTACTGGAATCGTATCCTTTGCTCTAATTACTAAGGCATGATAACCAATTTCAAATATTTATAAATTTATTAAGTTGCATTCATTAATTTAGCAATCATGAAATTCCGTGAACTGATAAAGTCTTATTGTTAATACTAGATCCCAATGAGACCTGTTTGGCGAAAATCATGCATATATGCGTGATCCGTTTCAAAAAATTGTTTTTCAGCTTTTCTAAAATTCCTAAAGCCTGAGGATTGAAAGTAGGTCATCTGTGATTGGGTAATCCTTTCAAAAGCGTCAAATTAAGAAGAGATGTAATTGGTCAGCTACAGCACCGAACGGAATTAGAGAGAGAAAACAGAAACGAAGAGTGACAAAATGGCGCTGATCCGGACTCTCTGACTCACAAATGTTAGATACTTCTACTTCTACTTCTACTAATTCTTTTTTACAGTCTGAAATAAATAAGGATTCGGATAGTGAAGCAGAGTAATCTAGTCATATTGAGAAATTTTTGGATCAGTAAATTGCTTCTTGAGATTGCAAATTACAATGGCAGTAGTTCATTTTCAGATACCAAAATTAACGATCTTCAGATAAGACCGATAAGAAATCGTCTCGTGGATTTTCAAATGTAGAAGTCAACAATGGCCTTAAATTGCAGTACTTTCAATACAAATTAAATCAGTAACTAACTTATCTCTGGTTTGATGTAATCAAAAAAAAAATTTGTTTATTTATTGGATATTATAGGAGTCGTAATGCATATGGTTTGATAAGAAGCAGCAAAATTTGGTTCCTCAACATATAAAATATATGAGTCAGAAGACCGAAATGACCAAGTGAACTGTGAAAAAAAATACAATACGCTTTCTTTAGCTCAAATATTTTGTGCAATTTCAATGACATAATATTAAACTTTAATTTGGCTATTTTAACTTTTTACTTATTGTAAACTACTTTGTATTTCAGGTTTTTGAAATAAAAATTGTTAAAATATGTAACAAAAATTGATGTTTCAATAAAATAATTTCAAAATAAACTTTTGCGCAGTTGAAAGTTCAATTGTTTATATATACAGAGAAAAAAATTATGATCATTTTACTATTAGTTTTTTATTAATTATTTTTTTCCTAAGACTTATACAAATATATCAAAAACAAAGCCGTCCACAAAGAGAATTCTTATTTTTAATGCTAGACTAATATATAATTAAATCAAAATTAGCGTGCGGACCAAGTTAAAACTTCAATGAAAACAATACAAAATCGCACAATAACTAAACAACAACAAAATTCACTGAGTTTATTTTGGATATTTTGCTGGGAATCGGAGACGGCGCCGTTTCGGGTTTCAACACCCTCTTCAGGCCGATCCCGCCCAGCATAATATATAATATATAATATATAATATGTAATATTTTCAATATATATTATGTTTTTCATACGGCATCATTAACATTAGCGTTCGAAAATCGACTTCCCTAATTTTATTACAAATAATTTAAAATGAAAACTTTTTACTGGCAATGATATTTCCAATGATTTTACTTCTATCGGTATCGGTATTTAAGAAAATACATTTTTTAAAAAAAATTTTCTTCGAAGGTTAAGGGGAGCAATGTCAGAATTGTAGTCACATGTTAAGTTGGTCAACCAATAAGATTCGTTCCACGAAAATCAGTCAAGCAGTGTTTTAAGACATGAAACTGAGATTTTAACATTAAGATTTTATTTTGAAAGAAAGGGAGATGAAATGTAAATAATTGCACTGATGGTTTCAATTGATCAAAATAAGAACCTTATAAAATATTTAGAAATTCTATTCAGTCATATTAGCGTGATGGCTAACATACATACTGCAAACCACAAAATAGACTTTGTTAATAAGATTTCCCAAGCTCAGTCAAAAAATGATTATAAAAGTTTTCCGTTCATTCACCAATAACAGAATAAAAGGAAAGAAGTGAATATAATTTTGTGCTAAAGCATAAATTTAAATTTAAGGACGACCCATAATAATAAAAAAAAATTAAAAATAATAATTAAAAAAGGCAATACAATAGTGTAAGGAAAAATAAAATAAAAATATCATAATGCTTTACGTGCATTCGTAGAATTAAAAGAGTCACTAAAATGGCCAACACTAGAATAAAATAAATGGAAATTAAAAATTACATTCTAAGGTATGTCGGCCATTTAAGTAACTGTTTTACATAAAAACAAGTCAATATAATTTTGTGCTAAAGCGTAAATTTAAGGGAGACCCATAATGATATTAAAAATTTTAAAAAGAAATTAAAAAAGGAAGTTCAATAACGTTGGGAAAATTTTAAAAAAGTTGGGATAAAAAAACTTTAGGAAAATAAGGAAATTTAAAAAACAAAACAAAAAAAAAACCACGTGTACATTCAGAAAAAAAGATTAACAGAAAAAGAAAAAAAGAAAAATATACGGGTTTAAACCGACAATCTTCAGTATATGAGTCGCAAATCTTAATCATCAAGCTATAGATAACAACTGAAATGATATGATTGAATTTCTAATATTTAAGCTAATAGCGGAAATTCAATGAAAGCAATGCCAAATATCTCGAACATGGAGGTGGGGGGGCCGTTGACTCCTGAAAATACCATATTCTTATGTTATTTGAACCTCTCAACACGAAGGTGAAGTCCGTTGGTCGATCCAATCTTTTGTTCAGGAGTTTTTAGGGGGTACAAGGACAACAATTACAAATATCTCGAACATTGGAGGGCGTTGGCCCCTGAAGATACCCCATTCCTAGAGTGTTTGAGCCTCTGAACACGATGGTGAAGTCCGTTTGTCTATCCGACCTTCCGTTCGAGAGTTGTTAGGAGTGGACCGACGGACGGATGGATAGGACAAATGCAATAGTTATCGATTTTTGGTCGCTATCACAATAGCTTCCCAATGGGTCGCTAAAAATGTACTTTGAAATATATTATAAAACAAATTGAAGGCAATGCTCTTCAAATGTATGTTTTTACCTTCTTCTTTTTCAAGAAGAATTCATATCCTGTAGTTTCGGACTGTCTTGTAAGTATGTTTCTTAATTTTTTTTCTTATGGTGGTGATTTAGTATCTATTTGATAGTTTTAATAGATTCTCAAGTTTTAAATAATGTAAGCATGATGCCACAGTTTTCTATGTTTTCTGAGGATTTCCTAATCTAAAAGTAGATTTTCATTCATTTTAATTCGGTAGGCTGTAACATTATCAAATAGATTTTACATTATTAACCATAATTAAAAACACGATTTAAAATGCCCGTGAATTTTTGTTGTAAACATTCTCTTTTTTTATTGTTAAGACTATTCTTTCAAGAACAATTGTACAATACCGTATTCAAAAACAGTTATCGCGGTTGCAACAATGGATTCTGAAATTATTGTTACGCGAATGATTAGTTTTAATAAAATTTCGAGTAGATTCATTTCTGGAATGTTTTACGTTAGTAAATATTTTATTATTGATTTGGAGGAACCTCTTGGCTTAGTAAACTCACCATCAATTACTTTGGCTGTGGAATTTTCAGAGATATTAGTTTAGGATCTCATTATTCGCCAATCGACCGTGCTTTGCTGTCATCTGTATTAGTCTTAATAACTGTGCTTCTTTTTACCAAAGCTAAATGAACAAAACGTCAAGGTTCTTTTATTTTGTAGGTTTGGGAAGATCAATCGTCATTTCATCAGTGCAAGAGAGATAATTAAGTGCCATCATCGAAATGTGCAGTACTCTAAACTTAAAGTAAACTTCAGTCTTTCTACTGGAATTATAGTCTTTCTACCAAATAATAGCAAGAGTGCTAAGGTTCTGAGTTGCTATTTATGGTTGAGATTTAGTTTTTTTTGCTAAATTTATATTATATAAGTGTTCATAAGTAAAATTCACATTTCGAAAGGCTGTGACTGGCGAACCAATCACATGAAGACGTGGCGATGGAATTTTGTTTGGCGTAAAAAAAATACTTCCAAAGATGGCCGCAAGGGCGATATATGGCGCTACAATACTATAGTGGATACACACGATTCTTTGTGTCTAACACAATACATATTCGATATAGTTTCACCCAGCTCAATCACAGCACATAAAATGCCATTCGTAATGTTGTGAATATGGCGTTAAATTTCTGGTCATCAGGTTCACTAAGTTGGCTTGGTGTTCACGATAGACGTGATCATTGAGATGTTCTCGCAGCCCAAAAGTCGCAGAGGTTGTGATCCGGCGAATGTGCTGGCTACGTTGTACGAAAATGGCGGCTGATGATTCTGTCGTCGGTAAAAGCAGATCGAAACAACATCAGTTTACAGGGGTGGCGATAAAAGGTGGGGGCACCATCCTGCATGAAAACAGGTGCATGTGTATCCGCTATATAGGTGCAGCGCCATATATCGCCCTAGCGACCACCATCGGTGAAGTAATTTTTGTTTTGCTCCAAAATTCCATCGCCACAGACGTCCTCTTGTGAAATATGAAATAGCTTATTTGGTTCTCCAGTTATAGCCTAATGAAATTAAAGTATTCCACACCTAATTAAAGTATTTAATTATGAACACCTTGTAAATTACAAAAGTAGGGGAAGGGCGGGAAAAACAATCCCTACAAGCATAATGAACCCATCCCACTTTAATCCACCCGGTTTGCAATTGGAACCAAATTCATAAATGTCAACGTAGACTTCTGTTTCATGTTGTTTAAAAAAAATATTGTTTAAGTTTTTTTCCTTTGGATGTTAAGTAAGACAGAATTTATAGTTTTTCATAGAATGTTTTAATATTTGAATTTTTTGAAGTGAGACCGAACTTCAAAACCGAACACATTCCGTATTTTTGCTGTCATATTTTTAATAAATTCATAACTTTCACATTTGTGAACTTGAAATTACATCATAGGTCTGTGTTTATTTCAATATTCTTCATTAAAAATTGAAAGTAGCTAAGTGCTTTTGCTGTCCTTATTCTAACCAAGTTTTGCATGTAAAAACCATTAAATTTTTAGATATTGAGTTGAATTTACCATAAATTCTTATTTAAATCAAAAAGCGACTCAGGGCTTTTATATGAACCTGCATTTACGTATTTGGAAACTCGTATTTGTTTGACTTCAATTGTTTTTTGGAAAATTGGAAAAAGAAATATCCCTAACCCCATGGGCAAAATGATTCTTTAACATATTTTGGAAAAACGATCTTAACACGGACGAAATTTCGATCAAACAATTTCAAACAACGTTATTTTTAGATAAGACATCAAGGCTTCATGATATGAAAGAACAAATTTTCAAGTCAGTTGAGGAAAGTTCTACACTCATTTTCACTTAAGGGGATCATTTTCTCCGTCCTTCCCCTAATAATACGTTATTATTTTTATAATTATTTATTTTGTTTTATTAATTGTTATACATGTATATCCTATTGATTGTCATAATCAAATTTGATTATTTATAAAAATGAATTAATTTATTAATAATAAATAAATTTAAATTTGAAAAACTTAATAGAAGTACCAACATAATTAAGTCCCAGTAAAGTATAATTAAACGATTTATTTAAAGAAAGATTTATAAGCTGTACAATAAAATTATAAGCATGACGTTTCACAATATCTTAAAGAAATGTAGAGAACAAAATCCAGTCGAAAACTAATTTATAATAATCATTTCCGGCTGTGGAAATACAGTTTCTTGTCATTTGTGTCAGACTTGTGCTGGTATTTAGTGAAACTAAAAGAACAACACAACTTCAAGTTCTTTTATTTTGGTGGATTTGAGAAGACTGTTCTGCTCTTAATTCCCTATCCCTGTAGTGTTGCAATTACCTAAGGAAATATCTTTTGAACTATTCAAATATCATGCTAAATAGAGTGCTCTATAAGATAATATTATTTTACGGCTAACATGTCTGCTTTTTGTTTAAAGATCTGCATATGGTATGTTGGGTTTTTTAATTGTAATATTTGTCAAACCTTAAAAAAACAAATAATAACTTATAAAATAGTCTCTTTTTTTCTGTTTTAAATGTTGCTGTTTCTGTATTATTTTTATTAATGATGTTATCGCAATTAACTGATTCGAAGAATTTCGAATGCCTATTCCCAATCACATTAAATTTTCTCATTTTCTGGATTTTTGAAACATTGATATTCTTAAGCGTTCTTAGCTGTAATTGCTGGATTTCCACCAATGTCTGAAAATCCGCAACCATCACTCGTAAATAATCTGATCCATTCCTTAACATCTAACAACAGTTCCAGACCACTGGAAGACAGAAATCCTGTCAAGAATATCTGCAGCAGAAGCTTAAGTCGTGGTCGGAATTTCAGACGATTCAGTAAGATTCAGCGCAAGACAGCGAATGCCAAAGAATCTGAACGGTGGACTGATGATCTCTTGAGGGATATCAGAAGACATTTATCGCATACAGAAAGGAGCATCGTGATATAGAAGAGAGGAACTTTGTTGATCATTTGGACCAATTTGGAAACAATAAATATAACTACGCCTAACTGCTCCATCGAGGGTAAGTTGTTACAGTTTTTGTTGTTGTTTTTTTTCAGAATCTATTATTAAAATGAAAATCTTTCATCTATGTAAACATAATATCACGAATACTAAACTAATTGAATATATATAAATAATTAAAAGAGACAAAGCTTTCAAATCACTATTTTATATAAATAGATCAATATACAAAAAAATACATATTTGTATAACGATCTATTTATGTAAAATAGTGATTTGAAACCTGTATTATCTTTTAATTATTTATTATTAAGGTGATACATAGTTCCATTGGATTAATTGAATAACTAATGTGACAAATGAAAATAAATATAAAACTGGTATATTATTTATTAATGGAATACTGGGCTCTATTAAGTAAGAGCTTTCATCCGCTTGATAAATACTGAAACATCAGGAGATCCTTTAAGAATTTGAAGCCTATATTATTTTCTTTTGCTGTTATTTCCTTTTTCTTCGTAACCTAAATCGTGAAATCCAAGCGAAAAGTTTTAATTTTAAATTATAAAATCTACATAATTTAAAAATACAAATTTCCTGTTTATCTTTAAAAAAAACACAATTAAATCGGCATTATTAAATTCGTTTTAATCATATCACAAAAGTTACTAAGAGGATTATCCTGAATTCTTAGAAACCAATTGAAATTATTGGTTTTCTGTGAGAACCTTCATCACTTCCAGGAAGCAAATTTTGCGATAAATATATCTTAAGGAAAATCTTCAATGCTAAAGGTAGATAGTCTTATAAAATAAAACGCTTCAACCACGTATTACCATGCAATTTCTATCTATTACCTATACCCCTTCTCAAGCTTTTTTTATTTCCATTAAATAAATGTAAAATAATATAAGAATTACGTAAATCATGAATATAAATGATAACATACAATTATTGAAACACTTATTATCAACAATAGATGCTAGACGTATAGTAAAGCCGTCCACTGTTCTTCCTTATTTCAACAACATCATTCTGTATTGTTAATGAACAATGCATCTTTTATTTTTATTTCCTTTTCTTTTATTATTGTCCTGTTCAATATCTAGTATTGTTACCGTATGCAATTTTCCATTTCAATAATTGTATATTAGCATTTATATTAATGATTTATGTAATTCTTATATTATTTTGTATTTATTTAATGGCAAAAAAAGGCTTCAGAAAGGGTATTATATCGAATCCCGAAAATTCGATATAATATGCGGTTGTAGTGTTATATTTTATATTATTATTTATGATGGAAAAGAAAGGAATAACAAGTAGATCGTCTTATGTTCACAAATACATATACCAAGATTTAAGAAGATCTGATCAAAAGTTTAGAGGAAAGGAGCAAATATAATTCCAGATACGCATTTTATGAGCCTTAAAAGGCATTAACATTCCTTATAATATTAATACTTAACTGTTTCTTTCTTCCTCTCGAAAATCTTCAAAGCCCCAAAACTTAAAATATTTTAAATAAACTATCGTTTTTAGAAAGATAGCTACTCTGAGATGCCAAGCATGAAACACACAGATACAAAATAAATCGTCAAGTTAATATGTTTACTATAAAGATTTAACGCTGAACAAGTTAGGTAATAATAAAAAAAATATCAATTTTGTTTTCCATATCAGAGGTCGATTACTGAAGGTTGCCGTCCAGACCAAGAATAGGAAATGAAAGGTAAACCAAATAGTTTCCTAAAATTTATTGATAACCATTTTCTTAGGCTAAAAATGTGATTTGAAATATAACCAAAAACAAAAACTTTTATTTTTCTGAGACTTTTATCCTTATTTACGTTCTGAGTCGAATAATCCATTTCCTTAAGAAATTGATGGAAAAATGTAATGTTTTGCAATAAAGTACTCATACTCGAGTACAATTTCTTTTTTTTTGGAAACTGCTGTTGCAGTCTGTTTTAACGGGGGATTACCTTATAAACATATTATATTGTTATCTATTATTATGTTATATTATTATGTATTTATTATGTTATATTACCGTTTATAAACATAAGCGTTGAAGTAACTAGTCAGTTATCACGTTAACAAAAGAAGAAACTATGAGGATTAACCTTGAATGAAGATAAGAACAGGATTATCTAATGACTTAAGAATACCAATTGCGATTAATGTCAAGAAAATAATGAATAGTTACTTTGGAAATATCAGTTATAGAGATCTGGAGAGACTGGATAAAAAGAGAACTAAGTACTTTCACGATGCTCACTAAATAAGTCCAGTTGACATGGATAGAGAAATAGATGAATTAATACACAAAATAATATAAAAGAAAAAAACGACCTCCTGTTTTCAGCCCTGTAACAATTAATAGTATTTCAACTACCGTATGTTGTCTTATTAAAGAATTGTATAGTTATGAGATTATATAGGCAATATCTTTAAAAAAAAATTATAAATTTCAGAAATGCAAGAGGTTTCACTATTATTAATAGACCTCCAAAATTTTTAAAGTTTCAAAAATTTTGAAATTTCGTATGGCATACCTCATTCTTTCTTTTTTCCTCCCATAAATCTGTCAAGGCTTTTCTAACATATCTCAATCTAGTTACTGCATTTGAAACAACGAGAAATGAACGCATACAATAATTACACCCGAAAATAAAAAAATAATTTTTAACTGTTTTTCTTTAATTTTAGAACTTTGTCCAATAGCTTATTACAAGGACGAATGAAATTTATGGCCTATAAATCTGAAATAGGAATAACTCACAATTACTTAATTTGTACATATTTAATACATCAAATAAAATTTAAACTTGTCCCTTATTTCTATATGTTTTTAATTAAGAAATTTCAAAAATACGTACATAATTTTAAATAAGAAACAAATATAAATATGGAGGAAATAGTAAAGCCTGCGTATGTTATATAAATAAAACTTTGTTTTCTCTCTCTTATTAACAGCATTGGAAGAATAGTCGGTTAATTAAAGATAAGTTGGTCTGATCCTATTAGGTCAATTGTCACCTCTGAAGGGACAGCGAACGTCAGGCTTTCGCTTAAACGAGTCAACCATGTGATGCTATTGATTTGTTTGTCAAATTATCTTGCAAGTACAAATTCCGCGTTTGTCTTTAGTTTTCATAGTGAGTTAATCCACTATAAGAATATAATACAGGTCTGTCTTTGATATCTTTTCATTACGTTTGCTTACGTTAGAGGGATTAGCTTTGTGTTTCTCTATCGTCAATTAAAGAGTTCTGCTTGAGAATTGTATTTTGAAAAATCACAATAATTTTCAGTCTAATTTGTAATTTATTTCGGCCATTTCACATTAGATATATTATGAGTTTGCAAACATTATATTTGATGTATTTTATGGGTGTAATCATCAC
>JAFIDM010014012.1:37375574-37408932 GCA_023159025.1 Thereuonema tuberculata | reverse complement strand
GCTATAAATTTTAATAAAAGTTTATATAGCTTACAGATGGTGTAGAATTGTTTTATCTTAATGTCATGAAAAGGAAGGAACTGAAGAATAAGTATGGTACTTTGAATTGTATTTTTTTTAATTTTATCATTTACAGAAATTATGATCTATAACAGCATTTCTACATTAAGAATGTAAAACCTCGAGATCAAATATTAGAAATGAGGACAACCGACACTATCATTCATTTAGTAATAGTAGTAATTTAAATTACAGACATAAATACTGCATCAGGGTTACATATATCCCAAAAGGGAAATGAAGGTTTGCAATCAATTGATTTAATGGCATTAAATATTAAAAACTGACACCTAGAGCTTTTAAACAAAATTAACTGTTTCAAAGCGAAAAAAAATATTTACTGTAAAATAGTCGATAGTAATTCTGGTCTTTGAATTGATATTCGTAATTAATTGTTTTCGTAATTAACAAAGATTTTTTCTTTTGCAAATGTTTTTAATTTGTTTTTTGCACAATATTCTCTTGTACTGACAAAAGCCTGGATACTACAGATTAAAATTCGTAATCAAAGACCTTTCTTTCACACGTCTTCTGCTTGCTATAAGTGCGAACAAATGTTCAGGAAAAGATATCTTGTTAACTTATATCTTGAGTTTAAAAAGCCAATTTTGTGGGCCTGTGTTATTTATAGACCAAAGTACTATGCTCTTAAATTCAAAGAACAATGCATTCAACTACATTAATTTCATATTAAGAGTTTACTTTATTGATATAAAAATTCCTCTTTGGATTTATATGTGATATTACGTCTCTATATATAAACGTATATTAAGGACGACTGGAAAAGGATGGACCGAACGCTTTTGCCTTAAGTAACTCAAAGAATAATGCCACTAATTTCCATTGAAATCCATATTTGGCAGTAAAATTCTTATATAAGAGAATCTTATTTTCTATTTTGTACACATATTTTTATGGACTATTTTTGTTAAGGGCCTAACAATATATCTTCTCTGCAGGCCCAGTTCCGTATCATCATCTTTCCTTTCTGAAAGTTAACTAATAAACGCTTAATGAGAAGAATCTTAAACTGATAGTTGAACCTTCCATTGAAATACTTTTATTTAAATGTGGATATTTTAGAACTGAAAAGCATACCATAGATACGATTCCGTCAGAATAATTAATAATTACTTTAATTGGAAAAGGTAACATGAATCATATATAATGCGTGTTATAAGCATGAGAAAAGCATAAAAACGCACACAATTAACGCTTCATTGAGCTCTTTTTGGAATTTTCGTATCGGGAAAACAAAACAGACTGTTTCGAGCTTCCTAGAACTTGTCAGTTGGATTCGCCAGATACTCAAAGGTAACTCATTACAAATATAAACAAAAGACAAATAAACAAAACAATGACCCTGAAATTAAAAAAAACCCATCAAAATACAAATTAAGAATAAGAAGGGCAATAAATAAATCTCCGCTAGCACCACGCTTAGCTTATAAGGATTAATTTCTAAAGGAAACATACATATAATAAAATTTATCGGGCATGATGTATACAGTATATAACAAGAAAAAAAAAACACGCATGAAATTAAAGGTTCATTGACTTATTGTTGATGGCTCCTTTCTTATATATATTATATATATATATATACATTACGCATGTTAAATTTTGCTATTGTGTGTGTGTTTCCTTTACAAATTAAGCATTTCTGAGCTAAGCATTGTGCTAGCGCGGATTAAATGTATCGCCTTTTTTATTTTTAAGTTGTATGTAGATGTGTTTTTTTTTTAACTTGAGGGTCATTGTTTTGTTTATTTGTTCTTTGTTTATGTTTCTTTTGATCCCACTGAGCACTGGGCGAATCCAACTGACGAGAGCTTGGAAGCCTGAAACAGTCGGTCTTGGATTGCCGCGACGAAAATTCTAAAATAGCTCAGTAAATCTTTAATTGTGTGTGTTATTTATGGTTTTTCCTTGTAATAATTACTTTCTCAACGCTAAGTGAATCAACTTGCAAGAACCATATGGTCCAAATCAGAGGGATGTAACATTTTTAATGGAAGAAACGACAAGTACAAAATACGTACTTAATTAATAAGTCAGTCATTGACGGAACATGTGTACACCTTTTAAATTAATATTAAATATGACTCCATTGCTTCCATGCAAAAGCTGCCACTGATGAGTTATTATCAGTATTGAAAAATTGTAGCTTTTCTTCGACTCAGCTTTAGCTTACTACAAAACTAGGATATCATCAATCATTTTATCCATCAATCATGCATAATTTTTCATGTACTACAAAGCTTTCTGCATTCTTAAATTTGTCCATACCACATCTTGCTCATGTAGAATTAAATTCCTAAAAATAAAATGAAATTTTAATTTTTTGATGTTTTAATAGAAATAATCAGTTCCACTCGTTTTTCGGTTCCATTATTGTCACATTAAATATGAATAAAAAAAAATAATCTTATTTCAATAATAGTACTTTTGTAACATAACATAAAAAATATAAGACATTTGAGTTGAAATAATTTATTATTTTGATATCAGCTTCGTTCTGAATCATTGCAAATCAGTTATATAATTATAGATGTGGAATAATTATGCATTAGGTTAATCTATATTTTCATTAGGATAATTATTTCTACATTTTGATTTGGTTAGAAGATTCACTGATCTCTGGCAAAGTATGTTTCTTGAATTGCATAAAAGAGGTATTGAGGCGAGATGGATCTTAGGGCTCTTTTGGGGAAGTCACGTGATTCCATCGGATCCCATAGAAATTGAAGAAAGCTCTCTGCGTCTACTTAGAGTTCGTGAAACCCTTCGGTCACAGCAATGGCCTCATTGTTTTCTCTGCGGTGCAACTCACTACTCCCTTGTTTGCATTTTACCAGATCGTTCCACTACTTAGACCACCTTCTTCTCGTAAGGCAGAATTTATTGGATTTTCGGTTAATTGAATTAATTACTTCAGCCATTCAAGTGAGAAGTTCATTAACAGTTAAAAATCACACTCAGTGGACTACAATAGAATCTTAAAGAATCAATCCTAGGAGACAAAGATACTTAAAGACTATCGGAAAACTTGAGTCTTTTGAGGAGTCCTGCTTGAGTCTTTCCTATTTCACCTCTTCCAGATTCAGGAAACCCACTAATTCATCGAGAAACTGAGGCGGATTTAGATTAAGAATGAGACGAGTGCTACACGAGTGCAGTAACGAAAGAGATTTCCCAGCCATCTTTGGTTTATTGACTCATTGCACCAGATATTAAACAACGAAATTCATAATTTCAATATATAAACTGATTTTTCTATTCATTGTTCTTAAAGTTTACAATATTTTTTCTATTTCACGTTTTTGCTCACAACAGAGTAAATCAAAACTATTTTTCAAAATTAAAAAAAAGGAATATATTTAGAAAGAATAAATTAAAAGATTGAAAAAAAAAGGATTTTAGTGTTGAAAAATATTTGTTTATATATATATTTGTGCTGAAATGTTGTATTTACAATTAGCACATCTGTTTTGAAAAATCAAGTATGTTCAAAAATCAAAAAGTTATTGTAGTGGCCTGCATTATATTGCGTTATAGATCAATTATTGGCCGTCAGAAATGACAAGACATGAAAAATATCGTGTAACTACCTGTTGTCCATCAAAGAATTACTTTATTTCCTCCTTATCTCTTCTCTCTTAATCGTCATATTAATTAGTTAATTAAATTCTTTATATTCATTTTTAAAACTACAAACCGTGATATAGCAAAAATCACACTGATTAAAACAACGTTCAACAAGGTATTCCCTATCTTGCTTCATTGTATAGCTCTTGTATAATTTCATTTCTATCAGTATTTTCATAGTTTTTAATAAAAAAAATTCCTGAAAAACTTGAAGCCTATTTTTCTTAAATGTTTCTGTTTTTCTGTATGTGCTTTTTAAAGTAAATAAAATAATGAAAATGACAAGTCTCCGTGATATAACACCAAACGCAACATCATGAAGGAAACATGGAAATGAAGTGAAACTTACAGGAAATGTAAAGCATGATATGATATGCAAATGATTGAAATTTCGGAATGATTGCGCATGTCTAGACTCAGCAGCGCTCTCTGAACTGTTGTGTAAGAGCGTATAAGTAAAGGACTGTTGTGGATCCAGACAAGTAGTTTTTTATCGTCAGTGAGGTATACACGTGCCTCCTAGAGTCAGTATGCCTCGTCGATGTAAAAGAGCGACTTATAAGCAAGCTACAGAGTTTGAACACGAGCCTAATGATCTGTTTGCATGAAGGAGGACTTTCATATCGCAAAATTGCTGCTTATGCGGGACTTAATGCCACGACAGCGATGCGAGTGTGAAAACAGTGGATTGACGAGAACAGGACTAGTCGAAAAATCCGGAAGTGGACCACAAAATGTGACGACACCACGGGATGATATACACCTCATCGACATGGCATTGATGGTCCTGATGGACCGTTCAGTTTCTTCTTGAGTGTTGGAACACTGCAAGAGATCTCACATTGTCTGGTTCAACGGTTCCTCGGCAGAGGACTGCGTGCATGCATTTCCTTGGGCCTGAACCATCGACTCCTCAGGCTACAATGGGCTTAGGACAGTGCCACCTGGGGACAAAGCCTTTGCGCTGACAGCAGGAAGTACTCTGACATCTCTACAGCTGGGCGATCATTTAGTAGTACAACTCTCAAGGTGCCGAACGACGTTCTCCCTACAAGAAGTTTTAGTTTTGATTTTTGAAGAATTTGATCAGCATAAAAGCAAGAAAGTAAGTATATTCTAACTATGATTTATCATATTAGTATTTTTGTTAAATTGAAAAGTTGTATTCATTATAAAACTAAAAAACAATGAATTGATTCATTAAGCCTAAAACACGTGCTTTGAAAATTAAAGAAATTGTATGGACTTGAATTTTTCAAGTATTTTTTGAAATTTATAGTATTGTTTGTTATAGTTAATAACAGAATCAATTAAATATAGTTTTGTAGGACTTACTTAAATTAAAAACGAAATTTTGACAAACAAAAGCGATTTTAATAGAACATTAACTCTTAGTACTGCCTATGTTTCACACCAAATCGTATTGTTTTAATAATTTATTTAGGAATAGTTTATTTGACTATTAAAATACTTTCAGTCAGTTAACTAGGCAGCATTATAATTTATTTTAATAATGCAGGCCAACAGTGGTTTTAGTGCCGGAGTATTTAGAGCTGATTTTAAGTATAATTGAGGTGCTGAATCCAAATATGCCATTAGTTTTTCCTAAGCAGCCCTAGTTTCTGAGATATAAAAATGTCGTGACTTATCTTATGATACTTTAACATGCGGATGTGTGTGAGTGTGTGTGTTGATATATAAATCTGAAGTCTTTATATATTTTCTAGAGCCCTTTAAACTAATGAAAATCATACAAAAAATTACAGTAGCACTTTACTAACTACAGTTACACTTGGTTTTGAAGAAAAGAAAAATCACTGATCAATGAAAAGTCAGTCTTGGGAAACTTCTTTTGCGTGACATCCTTGAATGTACTTTGTTTGAACAGTCTCTTTTGAGGTTCTAGCAGTAATCTGACTGAATATCACATCATGTGGGTATCCCATCTTCCTTGGTAGCGATCCTCCATAGTTTTTATTTCCTGGTGAAATCTGTCACCTTGTTCTTCACTTGCATCGCCTAAATTTTCAGGAAAACGATCCAAGTGGTTATGTAGATAGTGAACTTTTAAGCTCATATTACATCCAAGGTTTCTGAAGTTGTTGAGCATCTCGTTTACTAGCTCAACGTAGTTTTCAGCTTTGCGGTTGCCCAGGAATTTTTTGCAACCTCGATAAATGACATCCATGCTTTCTGCTCAGCCTCATTCATGGACTCCACAAAAGCCGGATCTTTTATAAGCTATCTTATTTGTGGGCCATCGAAAATTCCAGCTTTTAATTTTTCTATACTTAACTGAGGCAATTTTCTTCCTATGTAAGCAAAGCATGAACCATTCTTATAAAGATCCTTTACAAACTGCTCCATTAGCTTGATATGCAGTGGCGAAAAGATGATTTTCTCTCTTCCAACTAGCTACTAGAGGCTCGTTAATGATATTGTTTTTCCCAACAGCCATGTTTTCTCTCTTAGGCCACTCCATTTCTATCCTGTTTTTTTTTTTTTGTCCCTGCTATCCCAGAGGCAAAACAAACAAGGATATTTAGTGTTGCCAGTTTGCTGTCCAAGGAGAAAGTTTACAATCTTTGTAAACTTTACATTACAAATTACCCATTGATATTCCTGATGTTTTATCTTCTCCAGGACCAAAGCTATGGCGTCGTATTCTTCCTTCATTTGCGTTGAATGAGAAATTGGTATTGAGCCGTATTTGTTACCAAGGACGCAATTCAAACTCCGCTTAGAGCTATCAATAAATAGACAACAATCATCTAGAAGATTTTTCTGGAAATTATATGAGTGATTGGAATCAGATACCGGCAGATAGCATCACAGATGATAAAAATAAGGGCATTTTAGGAGTTGCTCTAAGAAACAATGGGATTGAAATGAGTTACAATTTTGTCACACCGTATTTAAAAGAGGTTTTACATTACTTTACAAATTTGGCTCGAAAAGAAATAAGATACAATAAGCTGATAGCTAGTTGTAAAAAGAAGATATAGGACTGCAGAAACAAAGAGGAAACGGCGCTTAAATAGTTTAGTTATGAATTCATTTAAGTGTACATTATCAATACCCGGTACCTTATATATATTAATAGTTGAAACAATTACTCGTAGGGTATGCTGCATCTAAAAAAGTATAGCTGATAGAGAAAAACTGATTTCATTGTTAGATGAAGCGCCCCAAATATAGTTAAAATCAGTTCAAAGAGCCTAGACACCAAAAAAAAAATTTTTTTTATAGGCCTGTGAAATAGTTAAAATAAAATGAATTTAATAGTCGATGAATTAAACTTACGATAATTACATGTTGCCAGAAATGTCCACGCCTTCTTCGAAGCAAGGCAGATATCCCTCCTTCCCTGACCTGCATATTCGCCCGATGTGTCACCTATTGAACATGTCTGGGATATAGTCACTCGGTAACTAGCCGGTCATAGTTATCCAGCAGCCAATGCTGATGAACTGTGGACTCGGACAGAAGCAACCTGGCAGAGAATACACCAGGAAGACATCAAAGGCCTGTTTGATTTGATGCCACGGCATATAGGAGCTCTTTTTGCAGCTCGTGAAGTCTTTGAACCATACTGATTTTTGACATGTACTGTTGTTGCATTGCTCTGAAACTTTAATCACTGTTGTATCACATTTGTATCACTGTTAGTAATATGTGTAATAAATTTTCTTCCATTCTTCATGTGTTACAATTTTCACAAACATGAGTGTATACATCGTCGGAATCCTTCTTTTTTCTTTCTTAATAAATAAATAACAGCTTTTCTATGAAAGTACATAATTATAGTTTCCTTTACTCTGCCATGTTTACCGGATTACAGAGATCTGAATGTATTAATTCTAATGGACCTTTCGAGCTTATCTTGTTTATCGTTCTATGATAAATGTCTATTTATTTACTCATCTTACAGTTATCACAATTGATTGTCAATTATTTTTAATTTGTTCATTTATATAATAACTTTTATAAAACAGCTTTGTATATTATTCCTACATATATTTATTTTTTCTGCTTCATTTTTTTTTTAAATTGTTTTTTTTTTTAAATATCTTCTATTATTAATTTTCTTTCATTATCAGATATTTTTATATTTATTTCCTTTTATTAATTGCGTGAACTCATTTTCTGGAATTTTTACTCTTGATAGAAAATTCATACACCTATTTTACATTTTCAATTCATAGTACTTGTGTTGTGATTTATATTAGTTTCTTTACTGTTCTTTCTATTGGCTTCATTTCCTAATTCATCACAAGTGTTTTCGAAATTGAAGTCTACAGTTCCTTCTTGCATCATAAGATTCTGTCCATACGAATCGAAAGATGAATCACATCCCGATAAGATAATCTAGCAGATTTCTTCTTCAGATATTCTTCCACCAAATTGCTTCAATTCAGCCAATAATAATTTAATTTCCACTAACTTGTTGATTAGTTCTTCTTGTCGCGTGAAGTTTGTCATACAATAACTTTCCTCTTCAATCTAGGGATTTTAACTTATCTCTTTTATTGTATTTAACTTCTAATTCTTGCAAAAGTTTCATTGGGTCTTGTACTTCTTTTATTAATAACTTATACTTAGCTTCCATTTGAGATAATATCAGACCTATTGCTCTGTCCATCGTTTGTATTTTCGATTGCATTTCCTGTCTCCATAGATAGTGTTTGCTGTTCGCACAATCCTTCCTTTTGTAATGTTGTACTTAAGACTCAATTCAGGCGACTGCAAACCTTTTATTTCTTTTATATATTTCTTTTACCAATGCATCTAAAATTCTGAAAATTTAAATAAGAACTTGTGAAGCGTCTGGGATTTATATTTTCTTATTTTCAGTTTTCTAAATATTCTGTTTAGTATGTCTGTAATTAAAACTAAAAAACAGTCAATTTTTTTGGGTGTTTTCGAGATATTACTCGGTAATTTCAACTTAAAAAAAAGGCTGAAATGATAAAAAAAAATTGTAAAATAATGATTTATATATAAAATATAATTAGTGCAATAGGTAAGTTTAAAAAAAAAATTGTGTTTTTTTTTTTAAAAATTGTGAGAGATTAAATTATCTTTTAAAAATTAACTATTCGACTAATAATAAATATTTTCAATACTAATTATTATTTTACAAATTTTTTATCATTTCGGGTTTTTGTTAAGTCTTTTTGAGTTGAAAATACCAAGTTATACCTCGACCCCCTCCCCCGAAATTTTACAATTTTAATTTAATTAATTACAGAATATCTTGAAAAACTTGTGAAGCATTTTGGGATATCTATTTTCTTGTTTTTAAAGAAAATAGAAATCCCAGATGCTTCACAAGTTCATATTTAAATTTTCAGAATTTTGGGTGCATTGGTAAAAGAAATATATAAAAGATATAAAAGGTTTGCAGTCGCCTGCATTTGCATGAGTCAGGACCTTTGGAGAAGAAAAAACACACACAGATATAAGCACACGAAAGTCAAGAAGAAAGATATAGTAAGACAGATAAAAGATGAGAGAAATATTGTTTTTGTTAACTACCTTAGCATTCGTTTTCTTTCTCTGATGTTTGCAGCGTGACGTTGGACTCGGTAGGGACTATGAGGATACGGACTCCGAGAATCAGAAGTCATGGAATCCCCTTGATCCTCATCTATAACGAAAAATACACATGCATTCTAAAATAACCCGTTACAAAAATAAGCAGAATTCCATAATTGTTTAATATTTCTCTTCTTATACTAGTAATTTAATGATTTAAACACTTATACCGTATCTGCTCCAATAAACGCCGGGGCTCTTATTGTCGCAGGTCTCTAATAAGCGCCCGGCTGCAGAGGGGACAGGGCCAAATAGTAGCCGGTCTCTAACAATAGCCGGGTCTTTGATATTTGCTTACTATCTTTGTAGTCGTGCGTAATACCTTACGGTACATTATCTCATAAAATGCCGCCGAAACAGACATTTCACATTGCCTTTAAGATTCGCGCGGTGGAATACGCGAAAGAAACTTCCGGTGAGGTGGCCGCTCGTCATTATGGTGTTGATCCGAAAAGAATCAGAGTGGAAGAAACAATATGATAATCTTGTGTCTGCAAAAGTGGACAAAGGTGCAAGCAGAAAGCGGTTAGAAGGAGGAGGAACCAACAAACTTGAAGACCGTGTATTGTCCTGGACAACAAAGAAGCCATCATTGCGGATTCGGACGTCGAATATCAGCGAAAGGTACAGAAAGACATTGCCATTTATCTTTAACAGTCTTATGTAGCATGTGAAATTCAAATAAAGTAGCTGTTTGTAATATTAGCCGGTATTTATGTGTAAAAATATTGCGTTCGGAAGGTTTTTGTTAATAATGGCCGGCCTCTAATATAGCAGGCGTCTCTAGTAAGCGCCAGGAGCCGAGGCTAGTTTTGCAAATAAACGCCGGGGGCCTCTATTGGAGCATTTACGGTAACTATAATTCAAAGAAATTGGAAGAGCCATTAATTAACGAGATTTAATTCGTAATAATGAATTTAAAAAACTTAATATGTATAGGAAATTATAAAAATCCTAACTTCAGCTATTAAAAACATAAGCAAAGAATTCTTCTGAATCGTCATTACATTTTTTTTACAGCATAATAAGGGCACAGATTTTTCCAGATGCATTAAAAACAGCAAAAATAACTCCAGTGTAAAAAAGTAATGATGTTTATGACAAACTATAGACCCATATCAGTACAATCAATCCTAAGTAAAATCAACGAAATTTATCTAGTAAACAAAATTAATATTTATTTAACAAAATTAAAAATTAATACAAAGGACCAAACACACAAAAACAATAGAGATATAAATAAATAATTTCATAATAAAATCACACGAAGCTAATAATACTTTATAACACATATTTAATAAGAATATTAATAAAATTAATAATAAAGACAAAATGGGAGTTATCTATGCTATCAAATGTGAAGGTGGCAGTATTAATTGCATGTATTTTGGCGAGACTGGATGTAAAGTAAAAAAACGAAACAGCTATAGAGAAGAGTAACCTGCAATATTTAACAGCATTACATCACAAAAATTCCGGCCACAATATAATGGTAAACAATCCCGTTTATGGACAATAAAAGTTATAATAATAATAGATTAGATTACAATCTAATACACATTCGGACAATTCGAACAATTAATTCATTTTGCAAAATCATCGCAGAAAAAGACAAATAAGGATCAAAGTAATCGTTGGCATACAACTTCTAGAACTTCTTTCTTTGGAAAATTCTTAATTACTTTCTAAATTTGAAATTGTTTATTCAGTGAAAATATTATGACCACTTTCCTGGTTCGTTGCCCACTTATTACTTCCAAAATTGCAGGCAGTATCATGTCACACGAATTGTTTACAATTTATCTACAATCGTCAATGGTGGAAGATTCATATTTTCCCTATCCGAATTATCTACATTAACAAAGTATCGAATTATCGAATTTTCTATGGCAAGTTTATGTGTTTATTATCAAGTTATCAAATAGTGATAGTTAATCGCCGTCTTTAGCATTTTACTTGAAAAATAAAAGGCTTTTTTTAACTCACATTGTCTAATTTTCGGGGTCAAATCTTGTAATCAATATTTCATCCACTTTTCTATGAGTTATAGAGCTGCAAATTGGCATGCACACTCATTTTGGATGACAAGGCACCTCGATACAAAAATGTTACAGATCAGTTGTTTCGTTATGCAGGAATTAATTATCTAAATTTTCAGATAAGCTGCCTGTTTTCCTGCAAAGCTCTTTTAAAAATTGATTGTTCGTTTTCCGTTTTTGAATAAAACTTTGCACAGTTTTCGATTAATCAAAACTCCAAGCAGTAATACATTTAATTATAGTATTAATTTGTATGTAAAATGTAGTGATTGCGTTCAAATTATCCGGAAGAAATACTACTGGGACGTCGGTGAATTCGCTTATATGGTATACAAACAAGAGAGATGATATGAATGATGTGTTAATAATGTGTACTTTGGCATTTTAGAATCATATTCTAAAATTGGAACGATACAGAGAAGTTATTTGTATGCTAATGAGAAAATGTAGTTCAATAGGTGAATAAATATGTTTGAAAATGACAGAAAGATTTTTTTGTCATATGAATTGTTTCTTCGATTACAAAATAGAGACTAAACAGTAGAAAATCAAAAATAAGAATTTTTTTTTTTATCTCTAATAGTAAGTGGTACGAAGAAATAAAGACTAAAAAGAGTTTAATAAAATTTATATAAAAAAATTTTTTTTAAAAACCATGCTTTTATCTAAAATGCATTAAAAAGTAGAAAATATATTTTTTCTGCTATGTACAAAATTTAAAATATATTATGGTGCGCTCATAGGAAATATTTCAATGATGCTAGAAATAAATGCTACGAGTAAAGGTACCATTTTACTCTGCACTCTAACTATTATCTAATACAGTCAAACTTGGATAATTCGAAGTTGAAGGGACCAGAGAAAAAGTTTGAAATATCCAAAAATTCGAATTACATATATTCTCTCAAACAGAACAGATAAATAAAAAAGATTAACTCCACGATCAAAGATACACATAAACTTTATCTAAGAATGCTGCTACATTTTTTTTTCATTAAATCAAACATTTTTTTACTAGCTTAATTATTCATCACTTTAAAAAAAAAAAGGCAGATATTTTTAATTGCTTCATTGAATGCAATCTTTAAATCACAGCATATGATTCCAACCTATCAATTGATACAAAAATAGAAAAATATCCCTCGCTTTTGTTTTCCTTAGAAAGACCGTTAGAATAAATAATGTATCTTAGCTGAGAAAAGTCTCAGGAACAATTTTTACTGTAATATTTTTAGGAGAATCGTACGAAAAATTCGAATTATCCACGATTTTTAACATTATTTCAATACAGAATTCTAGGGACCGAGCAAAAAATTCGAATTATCCAGAATTTCGAATTAAACAAGTTCGAATTATTTAAGTTTCACTGTATTACTAATACTTACTTACTTCGAATTTGCAATACATTACTTTATCATTACACAACCAATTACTAAAATCAAAATGCTATTTAGACTTAAGTAACATATTAAAACTAATTATTAAATTATTATGTAAGATTTTAAAATCATTAACTTAACCTAGTACTTCTTAAACAAAATGTCGAAAGAAGAAGAACAGGTTTTTATAAATTGAGATTTAATGCTACGAATAAAGGTGTTATTTTACTCTGCACTCTTACTATTACGTAACATTACTAATACTTATTTACTTACGTACTTGAAATATCTGCTATGAGCGCCCCACGCTTTTATTTTTAGTCAAGTGTTTTAAATTTTACACATAGCAGAAAAAAAAATATTTTCTACTTTTTAGTGCATTTTAGGTAGAAGCGTGGTTTTTAACAGTTTCTTTTATAAATTTTATTTATTTGATAATTAAGGTTTTCATTCCTCTGACTTAAGAATACTATAATAATTACTTTAACTTTTATATAATTATGTTAATTGTAGAAATGAGTACAGATTTATCCTGAAGTTATGCACATTATTCTTTATTAGTGATATTTGAAATATTAGAAAATTTTGAAATTAACATGTGAGACTAAAGATAAAGTAAAAGAGTAAAACAGAAAATAGTAAAGAGAGTACAGGGTGAAAATACGATACGAGTTTAATAAATATTTCAATAATACTAGACATTAAATTTACAAACATCTATAGTATTTTCTCCTTAACGTTTACACAAATAAACTTTTTACAAAACTTTTTAATGACTAAGAAATAATAATAATTTCAGTTTTAATGTACAGTGTGACATTCTGAGAAATCAACTACAATACAATTTGAAAAGCTATGGTGAATATTTCTGTTACGAAATGCTGCAATGACGTACCAATAACAGAATTAGAAATAACCAAGTCACCATTGAAGGTATGCCATCAAAAGGCATGTAATTTGTTTCTAAATCACTATAGACTAAAGCCATAGTTCTTCATCAATATTTAATGAAGGTAAGCACCTTATTGATCGCAGAACTTACCTCTTTAGTTGCGTGTTTTTGGTCTGGATAGACATTGTTTGTAGCAGTAGTAAATGGAGTTGCAGTTTGTTGACAGCTTCTATGGATCAGTAAATTCAATATCGTTAATCCGATGCTTTGATTGCTGTGATCTTTTTCGTATTGTTTTCTGGTAACGCTTCAACTGTTTATTAATGAGTTTTAGAATCGTTTCAACTGTCATTGTTTCATGCATCTAGCCAACATTTAGCTTTTCGATTGATGCCCAAGGTATAAATTCCATCAATTAACTGAATAATGTAGTAACGCAGGCTCGATATTAATGTCAGATTTGCTTTTTAGTTCAGAAAAGTTCGCAGCACTTTCAATATTACTAATTTTCGTTTTCTGATCCTGTTCTTCCGTTTATGTTGCAGCTTAATTTTTACATGTCAGTTTTATTTTTTTTTTCACACAATCTCATCAACAATTTTACGATTTCATTATCCCGTAATTGTTATAATACGAATAGTAGAGAAAATTCAAAGAAATTATTACGTCTCTAGCCATTTTATTGGCTGTTATCCCTGGTTGGGTAGCACTCCCACCTTTGAGCAGTTACAAATCATATAATTTATATAACACAGAATCTTTTTTCAGATTTGTTTTTGGCAAAATTAGAAGGACTCATTGCAGTCCTCGGTAATGCGAATTGTTTAGATTGACAAACTTATTAAATGATAAATGGGATATTAAATCCTAGTTTAAAAAATTACATTTAAACAATATATTATAATTGAACTCAAGTTTGAGTGAAGGCACCATAGAAGCGTTCAAAGAAGCGACGATTTCATCAGGACTCACAACCAAGGAAAAAATATCTGTTTATAAGGTTTTCTACTGTATTCGAATACAGTCAATTAAAATATAATTTATTTTCTAAAGGGCTAAAAAAGTCATCTCATGAAATAAATATTCTATCCGTGTTCTAAGAAAAACCTATGAATTATCAACTTCAATAAAGCAAATTAAACTTTGATATCAATTTTAACAATAGCATTGTTTTGAATAGTTTTCAAAGATATTAATTTTTATAATGGAAAGAAATATTTTTACGTGTGCTCCGTAATTCTTTGTGAAGAAATAAGTTGCAATGGACACACAAAAATAAGTTAAAAATATAAACATAATTATAACTTATTTTTGTGTGTCGGCTGAAACTTATTTCTTCAATATTTATAATTGAAAATTCTAGACAAATAGACAGAAAATAGAATTCGATAAAGTTACTTCTATTATTTAGATCACAAAGTCTGAGAGTTAAAATAAATATTATAAAAAGTATATATTTTGTTTTGTTTTTACTCAATGCTAAAATTAGTATATTATCCCTAAAAATATCATTATTCTATGATATTTTTAATCATTTTTAATTTCTTAAAACTGATATGTAATTTCGAACAGTATTCACTTAATGTTCGATTTTTAATGGAAGTTTAGCGTATTCATTGGTAAACATAGATTGGTAAACGTAAAGAGCTAAACGCACTTCTCCGTTTTCCGTTATGTTTCCGTAACGTAATTGCTTAAGTGACGTAGTTACGTATTCAGAATTGAGTCTCATAAGACGTAACGGAGATCTTCACATTGACGAATTCATAGCCGTTATATTTATATAACATAAATTTGTCGATTTGAAGATCTCCGCTACGTCTTACGAGACTCAATTCTGGTGACCCTGAAAGGCTTGTTCGCACTATAGCGTCAGCGTTGTGTTTGCGTAAAAGTCGTGTAACCGTCAGCGGCAAAATTAGAGCGCACTTTAACGTTAACTTGCGTTCGCAAGTTAACGGCAAGCGGAAACTGCTTATATTGTAATTTAGATATGTTGCCTATTCATTAGAAAAGTACCATTTTCCTAGCGTTATTTTAATTTATGAGTATTTTTTTTGTGTAATTTATTTTGCTTTACTGCATCTGTTTTATTTCAACCACGTTTCCATAATATTTTTTTTGCATTATATTTACTATAGGAATACGTACATTGAAAACCCTGTTTCATACTTTGTACTTTTCATGTTTCCATATTTTACTGAGGGATTATAATTACTTCTCTGGAGAACCCTGTTATTTTGTTTTCTATTTTAAATTCATTGTACTTGTCAACAAATATTTATTGAGTAGAATAAAAAAATATGAAATTGAATTGCAGAAAATTGACTGCCAATAATTTATTGTATTCAAGGTAAATAACACATCACCTACTAACAGAAGCTTACTGACCCTACAACTGTAATCTTTTAAGAGACAATATAAAAACACATATGAATTATGAAGATAATGAATCTAAGTAATTTCAGTTCTTTATTGTAATGAGAATCAACCAAACATAATAATGCTTATTTTATTTTTTTTTATCAGAAATCATAATAAAGAAACTTATAAGATTCCAAAACAATTTCTGCACTTCAATCATATAAACCAAAACTTTAGTGAAATTTCTTCTTTTTTTTTTGTAATGTAACACCCAATATCAAACAACATAGCAGTCATATATAAAAAAGAAAACATTAGCAAATGTTTATGGGAATTTAAGAAAAATTAGAAACAAATATATTATATTTAGTGAAGCAGTAAATTCATTCAGGAGGGATACTGAAACCACATATTCATGTTGTGCTTTATCATTGGAACAGTAAAATTTTCCTAGCCTTATTTTAATTTATGATTTTAGTCACTTGTTCACTTAGGCTACTGATATTATTTATGAAAATTTATCATACTTTTCTTAGGGATTGGAGTACTTCAGTATTATGCAGTGGCTGATCACAATTCTGTTATGACATACTAACCTTCATCTTTTAATAAATTCATGCAACATTCGAAATTGTAATGTATATTTTGTTTAAAAACCTACATTTATGAATATTTACAAGCGATTATTTCTTTCATAAAGAAGTATATGAAACAAAAAAACGATGTACAGATATTAAAAACAAATTTTGTCAAAAAAAACTACTGGAGACGAACGACGGTCAAATGGATGGCGATCACAATTGCCAATATTCCGTTTTCCCGGCAAAATTTGTATCAATGCTCTCGGATTGGCTGTTGCTTAACACACACACTCCGATTGGCTAACGCTACCTTTGATGTTGATTTACATGCTAAATCTCTTTACAAAGGTGAGATCTGCACATTCTGACGCATAGCATTAATTTAATTCAGTAAAAATATTGTTTATTTTCGAAAATTAATCTCCTCAATGTGATATTTAATTCGTAATAACCTTCGATCCCAACGAAGCGGTGAACAAAATGGCGTCAGAAAACTTGCTTTCGATCTTCAAAAGTTGTAGGAATACGTCAGTGCTCTGTGATTGGATGTTGCTCACACACAAGATCTGATTGGCTGGTCTTACGTCTGAGGAGACGCTTATGTTCGCTCATTTCAACATAAGCGTTTGGCCTTAAACTGAGACGTAAAAGCAATTATCTTACATAAACTTAACGTTTGACGCAGCAAAACGCTGTAGTGCGAACAAGCCTGAATACGTAACTACGTCACTTAAGCATTAACGGAAGCAGAACGGAAGACGGAGAAGTGCGTTTAGTCCTTTAGTCAAATCTACGTAATTGATATGCCCTAAATATCATGTTTAAAAGTTTCAATAATTGTGATTAGAATAAATAATACTTATAGCTGAGTTACAAGCATGCAATTTGGAAAATATAAGATATTCTTTCCAAACAAATACTAAATTATACGGAAAAGGGAAACAATCTTCAGAAAAGGAACATAAGCAAAGAAGCAATGCAATAAATAACAGACATGTAATGTTACTTAACAACCATGTCCTGATCAATCAAGTCCTCTGAGAGTAGATATCAAATATCACCATTGACATCTGACATACAATCTCAGAAATATTCCACGGTTCAAGGAAGAACATAGACGCAGAAGAAAGAAATAACTTTAAGGATGAAAGACTT
This sequence comes from Thereuonema tuberculata, assembly GCA_023159025.1. Lineage (NCBI taxonomy): Eukaryota > Metazoa > Arthropoda > Chilopoda > Scutigeromorpha > Scutigeridae > Thereuonema > Thereuonema tuberculata. Next base: position 37,391,216 of record JAFIDM010014012.1, on the reverse strand, counting down.
TCGCAAACGTACAACAAACTGGAAATTGGTTACTATGGTCATTTTTCTAGATGTCTCTTAAAGATTACTATCTTTCATGGGCGACTTCCATTCTTCCCTGTACGTTACCATATATAGTCAAGAACTACCATCTCTACTCGTAAGCTGTTGTAAAGAAAAAAGTCGCATTATTTAACCTATGGGTTTATTCATAAACCCATACTTTCTGCTCATTATAAAATATAACAAAAATGTACGAGTGTTTCCTCTATCTTTGCATTAATAATCGTTTCCTTGGAATATTTATAACATTATTTTCTTAGTTGATATATTTACTAAATAAGTAAGTTCACATTCACAAATATTTGATGAGACACTTGCAATCTCTCTTTTTAAATGACACTGATACGGGCATGCAGATTTGGAATCACTGGGGTGTGAAGATGCCGTAGGAGGCGAATAAACTGAAAGAGGCATTACTAGTAATGAGAATATATTTCCATAGCATGGATGGAATTAAATTGATTCAACTACTGCAATGCTTTGTATAGCAAGATATCAAAACAACTTTTTAAATCCATATGCATATTATTTATTTTATTTATTATTAATAATTGTAATTAACTGAAAGCATTGACAACGTAAACAGAAAGCGAAGCGAATGATGCAATTATTCATGTCAATGTCAAACTATATGAAATGTCAGTTTTTATTTGTCTGTTATAGTTTTAAGAAATTCCAAAAATTTGACATTTGAAATTTGTCAAACCATCGCCAGCAAAATCTCTTATCACAGATCAAATCGATAATAGTCGTCTAAATTGCAATTGTAACCAGACGTAACCTAATGTAAACAAATTTACGTGATGAGATTTATTTCAAACAAACGTTAAATTTACAATTTCCTGATAATAAACTTAAAAAAGCAAGTCTTCAAAAAAATCAATAGCAACAACAAAAAGATAACACAATATTTACATGACGTTCTCTATAGTTGAGACATCCTACAATAATTTTAAAAAAATACATGTTTTAGTTATTGAACGAAGATACCTTTTGTTTCTAATCAGGTCTTCATCCTTTAACTATAACGTATTGTTGGTTATGAGAAACTTTTTATTAATATAATTGCTAGTTGTAGCACTTTACTAATTATTAGTAATGTAATATGACTGATAACTAATTAACCAGTTGACTGTGGTTAATCAATTTGATAATAATTTTTTTTCCAAAATAACATTGAAATTAAAATATTAATATTTCAGTCAAATACAAAAAGTTCTCTTACTGGGGTAGCAGAGCGTTGCTAATTAATGCAGTAATTTAATCTAAGGAAGTTGTTGGGTAATAATAGTTCTTTAACACAAATGTTCATTCTTACACAGGATACAGTTCTATAAGGCTTCACTACTAATGTTCTAATACTAACGTATTAATCTTCTTATAAGCACCTAGCTTTTCACTTGTATGAATCTAATTATTAATAGCTAATCACCTAAGTGAATTCCACAATCTCCATATGGTTTTTCATCTGTATAAATAAATTAAATCTATTTGGTTTTTCCTCTGTATGAATAGTATTTATATTCGCCTGACTTTTCACCTGTGTGAAACTACGCAATAGGCTTAACCCTTGGGTGAAAATCATTTAGCTGAATAGTCGCAACTAATCTCCCTTAGTTACAATTAATGCATATGTCATTCATCATGACGTCACAATTATCTTCATTTACTATTATTCTCTTAATGTTCAGTTCACTAATTATCATTTAATTTCTCCTGAACTAAAATGATATTTTAAATCCTCTTCAACTTTATTATCTTGAATTATTCACTTAAATAATTACTAATAGTTCACGCTACTCGCGTCTTTTCACGATAACGAAATGTTCTCATTGGCATATTATAACTTGATTTAAGCTCCTTAACAAAATCATATTCCTATTAAATCTTGCACTTATCAATGAATAATTCATATCCAATAATTCCTAATCTTGAAGTAATCAATTGACTCTATTTCACAGTTCAAATTTCTTTTCATAGACATGTGATATTAATCTCTTCATTCTCTTCTTAATAACCTTGCGAATGAATTCTTCTTCTTCATAATCCCTCAATGGATAATATATATATAAGGTCTCTACTTACAATAAATTGAGTACGTTGTATTAATCTATGTGGCTTGGAGCAGTCCGTGATCCTATTATGACCATTACCGCCAGACCTTTAAACCTCCCGCTGCACACACACAATCCAATGATGACGTCAGCTATCCTTAGCAAATCCTACGTCACACAACTCAAGTCGATTGGCACGACCTCTCTTGATTAACAACGTTACTATTAATTCAAACTCAATTAATGCTTTGAAGTCTCACGGACTTCGTTAATGCTAAGACGAATGAGACGAGACGAAAGACAGATCGAGGCAAGCTTGCTTCTTTTATGCGTCTTGTCTCTGACGTAATCTTTACGTTGCAATATTCAATTTTTCTTTTTTTTTTAATCTCATCACTTGTTTTAAATATAATTAAAGCATTAAAAAAATAATAATAATATTTATTTATCACTCTATAAATAAATAGTAATTTAATACAGTTTCATACTTTAATAGTTTTGTACTTTTATATTAAACTAAGTTAATTCTTCCTTAAAATAGTTGTAGAAGCCAAAAAAAGGATAATTTCAAGATAAGAAGTTTGACATCTTTCAGTTCATTACTTCTTTAACTAATTCTGGTACAGTGTCGCATAATATGAATGGCGCCACAAATTATGGCTAAATCTGAATAAGACTTTTAATATTTATTTCTGTAAAATTATTTCAGTTTTCTTGATGTAATGCTATTTTGTTCGATTTTTACAGTACCGGTACTTATAAAAATAAACAAACATCAAAATTTTCTAAATAACAAAATTGAATTATTCAAGATAAGGTAAAATTTTACTCTTGAATATGACTTTACGAAATTAGAAAAGACTACACAGATAATTAAAAACAGATATATTAAAACCTTAAAATACTGGATAAGACAACACGACCGGTTCTTCAAATTACGTAACGCGTATCTTCTGGACAAGAAGATTAGATGTGTAGGCTTTTTTAATTGAGTTATTCAAATGAGATGATAAAGCATAAATAATATAAAGTAGTATGTTATTCCTTGTGCTATTTTTGGAAAAGATTATTAGCCCAAAATATAGAATTGTCCTTAAATTAAATATAGCAATAGAAATAGATGCATGTATAGAAAAAAAGACTACGGGAGGTGTGCAGAAGCTTATGTTCAAATTGAGAGTGATTCAAACTTTCCCTTAACTGTGGCCGCGCGGTTGGCGATGTCGCTAAAACACTGGCCTCTCACCTCTGAGTACCGAAGTTCGGTTCTCATGTGGGTTTCGTTGATGGTGGCGATCCGCGCTGGGCAGGTTTTCCCGGGGTTCTTCCATTTTCCCTGCATTTCTCACACCATCCTTTCTCAGTCTTTCTCTCCGTCTGTCCTTATTTCCGTGGGATAGCACAATAGATCTTTAAGGTCGCGGTGCTCGGCTGTCAAGCCACCCACGCTCACCACATTACATTACATTACATTCCCTTAACTGTGCACCAACATTCATCTGTCCCTAAAAATTGTTATATCATCAAAATTTAGCTACCCAATTCTCTTCTGTTAATCATTTCTCAATTAAAAAACTTCATCAGTCCTCGCGCTGCTCAACTTTTTCAAGATGGCTGACTCTAGATTCCTGTGATTTTTCAAGATGAATTAAATGTATGTATATTCTGTTAAAAAAAGTTCCGAAAATAATCTAGATAATGAAGATTCTTGTCTTAAAAACTTTTGTTTTCAAGCGGAAAATTCGGCTCACGAGTTTGTTTTTTTAACTTCACCATTGAAATTGCCATTTATAATTTAATGTTATTAACAATTTGCAGTCAATCTTTTAGAAACATAGTACAGCTTCGACAACGATTTACATGGTGGTCAACAGTTTTGGCAGAGCGTTGGTGCACACCTCTTTACACCTCTTGATTTTCATAGATGTTTTAGTTTTTCTCGTTTTAGTTATCGTGCTACAAAATTATCCTTCATATTCATCAGGCAATGTCTTGTAGATACTTTCTGCAGAAAGAAAATTTGAAATTCTGTTAAAAAAAGACTACATGCCTAGTTCCTAGCAGTCTCCATTAACCTGTAGCGTCAATAATCGTCAATTCTCGAATCACCAATTCAAAAGACCAATTAAAGTCTGTGAAAAGTAATAATCCGAATAATCGCCAGTAGCAATTAAAACTCTTCCCCTAAACATTATTTTTAAAAAATACAAAGAAAAAAGCAACAAAATATATTATTATCATTCTATATATCTTTGTGAATCTTATACTCTTACTAAAATATCGAGATGTGAACGAGCTTTTTTTATTAATAGAACCTCGAGACTCGCTATTAGTAATCAAAGAGGTATGCATTGTCACTGTGAAGGGGCCACTGAAGGAAGTAGAAATGTCTAAATGCAGTCACTACATTTAGAAACAAGTTCTACAAGGTCTCAGCATTAGCTCGAAAGGTTTTAAAAAATTAAATTAAATTTAGACACTTGTCTAAAGAGAAATTTTGGAAGCAATGAATATTTCAAAAAATGTAATTATCTAATGTTTTAATACTGATTTTGTCAGAAGGAGAAGAGTGATAGTAGTTATTCTGAATGGTAAATAACATTTAGAAATAAGTCTACAAATTACTCTTCACTTAAGTTTGCATATAAATTTTCTTTCATTGGTTTATATTTCTTGTGTTGGTATTTCTTTTATTAGTACACTGATCTCTGCCTTCCAGAATGGAAAAATCAACTTATATAATTGACCAAGTTCGTCTGTCTGTCTGTCTGTAACTCAATATAAATAAGTTATTTAGATAGATCCAAGGTTCTTAATGGTATAATTGAATCAAGGGTACTCAAATTGGATGAAATATTAGTTCATTTTGTCATTCCGTGTTGTTTCCATGAAATTTTACCTGAAATTCTAACAAACTATACGTTCAAAACCAAATAATTTTGTTATCACTGCACCGATTTTAATGAAATTTGGCATACATACTCAGTTTTTTACGCTGATTTTGAAACTCAAAACCATTTTTGCCGTAGAAGCATCGTTCACAAGTTAGCGCAGTATTTAGATTATACAAAGGTGAGTTTTAAATGCCTTTCGGCGTTATGAGTCAAAAATATTAATTATTCTTTAGATAAATTAAACTTTAGATATGGTTGGTATTTCGTTTTTCTTTTTGGGTGGAAAATGATCCTTTAGATTAAACTCTCAGAACTATATTAAAGGTGTACAGGTAAGAAGTACACCTAAATAGATCTGATAAACATTAAAAAAAAAATTCAAATCAAATCATCAATCGAATCATATATATATATGAATAAATTGGCTAAGTTCGTCTGTCTGTCTATAATTCGATATAATTAAGCTATTAAGATAGATCCAACGGTTCTCAATGGTACCATTGAATCAAAAGTACTCAAATTGGATGAAAATATTAGTTCATTGTGTCATTCCATTTTGTTTCCATGAAAATTTATTCTTGGGAACTGACCTCGACAACTGAAATTCTAAGCTTCGATCAGAAGTTAGCACAGTATTTAGATTACATTTACTTTATATTTGATAGTTGATAATAAAATGATTTTTAAGATTTTTTTATGCCTTTCAGCCGACAGGCTTTGCTGCTAGTAATAAATAAGCCAATAAAAAAAATATACATAATGTAAATATAAATCTATATAATATTTAAATTATGTACATTATTTTTCATTGGGTTTAACTATATTTCCTATACCTTAAGGTATTAGACTATTATTCGATATCCAAGATATTGAATCTTGGAAAGAATGGAAATTTTAACCTTTTTTATCTTTTGTTGAGATGATTCATTATTCGGAGTTCTTTTGGGATACTATGATGAAAAATATTACTCCATCATTTCATCTAAAACATTCATCAATGTTATCCAGATGTTTCTTTTGAGAATATTTTCATCTTCAAAAACAAATGAAAGAAGCGACTCTTCAAATAAAATTTCTCGATTTATTAAAAATTATAAACTTTCCAAGCTACTTATTTATTTATAATATGCAAACCATTAATAGATAAAGACAAATTTATGAGGCTAGCAGTTTTGTTAACAACGTGTTACCAGTATACTTTTTACTACTCTTTCACTAAGCTTTAAAGGTTGAAGTCTTTCTGGCTATTTAAACAGTAATAATGTTTTCAAAAAATAAATCTAGTTACAGTATTTGTCATGTTAATTCTTCACCCTTATGTTGACCTACTCCTGGCTGTTTTTTCATCCTTCCATGTCAGAGTTGTAATCACGTTGTTTGTGATTGTCCTTGACTTTCGGTCAGTTTGACGGGGCTGTCAAATCCCTCGTAACAACCAATGAGTGAACGACCCATCATCCATCAATAACTGAAGCACCTACCACTTAGGATCATCCCTTTTCAAAGTCAATTAAATTATGACGCTTACTCATTGGAGGTGCATTTCACATTGCAAAGTAAATCGAGATATGCCACAGAAACCAATAGCTGTCAACATCTTTCATGACCAAACTGTAGTCTTTTGACGATGTATTGACCAATTCCAACGGTGTTAAGTAAATAAAAGTAATATCACATTTAATTTTTTATGCAACATTTTCATCTAAACTTCCATTCCTTATCTTAAATCATATGTATATCAATTCAGTTTTTCTCTATCCTTCCATCAATGAATAACCTTTTCCGCCTTGTCTGTGAAATTCTAACCAACATCATCATGATATGATTAAATATCCGTAACTCATATAAAAGCGGTCTCTTAGTTCAAATTCCTAATTAAATTACTGTCTTGTTTGCTATAATGCACTTACGTTCCCGCTTTCAAGATTCTGCAATAAAGTCCATCAGCTTTCTTTTCGGTGTTTTTTTTATATTTTCGTTCCCATTTTTAGACTAAAGGGCCTCTTCAGAAACTTAAATTTTATTTTGTATCTAACCATTTAATTTCAACAGAAATAAAAAATGCACAGGGATTTTTAAGATACTATTGATTTATTTCCCACTTTATAAAACAAATAAGCAAGATTTAAATATTAATAGAAATTATATTGTTAATGGTATCTAAACTTATAACTTTTTCTAATGTGTTTATTAATTAGATAAATTAGATAATTTTAATGCTCTTAACTTAATGTAAAACTCTGACGTTTCGAAAATTTCCGAACTATCAGTTGCAATTAATGTCTAACAGATGGATGTTGACGATCCCGTATTTTCGTGATTTGACGTAATTTAGGCGAGAATAGTCTCTATCCATGTCTTCTCACAAAATATTGAAATATTTAAATGAATTGTAATACGGGGAAATGCATGAGACTTTTACTACAGTTTTAATAAATTGAAAACAGTCAATAAACAAACAATAAATTCATTATGTAGCATTTTCCTAGTGACAGACCTTAAAAATACTAAATTCCTTGAGACCTGCTGAAGAGGCTAATGGGGAGATCTCGTGTTTTTCGTAATTCTCGCGCAAACGTGATCGTCAACATCCATCTGTTGGACATTAGCTTAAAAGCATTTTTAAACTTTGTTTCATCAAAATTATCCAAATCCCTTTACAATCTCTTCTTTCCTCAGTCATAAGAAGAAATCGCATGATTTTAAGTCAGGTTTCCGTTAAGGCAAGATATTTGCTAAAAGAGACAATGTGCGTAAAGATGTGTAAATCACTTCATATCCTATTAAGATATCATGCAATGAAGTCTATTCAAATTCAGTTAATCAGTTAGAATGTGCAGATATTTGTGTAGATATTTTAAGCATCAATTCTCTTTTGTTTTTTAATACCGGTACTTCAATTTGGAAGTGAAAAAAATAACCCAAAAAGTAAGCGCTATTTACTTTTGTATTTAGTCATATGGCATAGATATTTGAGCGAAAAGGCCTTCTAGTTGACTTCCAAAGATTTCATGAAATTTTCTCGGCGAAAGAATCACCCGAGATTTCTTAAGCACACTTAATTAATTTTTCTTGGTTGAAGAGCACTGTTAACATTTCAGTCAAACTCCCATGATCCTTTGCAAAATGTGTTTCCTTTGCAAAAATCCTTTGCAAAATGGAAGGTTAATTCTGATCTGTTCTTATGCAAGGAATAAATGTATTTAGTGTTATTATTTAGTATAAGGTAATTTGGGGGAAGACGCGACACTTGACAGTTATTATTTTTTTACTTGAAAACGAGAAATCAAAAAACTTTTTGAAATACGTCAAAATATTGCTCGTTCTTCTAACTGTTAAGTGCAAAAAATTTTAATGCACTACAGTAATTGCAACAAATACAAAAATGCCCTTAAATGAACTTCATCAAAAGTGGCATGTTCCCCCAATATGCGGGGTAGATGCCACAGGTTATGAAGTTTACAATTACTAAGATAAATAAAGTATATTCAGCCAATATTTAATAAGCCTTTATAAACATTACATTGACCATAAATTAGACAAGTGACACTGAAGAAAAACACTTCACAATCCACAATATAAGTTGTCCTTGCTGCAGTTTTCTTGGAGCCATTTTTTTTTGCATTTTACACATTGGAACCAAACGTATTTGGGACCCTTTTTTTATCATAAAACTAATTCATTAATTAAATTAACTAAATCATTAAATTAACTGAATTAATTAATTTTATTTCATTAAATAAAAACGATTATCGCTAAGAGTTAATATTGAATTGATTATTGTATATTTATTGTATTTTTTATACAATATACCGTTCTATTTATTATATTTTTTTTGTTTGGTATAAAATAAGGTCAGTAATTTGTGAGTTATATTGTAGAAATTGTACTGGTATATTTTGTAAGACTTGACTCAATACAACACTTACGAACAAAGAATAATAATAATTAATAAAAAATAAAAATATAAAATTAACAATTTAATAATTCATGGGCATAAAAAAAATCATGTTTTATAAAATTAATAACAAATAAATGCTTCATATGTCGGATTTTTGATATTTGATAATAATTATATGAAAAATATAATTATAATTTATATTTAAATAGGGTGAAGTATTCGGAAATCATTATTCTTTAATATGTTGCATCTTCTCCCAGGCATTGAGGGAAGACACCACAAAGATTTATTTTTGTTCAGCGGGACTTGCCATGTTGCTTCAACCTACCATTCACTCACAAAAAAACCACGTGACAATTATATCAAGGCTATATTAAATTTGCTGTGATACATCGAGCGCTGGCCATCGAGTATGGTCAGCGAAATATTATAACTTAAGTACTGACCAAGTTCAAAGAGTTTAGTTTTCAATTTAACTACGATTGAACTCGATGTAAAATTGAAAACTTTCAACAGCAACCTTCGCATAGAATGCTTCTACGCTTGGCCGTGAAAATTCTGCCATCTAAACGAAATATTACAAAACTTGCGTCTTTCCCCAACTTGCATCTTCTCCCAAATTACCTTAATTATTGTTTACTTTGGAAAAATAGGTTTCTGAATGTGAGTGTAAATTTATTATGGCTTAATGTTTCATTGTAGCACTTAAAAAAACGATAGTTGTTGCTCTTTGAGTCGCTTTTGTTCATACTATGTCAATAGTTTGTAAACGTATGAGAAAATCACTATTCTCCATTTAACTTAAAAGCGTTTAACTCAAGTACCCTTAACTGCTCCGTCTCATCAGATTACATCTATGAAATGGATTACTGCGTTCAACTTTTTTCTTGGCTATCTTTCAGTACATCTACAAAGTATATTGTATTCAAATTAAATTGCATTTCAAGGTTTTAATAATTATATAGATCTATAATAGATCTATAAAATTAATAGATAAATTTTTGTAGTTTGCTGAAAATTTAAGAAAAAAATCGAATCACATTTGCACAAAAACGAAGCAATGACGAAAAATTAAAGAGAAGATGTTCTGAATAGACATCATTAAAGAGAAGGTATTCTGTAGAGAAAAATGAGAGTTCTCTAAAGTGAAAAAGGCAATGAACCAACTCAACCAAACTTAATGCAAATACTCTCTAAAACATAAGGTTTCTAAGTGAATAAAAATGTTTAACGTGCGCACATAGATACGTAAAATTAAATGAGCTTGATATACACTTAAAATACTTTTTAAAAATTTTTTTAACACATTAAAATTACAGAACCGGTTTTGTCGCCATTAAAAACGACGTTATCAACTCAGAGTAAACAGACGAAACCGGTTCTGTAATTTTAATGTTTTAAAAAAATTTTAAAAAGTATTTTAAGTGTCTATCATTTAATTTTACATAAGGTTTCTATAAAAAAAAATAAAGTACAAATTTTGCCATCAGACAGTTGGTACTAAAAGCTCGTAAATGTGACATTATGTACACTGCTGCTACCGAGGAGTTGATGGATATACGGAAGACGGAAACTGATTTGGGTCATTCTGATAAGACTGAAGTGCTCTGACGCGGTAAAGTTAATTCTGGGCTTCGAGAAATCGTGCGGAAAAAGCATAAGACAAAAGATCCAATATCAAATTTTAGAAAAATGATTTTATGATTTGAGAAAAGCGTATCTTTAGCAATGAAGCCAGGATGAGGAAGCAAAATCGATTATTCCTATACAAGTTGAAGAAGAGGTAACTGTCGTCGTGGAACACGGAATGAATAAAGCCCAATGGTTCAGCATATGTCGAGAAATAATAAAGGCAACTGGATCTGTCATATTCAACTGTGTGGAAAATGCTTACAAGATCACCCATACTGAAATGTTGTAATTTGCCAGACAAGCAGTTTACCATGATATTCTTAGCTCGAATGGAGATGGATGATGCATGGCCAAGATCTTTATCTTGGAACATTTTTACCTGAACAGCGGTATTAATACACAAATTCTCGCATGTGTGCTGCGAATAAGCCATCAGACTCCTTTATAATCATCAAAGGTCACAGTGTGTTGTGATTCCTTAGCATCCTTTATCATCAATCTGTACTTTTTCAAAGAAATTCGGCCGACAGAACCAGTCTTTGCTGTTAGTATCGACAGATGCTGGTCAACTTTGTTGTTCCGGAAATGCAGAAGCGAATTTGCCTCCCATTCATGAACAAATATTCCTTCATGTTAGCTAAAATATGTCAAAACTTTGGTTTTAGCGTCATATTCACATATAAAAATAAAATTAAAAACATGTTAATTAAAAGATTGAATCAAATCGAAAACAAATATGAAATGGGCATCATATATAAAATTAAGTGTGAAAATTGTAATTCTTCATATCGAGGAGAATCGAAAAGAACATTAGAAGAACGAGTCTCCGTATTTAAATAACTGGGTACCGGTATTTAAATAACAAAAAAGTTAATATCTCGGAGCTTACAGATCATTGCATCAGATTCGGACATTCACCGTCGACTGGTGTAATGATCTTAGAAAACGAATCGAATACGTTTATTAGAAAAGATATGGAGGCCATGTATATTAGGAATACTATTGGAAGTCTAAATAGATATGAAGGAACAAATTTAGATGAAATGATTATAACGATGTCAAAAGCATATTTTTTGCAAAGAGAAAGATTAAAATTTAAAGAACAACAATTCTCTAAATTAAAGAAATTTCTAACAAAATGATTGATTGTTTTGGTCATATTACAATATGTTATTATTACAAATAATAAATGTGTTACTACTTATTAAATTTATTTGTTTATATGTAATTTCAAACTATTGAATTGTTTTCATGTAGCATACGCAATTTGATGTTTTCATATTGTTTTCAACTTTATTGTAATTTTTATTCTTTTTAATATTTATTGAAACCTATGAAGAAGGCGATTGGGGAGCAAATAAATCGCCGAAAATTCGATTATCTATGAAGTATTGTGGGAGTTTTGTTTTTTATATTTACCTAATACGGAAAGATTTACATCGCTAAAAAGTTATATACTCTGTTTTTCTCTGTTTTCCGTCGTTCGTCTGATCTCAACTCTTGTGACTTTTGGTGTTGGAGACATCTGTAAAGCCTAGACAAGTCTGGACCATGACGTGTTCCTATTTTGGCAACGTTGAAAAATATAAGCAAAATGCAAGACAAATCAATAGGGATACCTTGCGATCTGTTTTTAGAAAATATCGTTCACAGAATGCAATTTTCAGAACATCTGAACAGAAGAGAAATTGAACTACATCTGTAAGTTACACGAACACGAAGATTGATTTTTAGTGTCTCTTCTAGTCATTACTCTTTCAACAATCCCACATCAAGCGCTTCAGTTGCCAGTTTTCCTTGATAACAAAATTTTTACTTTTTTATATATAAATCGAAGCCCCATTTTTTCAGAGCGTATTTACACTCACTTCCAAAAGTTAAGCACGGAGTGGCAAAATGCGAAAAAATGGACAAGTACTGCTTTGATTGATATGAAAAGCTTCAAGTAAGTAGCTCTATGTTTATTCATGAAAGAAAACAAAGAATTACATACCGAGATAAACAAAATATTGAATTTTCATAATTATAAGATGACGCCAGATTGACGTCATTAACAAAATGATGTTTAAATTCAAAACAAACAATAAAAACCGACATTAATAGGGTATGTAAGCACCCCTCACCTGCATACAAAGTTTACAGCGTGTGATCATGCTTGTTACGAGGTGATAAACCACCGCAGAGTCCAGTAATCGCCATTCCTCCTATAGGGCAGTTTCTAAAGCTCTGAGAGTGGCTGGAGGTGGGAATACAGCACGGCCGACCGTATCCCAAAGATTTTCAATTGGATTAAGGTCCGGCGAGTAAGCTGGCCACTCCATACGCGCAATCCCCTCACTCTCGAGAAAGTCATCAAGATGGCAGCTCTATGAGAACGCGCATTATCGTCCATTAAAACGAAAGAAGGATCAACTGCTGCAGCGTACAGTTTCACAATGGGGTTAGGACTTCATCTCGATCCCGTACAGCCGTCACAGAACCTCGCCTGTAGATGTGCAGGACGGTGCGATATCCCAATGAAATCCCTGCCCAGACCATGATGCTTCCACCGCGGAATGCGTGATGTTCGGTGATGTTCTGGGGCCGATTGCGTGTGCCTTGTTCCCTCCAGACCCTTACACGCTAATCATCGGGTTGTAGGGCAAATCTGGACTCATCTGTGAACATAACATTACCCCAATCAGATATAGTCCAATTCACCTGCTGGTGGAACCACTGTAATCGTGTCCCCTGAATTGGACGGATAAAGGAACACAAACTCGTGGTACCCGGGCGTACAGACCATTCATGTCTAGCCTTCGACGAACAGTAGTGGCAGATATGGTCTTACCAATGGCCGCTACAACCATAGATGTCACACGTGTGGAGATCGATCTTTGATTCCGCTTGGCTACAACAGCAATATATCGATCTTCCGCGAGGGTCGTAACCCTTGGACGACCGGCTACAAGTCTTCGGACAACTGTTTGGCTGGTTTGGAATTGTTTCCATAATCGTGAAATGACGGAATGAAGAACGCTGAAGAAACGAGCAACATCTGTTATAGACTGTCCTGCTTCAATGCGTCAGACAGCCCGACGGCGTTCAGAATCTTCCATTCGTCTTCTAGAGCCATAGAAACACGTCTAGCTTGAAAACAAATCGTACGGACATTCTAAACACCTTTCATCAGCACTTACATGAACCCTTCACAATGCCGGCTTCTTCTACGACTGCCTGTTTTGCATATTTCTTGACGCGAAACCGTGATTGGCTGTTATCTGTATAATTTGCATACTTCCTTCTACCTTTGCAGCAAATTTCAGCTTCTTTAATTCAGATCTCTTACGGAAATTAACATTTTTCCTCTCCGCGCTTAACTTTTGGAAGTGAGTGTACATTAAGTTCGGTTGAATTTGTCTACTATATTTTTCGCTACAGAGCTCTGCGCACCTTTTTAATTACGACCACCTTATAAATTTTATAAAAAACATTTGTTTTTGATATATTTTAAGACTTTAAATCAAAATTTATAGACAAATAAACGCCAAGATTGACTTTAGAAAAAAAAGAGAAAACAGAACATAATTAATTCTCGATTTTCATAGGAAGTATAAATTAAAACTTGAAAAACTGGAATCCTTTTTCTTGTATTGTCTTGACTTACTTTTAAGATACATTGTAATAACTTAATCTTCGTTTTAAAAATAACAAAATATCTTTTACAAACAAAATCGCAATAAAGGTTTCGTGGATGAATTTGCTTATAAACTTCTACATTTCCCGGACCATAAATTAAAATATAAAACAGAACATCAGATAATAAGACACGAGATATTAAGAAAATAGACAATTAGATGAAAAGCTAAAAATTTTCCTGGTTGTTTCCTGGATGTTGATTGTAAACATTTATTAATGAAATGATTAAATGGATACTTATAAAGGTGAAAATTACTCAAATTCAGAACTAAATTTAGTGGTAAATTATTGAAGCCATAGAAAAATGTATAAAATTGAATTGCTTAAAAATTACAAAATTAAATCTGCTGTATGAATTTTTAAAACATTGTTTCATTGATGTATCTTTAGCAAACTGCAATAATACAATTCATTGCGACCAATTTCATTTTTAATATGGTAACTATACAACTTTAAAATCATGTAATTTTTATATCCTGGCGGCATACTTCAGTTACACTAACAAACTATTTAAATCAATTTTGCTTTATTTTCTACTATATCTAATGTTTTTAATACAAAGTTTCTAAAAATTTAAAAATTTCGATGTTTAGGATTGGCTACAGTGAGTGTACAATTAAATATAAACAATCGATAAACCGATAAAGACATAATTTTACATTATGAAAAACAAATACACCATAATTTATATTCTATGATGTAGGCACACATAAAAAGAACTTGCAAATATGATAGTTATTTTCGACGATGAAGTTACAAAATTAATTTTATTCAAATCACTCAAAGCTTAATAGAAGCCGACAATATAAAATATTTAATAACATCGTTTTGGACTAAAGCGGATTTAGTTGAAAGGTAAATAATTCTCAAATTAAGCAAAGCTACGAACAAATGAAGCAAATAAATATCTATTAGCTTTAATGTTTGAAACTTGACTGATCTGAACTGAAAAAGACAGGAATCATTAGGTAGTTTGTGTTCATAAATATTGACTTTTTTTTTAAACGAACATTGAAAATGCATTATGGATAAATATAAGTTAAAAACTCTCAAGGAAGATTAGTTGATTAATAAAGCTGATTTAGTAACGAGAACAAATTTATGTTTCAAAAGCTAAATAAATATTTGCTCAGGATTAAATGAGAAAGCCCAGATGGCGACTAAAATAACTTATCCAAAATCTAAAATTTTAATTGACTTATTGGTATAGAATTAAGATTTGTTGAAAAATAATGTATTCTTTCTAGAATGAAGAATAAAAAAAAAGTTTTGCAGGAATAACATGTCAAGAACAAGTTATAAGAACAAACTTTGGAAAATAAACATTAAGATTACTTTATATAATTATCGTTTCTATCTTAGGTTGCCTCCCCCCCCCCCGTCTACACCCCTTAGGAAGCCAAAATCGAAAATTCGTCGAATACGGGTCTTTTGATTTTGA
>JAFIDM010014012.1:37342824-37361806 GCA_023159025.1 Thereuonema tuberculata | reverse complement strand
GCTTGGGGTTAATTATAAATAACTTTAAAAAAATCAACAATATAGATAGCATATTATATTGCACTTGAATGACAGACTTGACATTAACATTAGAGAAGGAAAAGAGGTTACAGTTCATGGGTTATTCCACTTTATACTTAAAATTTTAGTTTTCAAAGTTACCTGAAGAGTTTATTATTCTAGTGTAAAAATTGTTTTGAGTAAGTTAAATTCAGCTTCTACCAGAAATCATCTCAACTTGAAAATCTGCAAGCAAAATTTCAGTTAACTAAGGCAGATATGTCTTCTGGCGAATTCGAACCTAATTCATAAAGTAAACTGATTGGTTTTCTTCAGTAATAGCTTTTAACTTTTATCTAGTTTTTGAGTTTTTATGATCTCATATGAGTGAATAAGTGTTTAGGAATGTTATCAAATGCATTTACTTTTTATCTTTTAGTGCTTACTGCGCCATTTAATTTGACAATAAAACAGGACCATAAGATTATAAGTGGAACTACATATATGTAGAAGCACAAAATTATAGTTACTTCATTTATAAATCTGTTCTATTAAATAATATGAAAGTGACTTTAATAATGTTTGTTTCAAATTGTTCACAGACTATTTAAATTTACAAATACAAATTCTCTTCTAACATTTGTGTGAGTCACTGTAACACAATGCATGTCTGTGACCAACTACATTGAAATTTAGCTTCATGATATAAATGCAAATCCCGAAAATGGTCTATCAGGCTATGGCATCAATAAAAAGAGAACTAGAAGCAGAAGTAGATTAAATAGAATTAGTAAGAAAAAAGAAAAGACAATGGTTATTTTTTGACTAATTATCAAGGAAAGACTATAAGTTAAATTTAGGATAATTACCATTAGTCAAGAGAACGACTAATATTGCAATCTTAGAATTAAATCCATGACTATTAATAATTATGCTCCCAGATAGTTGGAATTCTGACTGCCAGAAGTTTATTTCTAATGAGAACATTCAAATCATCACCGAACATCCTTTGTTACTCAATGAAATCTCTCTTAATAATCCTCAAAGGCTTTCTTCATGAATGCGCTTCATGTGAATATTTGGACAAAAATCTTTCATATATTTATCTTCGATTTGTCTTCGACTAGGCTTCGACTTGTCTATTTTAAATTGTTTCAGTATTCATATGATACAAAATCGAATGGTTTGTGACTTTTGCTAACAATATTTATTTCCAACAAAATACATTTATCAACTATGAGACTAAATATAAAAATTACATTGAATATATTGTGAGAAGTGATTTCTTTTGTGCTCTTAACATTTCTCAGTAATTACTTGAAAAAATGTAAGCATAGTAATCCTTAGAGTAAAATACAATTTCCCTTTCAAACATTACTCGTTAGTATTAAGACAAGTAATTTTAGAATTATCGAAGTTCGATTTAAGAGGTCTCTTATAATTCATGTTTCTTTTGAATAATGTTTGTTAAAAGTGTAGAAATATCAGACATGTTTTGATTATTATAGTGAAAAGAAAGAAGAGGAAGCCAATGTATGAGCAATGCGGAGGCGAATTTATTATTCAACTAGCAGGTAAGCGATCCACTCAGAAAATCACTTAACACATGAACTTTTGGTCCTTGCTAGTGAAGCACCTTGCCAACCATTAAAGAAATATGCACCTGCAATTTCCAATTACACAGAAAGCAAATACAGGAGTTAGGGAAGTTACTGTGCTAACATGAGATGTTACAACAAGTTAACGGGCTTCGTGGAAATTTAGTTGACGATCGGAAAGTCCTTTCGAAGTTGTTAGCTTGCAAAATGGAGTTGAAGCATATCGTCCAATACTGATGTAGTACCCCGGGTTACAAGAGTACCAAGAACATCGCGACTGTCTTCACAACTGATTTTTGATTCATTCTGAAGAATTATGAATTATTACGACATAAGCTATTATTTACTTCGAAGAGTCATTAATAACGTTCTAAATGAATGTTGTTGGATGATGAAAATTTTCTAAATCACTGGCAATCATGCATCTCCAAAATATCTAGAGATGCATTGTTGGCAATCTCCAAAATGTCTAGAGATTGAAGTGGAGACGGTTCCAAATAGCTCCTTTCAACATCTGGACATCTTAAATGCGCGGACTAAGCAATACTTTGTTTAGTATCAGTGCGTTCCTTTAATATCTGTCTTCCATATACCAGCTCTTTCTCCAAATGACCTTCTAAGAAGACTGCTACCCTGTTATGCTACTTCACCAGCTAGTGAAGACAAAACATAGGTTCAAATAGAGACAGCACCATATTCCTCAAAGGGTCCTCTAAGACATGTTCGATTCGATGGAATGTCGCTTGTAAAGATTACCTTCAATTCTGAGCATTTTGGTGATTTCGTCACCTATATTTCCATACGTAATTTACTTTTGCTTTCTATCTTATTTACATTTTCAGTTTCGTTTCACTGTCTCATGTTTTTCTTACTGTTAATAGAATATAGCAATGGATGGATTGTTATATAATGGATCTTCGATGGATTGTTCTTTACAATAAAATAAAAGAGGCTGTTTAGCCATTCTATAAACTTAGTAGTTAGTCAATTGTTAATAAATTGGCATTCATTGATTCTCAATAGTAAAAAGACACTGTTGATGGACTGCCCTTTCCGATATTGAGAACTGTTCTAGAGAAAGTGATTTAAGAACTCTTTGTAACAAAAACAGAAATATTTTCATATTAACTCAGTATCAAATTCTCTTTATAATCCATGCTTGAAACAAAACTGTTCTCAGTAGATTTACGTAGATACGTAACCTATTGGTCAGTACAGTTGAGTAATTACAAACGTTTTAAACGAACAACTGAGTGCCCTGTTTTATGAAGATCAATGTTTTGTTCTTCATAGTCTAAATATTAAGATCCTTAATTTCTAAAGAAAATTAACATTAAGCAAGTCGTTTCTTTTATATCTTATACATTATCTTATGAGAGATGAAGAGGAAATTTTAATGAAATATAAGCCCAAATTTGTGTTCATTTAATATCATCTTTAAATAATACTTTGAATAGTAAGTGCAAAGCACAAAGCTTAACAGGAACAGTTTTTTTGAAACCAGAACATATTTAAAACGTATACACTTTCGTGAAAGACATAAAAAGATAAATTCAAATATAAAATTTTAAAAAAATAAAGAGAGGGAAAAGGTTTTTATTTACCTTCTCACTGCTAGCAAATAAGAGATGTGTTAATTTGTCGAAGATCAGCTACAGCAGGATGTATAATCTGAAATATGTCGACTATCATTATTTATGATAGAATGGAGAAGATTAAATGGACTGATTTGTTGACAAACGAGGAAGTCCTTTACAGAGTTGGTGAAAAGAGGACTATGATGGCAGGTATACGTAGGAGAAGCGACGGAATGATTGGCCATCAGCTTCGACATAAGGGAATACTTGCCGAGCTCATGGAGGGCCATATCCATGGAAGAAGAACAAGAGGTCGCCCCAGGACCCATTTCATACAGAACATCCTTAAAGACAGGAATCTGCAGTGCTACGTGGAGTTGAGCAGGGCTGCACAAAACCGTAAAGGCTGGAGACGTTATGTTGAGAACCAATCTATGGATTGATCTACCATGATGATGATGATCATTATTTATAATAAATATTACATTCAGGTAGGAATAAAAAAATATATACGTCAGATGAAGAAATGCGGAAAGAGGGAAAAAGATTTGTTAATGATTAAACTATCTGGAATTATCCACTTTTAACACGGAACCAGCTGAATACGTTAATTTAAAAAATTGTCTAAGTAGACAAAGAATAAAGCTAAATAATTTAAAACATTACATTCTTTTTTTTTTGGTTTACTTTTTTTTTATTTTCCACATTTTTATTTTTTTAGGCATTAAATAATTCTTTACAGGAGATGTTAAATATCAAATAATATGGGGAGTCCACATGAAACTCACCTATTTTGGACGAGCATTAAAAGATAAGTATACCAGATAGAATAATGAAGTCTGTGCCCAGGAACAGAAAGAATCCAAAGAATTTTGACTCAAATTTTCTTGCCTTGATTATTTAATTGGCTGCGGCGCTGCAGTCGCACAAATGAAAATGGCGTCCGACCAATAGAAAGTGCAAGTGGTGTTGTGGTTTGCTAAGCATGAATCGATTGTGATAGTCCGATGAACGTATGGAACAGATCCTCCTGACAAGAACTCTATCAAGGACTATACAACAAATTTTCGGAGACGGCACTGTGCACAGACAATAAGGAAGTGGAAAGCAGTCATTGAATGACGACAACGTCAAACAAATCAGGGAAGCAGTTCGACGAAGTCTATCAGGCGTGAGCTGCACAAAGTTCTACGGTTCACAAAGTGTTATACAAGTGACTGTTGTCAGTATGCCTACAAATTGCAGATAGCGAGCAGCTCCAGCCTGATGATTTGCCAAGAGGTTTTGCATTTGCTACAGAAATGTTAGCTGCGACAGAGGACGATCCGGACTACCTGCAAAACATTGCCTTTTCAGATGAACCGTCAATTGTCAAAATGTCGGAAATTGGGGTTCTGAAAACCCATTTGGCGTTCATGAGCAGAGACAGTCCAAAAGTTAATGTGTGGTGCGAACTCATTGTAATAGGACCTTTCTTTTTCACGGAGGTAATGGTAACAGGCTCAACATATCTGGATATGCAGCAACCCCTGGTTATCCTGCAATCGGAACACCTGTCTTGTGTCGTATTCCAGCAAGATAGTGCGCCTCCGCACATAAGAGAAGTTGTAAGAGAAGTTCGAGAGTACCCGGACATTGAATTGGCCGTGAGGTTCCCTAGACGTAACTCTGCTGGACTTATTATGGGGGTTATGTGTAGGATACAGTGTATCAGTCGAACCTTTCGAATCTGCAAACTCTCCGCACACGAATCACAAATGGAATTGCTACAGTCACAGAAAACATGCTGAAGTGGATGTGGTTAGAAATTGATTATAGGCTTGACGTTCTTCGTGCAACGAAAGGAGCACAAGTAGATGCGTACTGATTCTTTTCAATAAATTCTTTTTGTATTTTTTTTTTCATTTGCACAGGCTTCCTTATCCTATCTGATGTACTTTTTTTGCAATGTTCCTCCAAAATAGGTGAGGTTTCTTGAGGGCACCCTGTATTATAATTCTAAAATCTTAAAATCTGCAAATTAAAACAACAACAAAAATTAAAGTAAAATTTTAATGAATTAACAACAAAGAGTTATAGAAAAAAAGCATTTTTTTCCGATAATAAAAATAATACTTCTTATGACGAATAGTTTATGCTAAAAAATTGATTTTCGATGTATTTCAAATCGTTCCCTTTTTGGCAGCAATCACTGCAAAGACAACGAGCTGTAAGCAACCTCTCTTCATCCTCGATGAGTGCAACCAACCACGGACTATAAAAACCTATTTTTTTCTCTTATTATTTTTGGGGAGCCATTTTTATTTTTCAAGTTTGAATTTGACTTTTTATATCCTTTAAGAAATATGTATCTATATATATTTGAATACGAAAATATGTTTTCAAAATACATGGTTCGCAATTTAAAACTGCTTCTTTAAAGCTTCGTTTTCCATTGCAATTCAATGTCCTGTCGAAGGCGTTCTTAACAGATAAGGCCAAACAGAAATTTACAGGCAGCAGACACCTAATATATTCTACGGCCTAAATGGCCATAGTGGGGCTGGAGGTTAGGTTCCAGCATTCTTAAATACGGGTATAGGTTGGTGATCAGTAAAACGCTCTCCAGTTCAAAACCTCCGAGGAGGAGATTTCGTCCCCATTTTGTTGTAGGTGAGTGGTATAGGAGCAGTCTTGAAGATAAAAAAAAAATGAGAAAATCTCCCGACCACTCGGGGATTGAACATCGCTAATTCAGCCGCAGTCAAGTGCCTAATCGCTTAACTCTCAATTTAAAGGCATCACGTTTTCCCGGATTATTCATTAGATTATTTATTATAGAAAAATTTGCAAAACCCAAAAAATGATTCTGGATAAAATTCACATTTTTATTGGTGCGAAATATCTAGAAACTTGCATAAAAACTTTAATTGAATAAGAAAACTGGCAGGTATTGATAAATCAAATTTAATAAGTTTTTAGCTGAGTTTTTTCTCTTCCAAAAATTTTTAAAAATAAGGAGTGTACACAATCACGAAAAGGATAGCTTTGCTCCCTAACTTTTGCTTTTTATCCATTAAGGATTCTTTATGAAGAATAAATAAACATATCAGCGTCTTCTTTTTTCAGAGCTTATATTTCAAGACCTGCAGCGGTTTTTCAAAGCACCCACTCCATTAATGTTTCTTTAATGGAGTAAACACTTAGAAAAAGAATTCCTTGAGCTTATGAAATTTAAGCTCAAGAATAAAAATGTGACTCAGGGTGAAGTGTGTATTGATTTCTTATAAGGAAAATTTAACCTCAATTTTTTTTTAGCATTTTTGAGACCTTTTCGTTTTAAATCAAATCCGCTTTAATCACATGTGGAAGGAAAAGACAAAGAGCTGAAAGATAACTCATTGACAAAGGATAATATTCGAGTAAAAATATGGTGCTTACGAGTCTTTCTAAAGATTAGAAAGAAACGTTTCACACATCAAAAAATAATTAAAAGGGGAGTGGGGGATAGTAATTGTTTGAAATGAATGATTTTTATTTGTAATCATTTTATTTTATTACTTGCCGCTTCGCTCCGGAACCCTTGCATACATAGCATAAAAAAATATATTTAGTTAGCAAATTAATATCTAGATCGGACAATATAGAGTTCCCAGCCCGTTGTGGCCTTCTCGGGATAACACAGACGTATTGCGGGTTGGCGCCACACACTATATATCGATAAGACAACTTTAAAGCGAAAATATAAATCCTCTTTATTCCCTATCTCGAAAATTCCGGCCTTATTCCTTGTCTACGTCATAAAGGGAACCTCTGTGCAACAGAGGCGTTGATGAGTCAGTGAGTGAGTGAGTCAGGAATTTTCTTTTTATATAGGTAGATCATTATATTAGAGCGTAGCAGTCTTATCACTATCAGATATTTGAGTACTACAATTCTTAAGAACAAATACATGAACACATTAATACGGATCCGAAATCATGTACAGATTGCGCTAGTCTACGATGAGGCAAATAAATTAAAGCAAGTGAAGATAGGTTTTTTTTTTTTTTTTTTTGTAATTCGTACAAAGTAAAAACGTTTTGAATGAAATTTTCCCTACCTGAAAAACACAGAATACTCAAATGTCTCCTATCTTGAACGGAATATAATATCCAGAACTCTGAGTGTAAAGTACGTTCTACATTAATATTATATTATTGGCGGGCGAGAAGTTTAAATGAAATTTCTATTTTTATGATTACTGTACGGAGACTAAAGTAAAGTAAGTTAATTGTTTAAGCATTCGTCAGCAGCAATTACTCAAAATTCAATTCTTAAAAGTCTGAGAAATCTCATTAAATTATATAACCAAGTCAACCCTTAAAATAACAAAGCATTCCCATGTTAGGCTTATTGTGATTAATTGTGAATCGCTAGTAAACTTTTAAAGAACTTGAATATTTTTAAATATTTAGAAAACAAAAGAGCTAAAGAGTAAACTTATTTATCTGACGGCTGCTAATGGAAACGGAAGAGCTGCTGTAGTGTTATACCGACAGCGCTTCCCAAACAGATATGTGCCTGTAGATTTTCAAAATTTATATTTAATAATTTAGTTCGTTTTGAAAGTGGCAAATTCTTCCAATTGTGAAAAAATATTATTCAGCCAAGAATTTAATTGAGAACATGCCAGGCATTAATTGTGTTTATGACAACTATAAACAGCACGTTCTATCACAGCCTGCGCAACAAAAAGACAGGATTATGCGTTGCGCGTGATAATTGGAAAAAGAACACAGTGAAAAAGAAATGGCGTAAAAGACAGACGCAAAATATTTGTTCCTGAATTTATATGGATCAAGGATAAAGAAGGATCCATGGTTTCTACTTAGATATGAAGTAAAGCTGACTCTCCTAAAGACGGAAGAATCAAAGAAGTTATTCTTCAAGTTTCAGTGCGAAATGAATCACCTTTAGTATCCAGAGTTTGAGGAACATTCTATTTGGAACAGACGCCGCCATTTTGAATTATGCAAGGAAGCAAGCATGGTAAATCCTATGTAGATCAAGGACGCAGCCGAACTAACCCTGTTTATCTCGTGTGTGCAACCAAGTCTAAAGTAAGTGTATTCATTCTTACTATAATTTTACAAGGACACATGTTTTAACATCACGAACATTCAAGACACAGATCAGATTAAGTAACTGTTATAATACAATTTGCGGGAGCTTTAGTTCGAGGAATTGTGTGAGAATCAATTAACGATACACATAGATAGAAGAGTTCGTTTCACCCTTAAATGTACAAGTAATCAATATCTTAAGGTCAGTGTTAAAAGAAGAGATAGTGTTAATACGAAAGTGTTTTCGAACATGCAAGTGTTAAATTGTAGCATGATAAAAGAGCGCTACTGAACTTTGATAATTCACACAAGTGAAAGCCGATCGCGCAGGTGAAAGCCATAATTTATTAAAGCTATATGAATTTAGTTTTGCAAGTTGTTTACAGTATTAATGCAGTTGCTATATGTTTATGTCTAATCATTTTATGTTTATATATGTACCAAATTCTGATTTAACTTAAAACAAAACAAAAAATACTCTGAATAAACTTTAATATAATCATCTACAGTGCCAAACCACCAGCGTGTTTCCTTCAGCAACTTCAAGAAACCTTAAAGATCTTTTTTGAATAAACATATTGTTTCCACTATATTTCATTCATTTAGGTTTGTCTTCGACAATTAGTGCTCTCTATTGAAATTTGTAGAGTTTTGATACACCCTATATTTAAAGCGTTCTTTACATCACAATTTATTAACTTATTCATTGGCAATTAATAAAATGCCAATATTAAACAAAAAATTGTAAAAACACATTCACATACAAAAAAGATAGATACAATAAAAAAATAAAAAATAAATGCAAATTTAACTTAGTGTATTTGCTAAGTTATGATACAGTATTTTATCAATGAACAAATTAAAAATTTAAAAATTAATGGAAGATGTTTACAAATATCACGAATAATATACAGTTTGTATTTTATTGTTTAATTCCCTAAAAGATTGATAGTAAATTACGTGGTGTTGACAATAGATTAAGCAACGATACAGGCAGTGATGCGGCCTTAACAGTTCCTATGCTGTCTTCATAAGTCGATTCCAACTTTAATTCAAATGTGGGTAGCTCTGAAGAATAACGAACAACTGAAGTTAAATTGAATTTTCATTCATTTGTAACAAAACGATTCGGAATCATATAGTTATTATTATCTTAACAGAAAACTTATTAAAGCAAAAAATTGTTGCTAAGTAAATTCGAAATTTAGCTCAGGTCTCTTTCGTCTGACTATGGATGAACAAGATAAGAGGAAAATGATTATCAGTAAAATGAGGGGCATTCCGAAATTTAAAATTCTGAAAGGTTTCATCCGCTTATACTTCCTTCTGAACCCAAAAAATTAACCCCGTAGACCAGGGATGCACAACCTTAAGAAGTCTGAGGGCGTATATTTTTATAAAAGTTCTGATTGAGGGCAGCAGCATCTCATCCTCCAACATCCCAATCCTTACTATAGTTTCCTGATTAATGGTTTGATAAGGGTCTTTTATAATAACACTTAATTCAGCAATGTATTTACATAAATCTCTTACTAATTAATTATTTGACAGTGCCATTTATAACAATAATTAATAATAAATGTCAATTAAATAAACTTCAAATTATCAAATAATGCACTAGTTGTGTTTCATACCAACATATCATAGTAAAGTCTGAGACAGTTGCTATTGAAAATGAAAATAAAGCAGCACCTGAATAAAAATTGCCTTTCGGATTATGAGGAGGATTTGGGAACGGTCGTTTTATTCAGGTGCTGCTTTATTTCCATTTTCTAACAAGTTTCACAGCACGTTAAATTTATTATTAAATTGCTATTGAAAGTTATGATATTTTTCAATATATGTTGGCAGCAATGTGTAGACTTAAATTTAATTTTAAGTTTGACACTACGGGCAGCGGCAAATATACCGGCAGGCCGGGGGTTGTCCACCCCTGTTGCAATCTATGCTAACTAATTCCCCTACAATTGTAATACGTGACAACTGAATATATGCAATGGCGGCATAGATTCAGTTTGGGCTTCCGCCGAATTTTACAGTGAACCTCACAATTCCACCATGCCTCTCAAGAGTTTCCTAGTTAATCTATAATTTTCTTAAAAACTACGAAAAATACGAATTCTATTAATACGATATTAATACAAGATTCCGAAATTTGTCTTGATTTTAGTAGTTCGGTAATAACAACAAACTATGTATGGTAGCATTTTCAAGAAGCCACTATTGAATACAAAATGACAATATTTACACTTGAAAATGATGAGTAGATCGGTTTCACTGTGCTCGTAATGCTTACTATCTTCACCATGATGACACTAAGCTTTGCGAGTTCAATGAATCGGTGATCTCAAAATTTTAAACCGTAAAAATACTGTAATTTTTCATTCAGGTGTGTGTGGATTAATGGTAATACTACTAAATACTATTCGTTAAATTTGGACTTTAAATTGAACTATCAAACTACATACACTTTGTACTTTGTTTTATAGCTTAGTTCCATTGCTTTTTATTACTATTTGATATTATATTATTTTAGTGATGAATACTCGAATACTTACTAATTATCAGCCCATCTTAAGTAAAATACTAATGAAATAATTACAATATTATTACTAATAATTACAATTAATTAATCAAATAATAAACAATTCTAAAGTAATAAGCAAAGTTTTTCTATTTAATTACAATAATTATAATAAAAATTTAACGTGCCTGTTATAAAATAAGCAATAAACCAAGAAGGCACCGAAGGTAAACAAAAGATTTCGCCTCTAAGCTATCAACAGTGAGAGTGTGAGACGGCCATTTCGTTCTCTTTATGGACTCATCAGCCACACAAACCCTTTGCTTTTTTTCTATTTAACTCATTTTGCTTATAAAAATTAACTTACTCTTTTTTTTAACTTTTATATTTTTAAAAGCAAAGAAAACAAGAGCAGCACTTGAATAAACAAAACAAGCTCTTGTTTTCTTTGCTTTTAAAAATTTTCCACAGCACGTTAAATGTTTTGCATATCAGATATTTTCTAATCACAATTTGTTGAAATTAAATTAAGTCAAAATTAATTGATCTTCATTACTTATACTTTTGCCTTTTTTTGTGTAATGAAAATAAGTTACTCGTAACACATTTTTTTCCGGAAATAATTTAACTCATTTTTTATTCGAAATAATAAGAAAACTTTCTAGGTTTTTTTAATATATCAATTTAATTTACTTATAATTTTAATCGATAATTTTCATTTTAACCTTAATAGTTATTGACGTATACAATGGAAAAAGTGAGTACTTTGAATAAGCAAATTGTTTAATGATTTATAAGCACCGAATAAGTGAGGAGAAACCATAAATAACAAGCATATTTAGAAATAACATATAAATTATTCCCACGATGACCAACACAACCATCCAATCGTATATTGCCAGCTTTAGTGACACTTGTTGGCTCAATGCCCAGAGACCCTGGGTACTGGAATCGAAGCGGAAACATTTGGAAAGCTAAATCATTCGCGAATTTGCATTTGAAATCCCAGCTACAATCTTGATTGAGAAATCCCAACGGTGCCTCTAAAATTTTCCTTTCATTTATATTTAATTTTATAATAATGTTTAATTTTATGAAAAACAAACAGAATTCTTCACTCTAGACTACTGTATTTATTTGTTTTTTTTTTCTTCTTTTATATATTATTAATACTCGCCTAGTAATATTATTAATATTTTCAATTATGGCTCTATCAAGACTATATGACTGTAATGTATTTAGTATTTAGTACCATGTTAAATTGTTACAAAAAGTTTACAACGAAATTATTGCATTATTTGCTAACTTTATTTACTCAACATATATTTAGAGGCAGATATTTATTTATGTCATATATATTATAACAGATTTTTATAAGAGACGGGCCACGACGCTGATGTGGAAGGCCGAAAAACCCCTCTGTATCTGTTTCAAAAACGTGGCAGTAGGCTTAAAGTATATAGCCCAATCCACCTGGTTAGTGTGGGAGATTAGACCAAGACATCCCTTTGTGGGAAGCCAAAAGCCAGAAACGGCTAGAAAAAAAGGGCTCACGAAGAAGAAAAAAAAGAAGATATACATAATATGTTTTAATTGTTCTGTATTACTAAGTTTCTATTAACGATTATCTTATTATTTGATAATATTACTGCTCTTGGCTGAAGCTTTGAGGTACTTAACTATATACAACTAAAAGGAACATTTTACTACATAGAAAGTGATGGAGGTGGAGTTAACGCCACTTATGGAACTCATTCCTGACGATATTTTGAGCAAAAAGTGTCATATAAACCTAGGTCCTATTCTCAATATTTACAGAGTTACAACAATGTAAAAATTGTTTGTAAGAGACCTCTTTCGTTAGTTTAAGGAGTGCAAACAAATCAGAAATACAGAATTAACTTTTCAGAAATAATTCTTTCTTTTATTGGCTAGTATATTGAAGCTGAAAACGAATTGTCAAATGCTTAATTGCGTCGTACAGAAAGTTGTATCAAGTTTTAACTACATCATTACATTATTCTGACGCACTTTTCAAATCAATTGTTACTAATCACACCAATTCTATTAAACTTGAGTCTTGTTATAGACGTTGTTCCTTGTAATGTGTTTTCAGTAAAAGAAAACGTTGTTCATTCTTTATTTCTCATTTGTTTTTACTCCTTCAACTAACGAAAGTGGTCTTTTACAAACAAACTTCACATTATTGTAACGCTGTAAATATTGAGAATAGGAACCGGGTTTATATGACTTGTTTTGCTCAAAATGTCGTCATAAATGAACTCCGTAAGTGTTATGAACTCAGTCATAAATCAACTCTTCCTGAATCACCTTGTATTTTAACCTTCAAGTGATTAATTTGATACCATAATTATATTTATGTTATTTTTATAATAATTATAATTATGCTATTTTTATCATAATAATTATCAAGAAAATAGCATATTAGTTTGTTGAACAATAAAAGTCAAGAACTTATTAAATAAATTTATTTTATCACTTAATGAGAGATGAATTAAAATTTTTTAACTAAATGCCATAATTTCAGTATTAAATTTTCAACTAGTAAAGCAATCAGTTTTGCATCTACAGATTTTTAGTTGAATATCCATTTTCTTCATGCATCTGTGAAATTCACTTACAAAAAGCTAGATTTTAGTAATTTATTGCTTAATTCTTTTATCCCGCCATTGCATTCATTTAAAGATTAGCCAATGTGTTGCTGACTATAAATATCTATCCAGCATAGTCTTAAGAGTTGTTAAGATATTTTGTTCACAGTTTTAATATGAAAATCATTGAACAACTAAAGGTAGATTATAGTTGCACCTTAACTTACAACTTGCTAACATGAAGTTTAAGTTTAATGAGAAGTTTAACGAGAGCTAACTTCAAATCCAGTAAGTGCAAATTCAATTTTTTTTTCTCCAACTAATTGATAAGCAACTGAAAACACGATAGAAACTGAATATTCTTCTTGTGTAAACAACTTATAAGTCAAACTTCTTTCTAGAATCATTTTGAAATCATTGAAAAATTGGCTCTTTCTTCCTCTTTAATTTATTACTTTAAAATAACTGCTTTTGTATCAAAGTGATATTTAGCCTAAAGGAATGCTTTTTTAAATACTACACGACAAACTTAATTTATAAAATCACCAAATTGAGCAGCAACTTGGTGCGAAAGAAAGCAAAATTTTGTGGATTATTAAATAAATTACTCATAATTTTCTTCTTTATTAAATAACCGAAATTATATCTTTCCATCGATTTTACTTCTTAATCTAGAAAATAAAATATAAAAACAGGAAGGATTTGTATTCTTATTTTCATTTGAAATTTTCTGGATGTATTTCTCACTGTGAAACTTTACCATAGGCGCTTAAGATATCTAACAATATCTTTTAACTACACAGCGTTAGATGGTCTGTAACTTGATACTAACTTACATTTCAGCTATATTCTTCATTGGAGACAGGAATATATTTCTTCGATTGTAAGTTGAGAAAAAGATAAATGCTTTTTCTGTAGTCTTTGTTGCGAACTTTCTATATAGCATTTTGAGAGATTAGTCATGGAATCAATTTCATTTTCCATTTAAGTTTCACACTTTGAGACACACATTTTTATTTTTTTTTCCTTGGTCAACCCGTAATATTTAGAAAAAAAATATTTGTACAACGCTATCCAAATTGAAAATGATGAATATTTGATATTCATCAAGTTCATATTTATGAATATAATTACGACAATCTAGATTACATTATGATTATATCTGAAATATACGTCATTAATCAATTATGATTTTCTAACTGTTATTTATTAGTAATTGATGCCTTAAAGCAGGGGTGCTCAGACTTGTAGTGTCTGCGATCGACCACAAAATATTTAGGCGACAAGCGATCGACGGTCGACTATTAGGACTAAGCTAAGGCATAGCTACTAAAGAAAAAACATACATACTAAAGAAAAATTATGTTATTGCCACATACTTAGAGATATAAAATATACATAACAGGCTATGTACCTAATTACATAATTGTAACATAGCCTTAAATTGCTAATTTTGAGTGTATGTTGAGGCATGACACTGCATATCATCCACGTGCTTTTCAAAAGATGGCACGTAATTACTGAGCGCCAACCAAAACCATGTTAACAGGTGTTCATCAGTAAGCCGATTGCCATATTTTGATGTAATTATTTTCATTTCTGAAAATGCAGATTCGCACAAGGAAGTTGATCCGAACAATCCTGTTAACTGAAGTGCTATTTGTTTCAAACATGGATATTTGTCTTCGGGTATCAATGACCAAAATTTGATTTCTGTTGCTCTAGCTTTGAGATGTACATCTGACATTATCTGCAATACCTCATTTTGGACAGAAGAGATCTCCATATTCTAACTGTTTGATATTTCAGTAGCAGATTTTTCAGCGTCTTCACAAGAAAATGAGTAAGTCATGAAAGTTACAATATCCGTCAGTTTATCGACATGAGAGAAATGTCTTTCGCTCAAAATGTTTTTTAGCTCTGTCTCGTAATTATCGTAATTTAAGTGAGAACTCTTGCTCTTGCTTCCAAAGCTGGAAAATTTTGAGATCCTTTTTGTTCAGTTGATTAATCAATAACTTCAATTTGTTAACAGAGTTTATTGCGCTAATCATGTCGATAACGGTTTGGTTTTTACCCTGTAGCTCCAAGTTAATGATATTCAAATGATTTGTCACATCTGATAAGAACGCTAAATCAAAGAGCCACTTTTCTTTTTTAAGTATCTCAGTGTCGTCACCTCGTTCATCTAGAAAAGAAATAATTTCAGGTAGTAATTCCTGAAACCTTTTTATAAATTTTCCGCGGCTCATCCACCTCACGTATGTATAAAGAAGTAAATCAGTGTGCTCAGCAGACTCGCTAGCTTCCAATTGCACTTTGAAGAGGCGTCTTTGCAAGCTTCGAGCACGGATGGAATTCACGATCTTCGTGACAATGTCCATGACATCTTTCATATTTAGTATTTTTGAACATAAAACTTGCTGATAAATGATGCAATAGAATGTGAAAAACGATGGGAAATCATCATTAGCTCGACACAGTGCAACAAACCCATTTTCATTGCCAGTCATGGATGGTGCTCTATCTGTTACATGCACACGAGTTTGTAAAAAGTAGCACATACCTTTTTACAAAATTCAGAAAAGCATTGTAAATATCTTCAACGCGAGGTTTTTCTTTCAGTGGTAGCATTGTCAACTATTCTTCTTTAGCCGACATATCAGAAAATTTTTCGAATGAAAATATATAACTAGGCAGTATCAGTCATATCGGTGGACTCATCAAACTGCAAAGAAAAGTATGTACATTCCATGATATCACTTTTCAGATTGGTCTCCAAATCACTGCTCATGATCTCGGCACGTCTAGCAATAGTTGGACGAGATAACTGGACCTCCTTGATGGCAGCTATAATCTCTGTTATATTTTTTAAGTCATTAAACAGTACGTCTGCAGCTTCAATAAATGTTTCTTTCCCTATCTTTCCAAACGTTTCTTGTGTTTTGTCAGTATGTAGGAAATTTTAAAAGACGCAATTGTTGCAGCTACTGATTGTTTGGCTGGTCTAGAGAATAGAGCCGGTGTATGGGGGCGATCGCCCCATGCCCCGCGCCTGGGTAGAAAGAAAGAGGATAAAATAGGATCGTCGCTTTTTATTTTTAGTTGGTTAGATTTCGATTTTTTTTTTTTGGTTGTTAAAGTAAGATTTCCGTTTTTTTTTTTTTTGGTTATTAAAATAGGATTGGCGAGGGTCCCGCAAAATTCATCTCACCCGAGGCCCCGCACCCTCCTAGCGCCGGCCCTGTATGAATATGGATTGCTCTGCTTTCAAACTACTTTTCAAATCTTGAAGTTTTCATCTTCTTAACTCACTCTTTTGCGGAAAATCATTTTCATAATTTTTATGCAGAGTTTTATAATGCCTTTCTAAGTTCCCACGTTTAGGCAATGCTCGAAAAACAAGGCAAACACACGTTTATTATGGCCAAAGATAAGTGTGTTTCGCCCAAGATAAAAGAATTCGTCCTCCCAATCATATGGTAGGTTTTACTATTTTTCGCCGCAATCATTTTATGTTACAAATTCGACGTACAAGTGTTCTAAAATAACTTAGTAATAATGAATGAGATAATTTTGCGTTTGCTTTATATATGAAAAAGTAATTCTAGAAGAATCTGTAAAATTTTAGCCAATCAGTGCCCTGAACTTCACGCGGTTGCGATGCTTCTGGAATATTCCGACCAATCAGAGCGCAACGCTACGGGATCGAGTGTATCTAGAGAACAATGCTTTCGATATAGTGCCCATGCTAATGAATGACAGGTCTCAACTTGAATTGAAATTATTATTATTAAACAATTAATCTAGACAAGAATTTTCAGCATCCGTAATGCGTAATTATTATTTAAAAGTGTCGCGTATGTGAGACCGCCGCAGAAATGAGATTATTTTGTATTGATATCCAAATTATTTCCGCGATCGACTCCAAAAGCTCTCGCGATCGACTGTTTGAGCATCCCTGCCTTAAAGTATGCTAGAATATACATTAAAGCATACAGCTAAATCTCTAAATCAGATGGAATTTTTTAAATTTCTTTAATCCTATCTTGAGCCTCATAGGGTACAAAAGCAAGTCTGTTCATGATTAAACTAAGAGTCTTTTGATGATGTTTACCTGTAATGTGTTCGGAAAATTCAGAGATTTGTTTACCTAAATTGTTTACGTTTACACAAAAGAAATCTCAAAACAAGACAAGTTGGCAACAAACAAGCCTTCGTCTCATCTTCTCTAGACTTAGAGAAGACAGGCAACTAATTGGACTGATTAAAATGATAACAAAATATCATTTATATTTTTTTTTTATATTTTATATTTTTATGTGCTAAATTTTTAACGTTTCAAATCTCTAGCTATCCTGAATTTATACATAATTACTTGACAATCAGTTGCGTCGACAACAAGTTGAAGCGTCTTTATGCTGTCAAAATACTTACTTATGCATATTCTGAAAGCATAGAGAAAAATGAAATTTTTTTGTGCACGAAGATGATTGCAAAGAAAACTTTTAGCTGAATAGAACAGACAAATAAGTAGTCACAAACCTATTACATCTTTATAACTGCTCAAATTTAAATTAGTGTCATTTCTTCTTGTTTTAGTATATATTGTGACTTTAGGTGTTTATTTATCAGATTATTCTAGAATATAACTGGTTCCATTGTTAAGTAATCGAGAAGTTTCGCAAGAAAAGATGTAATCACTATAACCATCATTATATATAATAAGATTACGAAGTTCCATTGATAGCATCCATTTACATCGTATAGATCGATTTATCGTGGATTTTTATTATCCAATAACACTTTTTTCCTAAATAATCGATAAAATAAATGTTCAGTTATTATCTTAAGTTATTTTCGTTAAGAACTGAGACCATAACAGGTAATAAATGCAGAGAATATATTATAATAATATCCATGTATTATTATTTAAGTTTATTTGCTTTAATCGATATATTATATCATTTTTCTCTTTTGTTATCTTAGTCTTTATTTATAAATAGTTTGAAGAAGGAATAAGGAAATTTTCCGAAACTTTTGCGATACATAGACCTATTAATTATTATTTCAATAAATAATTTAAAGAAGTTTGTGTGATGGATTCTAATACATAATACATACTTAACGTAATGAAATTTATTTAAGCATTAATTTTTATCTATTTTTTTAACGAGTAATCAGAAAATTATGGTACACATATTTATATAAATAATATCAGCGGCTTAGTGAGATGGATTGATAGAGTTGCAATCTTCCCCCTCCTATCTCATTGCATCCTAAAATCAAAGAAATCTATCACTTTGAACCTGAATTGTCTATCACACATTCTTCTATCCCTTTCTCTTCTTTTCTCTGTTAAAAGAAGTCTTTTTTTTTTTTTGGGGGGGGGGGGTTAAATGGCTAAATGATGATTTCTCGATTGAAGGTAAATAGGTGAAGTAATCTGAAATTCTATTACATTTATTATTTTACATTTTCAATATTACTGGAAGTAATACATTAATTAAGCTTTTTGAAAACTGAACAATGGGTTTGTTGGATTTTCTATTTGAACTATTAAACAATCGACCAATTCGCCTCATCT